>WEKX01010231.1:250004-341060 GCA_013390025.1 Pitta sordida | reverse complement strand
AAATTTGTCACCCTAGTCATCAACAACTATCACATTATCACAATGTGTACCAGCAATTCCATATAGTAATATCAAAATACTATGTCTTTTTGTAACTTCAGTAGTGTAAGTTCCCAGTGAAGTTTCTGAACGTAAAGAGACTTTGAATTATGATATTGAAATGTTTTAAGTATAATAAAAAATACTAATTTTTTATTTAAAAATCTTTCTTTTCTTAAATATAACGACATAGTTCAAACAAACCTCAAACACCACCAATTAACAATAACTATTATTTAAAGTCCCAATCAAATTGTTAGATTTGACAATTCTTGGCACATGCAGCTGTGTGTCAATATTATGTCTTTCCAAGAAAACTGGAAGAGAAGGAAGTCTGAGGTCAAGCCTGTGCTCACAAGTGTTCTACTAATAGCATTTATATCACCACCATTGGTAATGCAATCATGTCAAAACACATGCAGAGCTGTCTGTCACTGAGAGCAAACACACCTTAACAGAAAGAAATTTTATTAGCAAATAGCATCCATCCTATGTTGGTATTGCTTCCTTGTGTCCTTGCTTTATACTTTCTAACTGCCTTTATTAGACAGCTGTACTTCTGTGGGAGTATGATGCCAAGCTGCCTTAATTCAATTTGAGCCCATTTTCTTTTATCCATGCAAAATTCAAACAGGTCGTGCTTTTCATCCTATAATCTCCTGTTTCTTATACTAGCCTTTAAATTCTCAGGCACTGCTTTCTAAGTCAAGGAGCTTAATGGATGAGAGGATTTTTTTTTTTACATTCTTTTACAACTGAGTGACAGCCTTTTATAATTTCTGGCTTCCTGGCAGTATAACAGAAAATTAAAAAATCTGAGAAGTAGGCAATTCAGACAGTGAATGAAAACTAATAGGCATTATAGCAAGGTTTCCAAGTCTGTACAGCAAATCAGGTTTTGGAATAGACATGATGCAATCTAAGATGGCTGGGAAATAACTGCGTGCAAACAGCACCATTTTCATAACTACATAATTATTTCTTTTTTTAGGTTCCACTTTGGTGTTCTCAGCCAGAGACTCTGACCATCTTCCAAATGGAATGGCTGGCACAAGACAGAGGAAAATTATGACTCTGGGCAGAAAGGAAACAACAGGATATAAAGAGAAGGACTACTTGGGCAGTTTTGGTGGTGAAATACCAGTCTCCACTCCTAATGCAAAACTGCAGTATTCCTCTGGAGTATGTATTCTCTGGTAGGTACAACAGCAGAGGGCTCAGCAACATCAACACAAGGCTATTAAGGATTCTTACATCTTTAGGACAGAGGTTTGGGGAGACTTCAGGAAGAGAACATCTCCTAACCAGTACAATTCTCCCGAGCAGCTTCTCTCAGAACTGTGATTCCTGGGAACACCATCACTCGTGTGCTCCTCTGGTTCATGAAGTGCTACTAAAGGCATTCACTTGGCAGCTGGGAAATACCAGCTGAAATTCCATATCTCTATCATATCAGGCTGCTAAGCATTCCTATCACCTATATAATACTCCTATCACCTATGTTTAAAGGTACGTTTTACATATTCTTTCCCTTACTTTCTGAATTATATTGGTGTGGGAGACAAATAAACTGGGGAGACAATGTACAAATTTTAAGCATTTACTACAATATAATACTGAGAAACTGCATCTGAATAAAACATAAAAACTAGTATTTTCAACAGAGTATCATATACCAGGAACAATGATTTTATTTGTTTTTATTTGCGCTATTTAGTGAACAAACTGTTAACAGATAATTCAAAATTCACACACAATTCAAATAGATCCCAGGAAAACAGGAAAGACATCAGTTTTGTTAAGCAAGTGGTGACATTCTCAAAACAAAAACTTTATTGAGCAACAAGAACAGTCATGTTTAGGATGTTTAGCATCACACAAACAAAAACAGGGCATCAACACAAATGTCTACTAATCTTCCTCATTCTCTCCTTGCAGTTGATGCAAAAGATACTGTGACAGGTTCTGAGGATCTGCTGTTAAGCAGAAAGAGTGGAAGAAATCTGGTATCAAAAGACCTGGAGAGATTCCAAGGTCTCTTTGTTGAATGTTTAATGCATTACAGAACTCAAAACTATGAGTACATTATCTTCTTGTGGTTCCATGTGCACCTCTTTTCAGTCCTACTTTCATAATTGATACTTCTTTTTTTCCTTCTACCCTCTTGCATTGGGGGCTTCAATTCTTTCCAGAGCACTGAGTTCAGAAAACGTGTCTTCATTCATCACCGTTTCCCCCCTTGTGAACAGGATCAGACTCTGATCAAATGTGGGCAAGCTGCCTAGGATACTCTAATCAAGGCAAATAAACAAGACAGGTGTTAATTTTAATGGTTCTCTAGGAAAGAAAATTTAATAGACAGGTATTGGAAGGAGATTCTTAAAAGTATCCCTATCATCACTTCTTCACACCAGCTCCCAGGAGGTTGACTAAACTGCCTTACAAAACCCGCATTGTAGAAGATGCAGGCAATGGACTGTCAGTATTCTTGGGACAAAAATTATAGAGATGGGACAAGAACCATTATTAAACATGTTACAAGTGATGCTGGAACATTTACTGCTCACGACTGCGTTAAAGACCTAAAGAAGATCACTGCTTAAAAAATCTTCTGCTTGTACATTTTAATGAAGTTTATACTAATGGTAGACAGCAAAAGAACAAAAACCCAAAAATTTCAATCCCAAACTCCAACACTGGAGAAGGAAACATTTCTTCCACTAGCTCAGCAAGCCAGCTCCAAACCAGCAGGTAACTGCTGGTCCTTTCTATTCCAACATACAGACACAGCACGTAAATAAAATACTGGATTCTTAACTCCTGGCCTAGAAAGCCAAAGGGCAGAGTGTTTTATATTTACTTTATACTTTTCTTCATAAAAGTCAAATGGGAATATTGATGCTGGATTAAATGAAAGAAGTATTTGAAAGGGTCTGAATATTTTTTTAATGCTAAATACTAGTTCTTGTACATTATATTCACTAGTATTCAGTAAAGATTCAGTGTTGGATATAGCTGTCTCTCCTGCCCAAATGTAGCACCAAGGAATGTCCTATATCAGTTTGAGTGATTGTTCTATGATTGTTGAGACATATTATTGTAAACTTGATATATTTCTATTAAATTCGAATCTACCTCATATTCTCACTGTCCCCTACAAGCACAGGCCCGACTCCCACTTCCAGGACATGAAAAAAAGAGGGGAGAATTTTGTGACCTGTAAATAAAGACTGAAAATAAAATGAAGCATGCAATAGCACACACCTGCTTGAGATACTTTTCCTTCCTCAGTGATGTTTGTCTTTTATCTCTTCCAGGTCAGGTTCAGCTGAAGAAGCTCCTGGTTTCCCCCAAGGTCTGTACCCTTCTCAGTAAATTCATTATAGGCACGCACTTCTGGACCTCTTATTCCAGGTGTTACTGCAGTTCACTGTCAGTCCCCAAGGGCTGTAATTCCACTGCATCATCCAACTCCATCTAGCAGCAGAAATGTGAGGTGCACATGGGCATGCACAGGTGTGAAGAACAAATGAGGGACAACAGTTTTCTCTTTCCCTTCTTCACTTTTTGTGTGTGTACGTGTGTGTATGTGCGTGAGTCTCGCAGTTTCTCTACTTTTACTTAGCATTGATACATACTTTACCCTCACTTTTGCCTCTACTTTACAATGACCCAGAAAATATTTTGGTACAAAAAAAAAGCTATCTACTTGTGCTTCTACAGTTCCTCCTCCTCAAAAGCTTTGAGAAAATAAAGAGCTGATTATCTAGAGGTTTCCCCGGTGATGTATCTGCCCACTGCAACAGACACAGGAGAGCTAAAGAGACATTTTTGAAACAGGCTGTGTATACTTAAATAAGAGGGAAAAGGAGAGATGATAGAGGACTTGTGCTGCATACAAACCTATGCAAGCTGACTTCTTCAAAAGCTTTATTTAAGTGGTCACTATTACAGCGACATGGGATTGTTGCTGATTAGGGTAACAATGCTGGCTGAGTGCTGGGGGAACTCAGGGAGGCAATTTAAATAGATCAGTTTAAACTGAGAACTATACCAGTGCTACTTCAAACTGGGTGTTGGCATATAAAAGGATTTAGGCATTTAAAAATCAAAAGTGTCCCAGGTTACATGTGGACTAATTTTATGCAACAGGCAATTTAATACTACTGTTTCAATCCAAGAAAAAGGTTCAAGTTTGGTTCAAAATAAACTATTAATGTATCATTCATCTTCCATGAAGCCAGGCCTGAAAAATCAATTGTATAATTTCACCTCAAGATGTTCTGCAGTCCATGAAATCTATAGTCTCTTTTATCATCCCTGCAATAGTTATTTCTAAAGATCCAGCATCTCCAATGCTGCTTGCAAGCATTGCAAGAAACCCTCAACAAATTATTGAATAAGAAATCACTACTGATAAGAAATGGCTACTGATATTGAATAACTACATTATCTTCTAAAAAGTCCTGAAAACACATATATAATTTTTAGAACAAAAAAGTCTTATTATCTATCAGTACTTGATTGTCAATACAATCGACACACATTCTCATCAATAGAAGAGCAGTCTCTTCCATGTAAAATAATATGAACAGTCTTTAATGATTATCTTTGCCATCATTTCAAAGAAATGAAAACAAACATAAATAATGTTCACTGTATTGCATAGGAGGGTTTTGGTTGGGGGGGATTTTGTGTGTTTTTTTAATGCTTTTACAGTTATTCCTGATTTTCGTAAGATTTTCTGAAGTTCATTTAAAGTTGCTCTTTCAAGAGTTATTTTCAAACAGTTAAGAGTACTTCAAACCTTCATCTCAGAGATACCGTTGTATCTATTGTGTGAAGCAAGTGAACTTGTTTTAAGCAGATATTGTTACTTCCATGGTACAATATATCTCACATATTAAACATTGTCAGAGGCACAAGAAACATTCAACCCGAACAAAGTCATGCTCCTTTAAATCCTGTGATACATTGAGTTGTTACAGTCCTCACAGTAACTCCAAAGGCACCTGACACAGAGCAGTCCTCTCTCCTCTCTCCAAACTCATTTGATATTACTTCAGGATTCAAATAAGATTCCTAACTTACAGAACTGTCCAAATATATATAACCTTTTATCACATCAATCACCCCTCACTACAGACAAGACATTGAGTGTGTCCAAAGAAGGACAAGGGACTGGTAAAGGGTCTGGAGCATGTGTCCTTCCAGGAGGGCAGAGGGAGCCGAGGGCGTTGGGCCTGGAGAAGAGGCGGCTCAGGGGAGACCTTATAGCTCTCTAGAGCTGCCTGAAAGGAGGTTGTGGCCAGGTCAGAGTTGGTCTCTTCTCCCAGCTAACAAGTGCCAGGATGAGAGGAAATGGCCTCAAGTTGTGCCAGATAAGGTTTAGATTGGATATTGGGGGACATTTCTTCATGGAAAGGGTTGTCAAACATTGGAATAGGCTGCCCACTGAAGTGGCAGAGTGCTGGTTTAATGGTCAGGGTTTGATGATCTTAAAGGCCTTTTCCAACCTAAATGACTCTAAGATTCTATGTATTCCATTTCCAATACTGACCTGTAATAATAGCAGTATGTTCATCTCCACATGATATAAGTACAGGCTTGTCATTTTTGAACCAGAACTTGCTAGGTACATCTTCTGCAAATTTGCTTTTTCCAAATGTGAAAACAGCACCTGATTCTAAAACACAAGAAGATAATGTCAATTTTAGTGAATGCAAATTTTGCCTCATACATTTTGAAATACCCATGTTCTATCAATTCTATTGCACATTTTGTTTTCCTGTCTTTCTCTTTTTTCTTCTCTCAGCCTTCAAAACACGGGTTTGGCACAATTGTCATTTGAACTGAACATGAGGAAGAACTGTTTTACTGTGAGGGTAACAGAGCACTGGAACAGGCTGCCCAGAGGTCGTGGAGTCTCCATCTCTGGAGATACTCAAAATCTGCCCAGACAATCCTGTGCAAACTGCTCTAGGTAAACCTGCTTCAGCAGGGGGGGTCAGACTGGATGATCTCCAGAGGGTCCTTCTAATCCCAACCACTCTGAAATTCTGTGATAAGACCATGATCTAAAAAACACGAATATAAAATACACCCCAAAAGAGAGTCCAGGCAGGTCTTCTGCCCTTGTAATCTGTTTGGTTTTCTCAACTCTTCCACCTTTCAAAAGTGTCAACAGTGTTGTTTCAAATCACAGAGTGTTAACTATTCATTCACCTCTTGGTTAAGCATGTCGGTTGACACAGAAAACACTAATTCTACAGAAAAATGAATGAACTTACAATCTAAATAATTTCCCAAAAGCTACACAGACAATGTGGCAAAGCACAGGTAGACTTACTATTTTAAAATGTCAAATCTTGTGCTATAGACATAGAATTATTTTTTTTCAGAAAAGAAAACAAAGAGAAGAACAAACCTTTTCCTTGGAAATTTCTTGTTAACATGTAAGCTATGACAACACAAATACACACATTAACACTAGACTGCTTCTGGAAAATTACATATAATTTGATAGTAACACTGAAATATCTTCATGTATTTACTTTCACTTGAAACAATCACCAGTGGTATCCTCTCCAGCACCAAAACACAAAGTTCTCTTAAACTGCAAATTTGATATAATTTAGAAATAATTCTTTAATGCAAAAGTTTCCCCTTTTGCAAATGACAGTATTTTATGTATTAGATGCATCAGACGTGTATAAATTGTATTTATGACCTCACTAGATGTGTTTCACATTCACTTGCTCACTTGAACAAGCTTTGTGTAGAAAACCTCCAGCCTTTCAAAGGAAGAGTTGAGGTTTTCCTTATTTTATCTAGACACACCTGCAACTATAGACATGCTAAAAGGCATCTGAAAACTATGTTGTTTAAGGTTTTCATCTCCATCCAGACAGCAGGCAGCATATTTGAACACACCTACTGTGCCTTAGAACTATCTAGTTTATTTCTTTTCCCTTCAGAAGGGTTAACATGAAAATATAAGTATATTCCTCATTCAGTGTAAACCAAAAGCTGACAATTAAATAAGTATGTGAAGTAATTTGTATCTTGTTCATTTCACAGCTAAGCCACAACATTTCACAGCTACTGTGTCCAGTTCTGGGCTACTCAGTAAAATGGACATGGCACTCGTGGAGTGGCTCCAGTGGAGGGGAAGGAGGATGACTTGGGGACTGGAGCATCTCTCCTATGAGGAAAGGCTGAGGGAGCTGGGTCTGTTCACCCTCAAGAAGAGACGAGTGAGAGGGGAACCCATCAGTGTATATACATATCTAAAGGGAGCGCCAAGAGGACAGACAGGGCTCTTCCCAGTGGTGCCCAGCAACCGGACAAGAGGCAACAGGCACAAAGTGAAACACAGAAGTTCCACCTGAACACGAGGAGGAACTTCTTCACTGTGCAGTGATGAGCACTGGAACAACCTGCCCAGGGAGGGTGGGGGGTTTCCCTCCCTGGAGATATTCCAGAGCCGCCTGGACACAATCCTGTGCCATGGGCTCTGGGATGACCCTGCTGGGAGCCCTGGGAGGCTGGACCAGCTGAGCCGCTCTGTTCCCTTCCATCCCGACCCATCCTGCGATTCTGNCAGCGGCTCCTGGCGGCCGGAGGGGGGGCGGCACCGGCCCGGCACAGACCCCGACACCGGCGCCTCCGAGCGGCCCGGGCCCGCCACGACCCCGGTACAGAGCCGGTACAGAGCCGGTACAGATCCGGTATGGCCCCGGCGGGGCANGACTGGAGCATCTCTCCTATGAGGAAAGGCTGAGGGAGCTGGGTCTGTTCACCCTCAAGAAGAGACGAGTGAGAGGGGAACCCATCAGTGTATGTACATATCTAAAGGGAGTGCCAAGAGGACAGACAGGGCTCTTCCCAGTGGTGCCCAGCAACCGGACAAGAGGCAACAGGCACAAAGTGAAACACAGAAGTTCCACCTGAACACGAGGAGGAACTTTTTCACTGTGCAGTGATGAGCACTGGAACAACCTGCCCAGGGAGGGTGGGGGGTTTCCCTCCCTGGAGATATTCCAGAGCCGCCTGGACACAATCCTGTGCCATGGGCTCTGGGATGACCCTGCTGGGAGCCCTGGGAGGCTGGACCAGCTGAGCCGCTCTGTTCCCTTCCATCCCGACCCATCCTGTGATTCTGCGAAACCACAGGTCTGGAAACTAAATCCCATGAATTTATCAAATCCCAGAGCTCATAAACAACGCGTCTGCTGTCCCGGCAACGAGTTCGAACACCACCTCGGGCCGAAGCACCACACAAACTACTATTAATTCTCAGTTTTAACTTATCCCCCCCGAGCGTCCGGCGCTGCCCCCCTGCCCCGGCCGAGCTCCGACACCAGCGGACACATTTCTGCCCAGGCGCCGGAAGGCACCGTCCCTGCGCGGTTCCGCAGCCGGGAGCAGCCCTGGCAGACCCGGCGGGGGGAGCGGGCAGGTCACCGGCACANCGGAGAGAAGAGGCGGCCCTGGAAAGGGACCGTGTAGTCACAGAACTACAGGATCGCTCAGATTGGAAAAGGTCTCGGAGATCATCGAGTCCAGCCTGTGACCCAACGCTACCATGGCACCAAGTGCCACGTCTCGCTCCAGGGACTCTGGGCCTGGTACAGGACACGTCCAGGGGTTGTGACTCCACCAGCTCCCTGGGCAGCCCATTCCAATGTCTAATCCCCCCTTCTGCAAAGGAATTCTTCCGAATGTTCAACCGAAACCTCCCCTGGCACAACTTAAGGCTATGGTGCTTTACTCTTGCATCACCACTGTGCTTCAGCCCAAAATGCAGCTATTACTCAATTTTAAATAGCAAGGCCTGGAAGACAGAAATATGCCAAACCATTTCACAGTGTCACAGTGTTGATAAGGTTGGAAAAGACCTTGCAGGTCATCAAGTCCAACCAAAACCCTAACAGCTATAACCTTTATATCATGGCCCTCAACATCTCATCCAGTCCACCCTTAAACACCTCCAGGGATGGTGATTCAACCACCTCTGAGGACAATGCATTCCAATGCTGGATCACTCTTTCAGTGAAAAACTTTTTCCTAATGTCAAGTCTAAACCTCCCTTGTTGGAGCTTAAGACCATGACCTCTTGTTCTATCTCCAGTGGCCAGAGAGAAAAGACTGACCCCTGCCTTTCAGCCATGGCTCTGACACTGAAGCATTTTATGGTGTTTCGGTGGGTGAGCCAAGTTTTTCGAAAGACAGCCCTGGCAGCCCTGAGGCAGCTAGCAGGAACTGGGAGTAGCTCTGAGGCTCCATGCCAAGAGATGCTGCTGTCACCTCGAATGTAAGCGAAAGGTGTTGCACCAAGAGCAATGCTGACTCCAGTCTGACTCTTCTGTGCCTCTTAGCCTGATGCTAATGCTTGCTTTAGAAGCCTAATGATAACGGTGCAATGTGTATGTCCCAAACATGGAGTTAACCAAGGACTGTTTTGTGAGAACACTCTGTGCAAATGGACAATGAACAGAATGTGGCTGGAGAGAGGGGCCATGTGGAGATAGGGAAGAACTTCCCTTGAGGTCAACCTCCTCATTTGGGTCCACAGAGGAACAACAAAAAAACCAGCATCAGTGCAGAAGTGGGGATGAACTGTCAACTAAAGGCAGGGGAGGACGAGACCACCAAAGACCTTCAAAGCCCTCGGATCCAGGTCCAGGAAGACCTAGAAGAGTGGACTGTGTATAATAGCTCATTTGCATGGAAAGCAAGAAACTTATCCTCAGGATAAGGGGAAAGCTTGTGTACAAAAAGCTTCCCAAAACCCAGGTGGTGCCCCTGAGAACCTTGGACACCTTGTCAGCCAGACTGGTACTGGATCCAAGACAGGTGATTTCCTTTTTTCTCTCTCTGTCTCTCTCTTCTCACTTTTCTTTTATTATTTCACTCCTCTTACTACTAGAAGGTAAGGGTCTAACATATCAATTTGCATGTCACGAGTATAATTTACTAATAAAACTGTGTAAGTTTTTTTGACACTCTGACCTTGACTGTTCTTTCTTTACCATGGGCATCTGTAGATCTTGGGTGCTCCCTTTCTCTTAGGAGTGGGACATGACATTTGTTTACAAGGAAGTTGATCCATGTGGGAACTGGGATCAGTCAGTCTCTCTACAGGAATGTGGTGGGTTGATCTTCACTGGACATCAGATACCCACCAAGGCACACCTCTCTCAGCTGGACCGGGGAGAGAAAATGAGATAGGAAATAAATCATAAGGCAACTTACTAAATTTAATAAAGCAAAAGTGAAAAGTTGATGTAGGAGTTCAACTTGATGGAATGGATGGGGCTGTAGGAACTGCACAGCTCAGCTAGTGGAAGAGATACAAGAATTAACTATGTATCAGGAAGACAACAAAGAAGGACACAGGTGCCAGATCAGCTCACCAGAAACTGGCTGGAGCTTGCTGACAGAATGGAAGGAGTGCCTATGATGTAACCTGCAATATTATTGGATAGTTGGGCTATGATTACTTCTTTAGACCAGCATTTTTATTATGTATTAGTTTTATAGGGGTATAAAAAAGCATAACTTGTAATAATAAATGTCTCTCTTTGCATCCACAATGAGAGTACAGTATAAATTTCTGTAGCTTGAGTGCACACAAGCAAGTGATGTCCAGCCACTTCCTGGAAAGCAGGGCTTCAGCACAGATAGTGGTTGCTCCAGAATGCAAACATTGCAAAATAATAAATGCCCCCATTTCCTCCTTATTTTCTTAGCTTTTATATCTGCACCTGACATCATATGGTACGGACTATCTCTTTGTTCATTTTGGGTCAGTTGTCCTAGTTGTGTCCCTTCCCGAAGTCTTGCCCACCCCAACCTACAGGTGGGGAGGAAGTTGGATAGACAGCACAGATGCTGTGCCAGCTCTGCTCGGCAGTAGCCAAAACACCGGTGTGTTAACAACATCCCTCCAGCTACAAGTGTAAAGCACAGCACTGTGAGGGGGAAAAAGAACTCTGCCTCAGCCAGACTCAGTATAAGGGGCGTCCTGACAAAGGGGCACTGGCACTGTCCCCTTCCTGTGGGGCTGCAAGATGCCTTGGCATCTCAACCCCAATACATATTTTCCTGGATCTCAGTAATGACACATGTACACTCTGGGGAAGGACTGGGCTTGAAGGTCATGGGAGTCATTTGCCAGAGGACAGACAAGAGGGAAATCATGGCCTGGCTTTCTTTTCTTTCTTCTCTTTCTTTCTTCTCTTTCTTCTCTTTCCTCAATTTCATTACCCTCCTATTAATTTCTGTTGCATTTTACTTCTGCCTGACATTTCCCATGGCAATTGCTGTATTTTCTAAGCATCTCAGGCTTGATTCAGCATGAGGGATCCTGAACAAATCCTGCCAGGAGCTACCACCCTGCATGATATTTTCACAATGGTCTTTCTTTCTGGGGAAGCCAAACTTTTTTCTATATGTTTTAATTATACGTTCTTCACATTGTAATTTCAACATACCACTCTTTCTGACAGATATACCATCACCTTGATTTACACTAATACACCTCTCCTTACACAGAGGTGAAAATGAGAAAGTAATGAGGAAATGAGAAAGTAATGGTCATATTTCAAAAGCTCCTGCAGTGTAGGTGGCATAAAGTCTTGTCTGACAATAATATTTGAAGGTAGGAACTTAAATGAAATCACTTTAGTATTTAGCAATTGGCCAACTCCAGATAGTACAGCGAGCAGTTTAACATGAGGAGGTAAGAAGGCTGCAATGTTTCAGTTCCTGAGCCCCACTGAAAGCTGTTAAATTAGGGGAACCACCCTGCTCATGCTGCATCCTGCAAGTCTTCTTTTGCCTTTTTCTACTAGCACGTGCTCCTGTACAAATGTTTGACAAGTACAAAATGGTATTGACACAGGTATGATATGATGGGGCCACAAAGAAGAGCACAAACTGCAAGTGCTGCAATGGGCCCTGTGAGAAATCTCTGTATGTGCAGGGTTTGACCAAGGAAAAGGTCAGCCCCTGCTTGACCCAGCCCTGGTGGGACAGCCAAAGTAAAGACCTTGGTTCTTGATTTTCGCTCACTGCACAGCAGCACATCTCGCTCTCTGCTTCATACACCTTTTTTTTCCCTTATAGCTTTATTTGTGGGACTCAGAGAAGTCTTGACACAAAGTGAAGATGCTGTTTAATGTGAGGAACTTTGTCAGTGTTGCAAAACTAACAGGGACCAGCAAGCAGCTGCAGAGACAGTTTTGGTAAGCTTATCCCTTTTTATCTGGTGTTCTGTAACATTTGAACACAGCTGGAGATGAAAGCAGCTGGATCCTGTGAAGGAGTGAGTGTTTCAGAGAGAGCTGGGGGTTTTGCCCTGCATTTTTAGTGTGCTCTTGCCTTCCAAGGCAGCAAGCTCTGTGACATTGTGAGACTGGAGGATTAGTCCTTTTAATGTTTGTAGAATAACATTAATATCTTCTGTGTGATCTTTTCTTTCTTCCAGGGAGGAATGTTTCTTCTTGAGGTCAGTGTATGCTGCAGGTACTGTAACCAATAAATAACCATCTGACTAAAGTACTGGAAATTCTTCTGCATTTAGAAAATAATCATGGCCAGTATGGGGCAAGGGGGAGGAATTCTCTCCTTGAAGCTGCAAGGTGAATCTCTCTGTCAGTACTTTTTTGTCTCTATGTTCACTGGAGGCACGCAGGAAAAGCATGATGTGATACAAGGTTCAAAGTTAAGCAGGTCTTTGTGACCAGGCTTTGGGCTCTTTCTTCAGTCTCATAGTCTGTGCCTGCTCCCCATGACTTCAGAAAAGTACCTGTATGACATCGTTTCAGTAAACTGCTTCTTATGTTTGTAGCATCTCTAGAATTAGGTTAAAATTTTAGACATAAAACTTAATTCCACATCTCCCTACATTTTCAGGTCAGCTTCAATAAGAGTAGCATTAAAAAGTTATGTAACAAGTGATTGATGCTAGAAAACAATGTACAGGAATTTCATATTCACAAGAATCCTACTATGCAATAAGTTATTTTTATTTATCCTTTCTACATTACATCAGATAAAAACCACATGTGTTCCAGCTCCTGTGATTTATTTGATACCATTTTAAAGTGATTCTGAAGCCTAGGTGATAAGTTTTTTATGAATTTTGGATTTTCACTAGCTAGCCATTGGGGAAAAATTTCTCTGCTTCACAGAGTTAGTAGAAAAGCAAGTTTGGAAAACAACTTCAGTAAAGCTGGTTTTCCAAGGAAAAAATTGTGGAGTTCCCCACAGAACATTGTTATTTTTAGGGGATTTTTCTTAACATTATGTTGTAACATTGTCATAAGCTCTCCCCACTGTCTCAGCGCATTAATAGCTAAAGACACTGTGGCTGATACTGCAGGATAACCTAATGTCTGTCAGTCTGTGCTAATAGTGCTAAGTTACTGCTGTCCCTGCTCAGAAAGGAAGAAGCCAAAACAGCTTGACCTTGTAATTCTGCCTGTTACATTTTAACTGTGGTATGTTGTCTCATGCTTCTTGTCTGGAATTTATTTGTCCATTTCTGCCTCTCTTTCAGAGGATATGGATAACAGGGAGGAGAACACATTTCTTGAAGGTCATAGCAATAAAACAGAAACATCATGGGAAAACAGAGGGCAGGAGCAGATCTCCAGTCCAACTTTCTGCTTGTAGCCTGTCAAACAGCATAGGAGAGCAGCTATATTTTGCTTAGCCACATCTTGAAAATCCTCAAGGATGTTATTTCCAAATCCTGAGTAACCAGAGTGTTTCGCTATCTACCAGTGCAAAAATTAGTGGTGCATATTTCTCAGTTCATTTCTTTTTATTTTGGTGAAACAAGATTAATGAACAGAAGTTACTGTTTGGTAGGTTGAGATTAGACAACCTGCAAGCCCTGGAAAGATTGTCAGCTGCAATTAGAAAGCGAAGGAGCAGCACTAAAGCTGCTCTGGGAACGAGGCAGCACAGCAGGGTAGGGTCACCAAGCAGCAAGAAATTGCACGGACTTTAGTCCTCCTAAACTGGATAGTGCAGCAAATCCCTGCTCTAAATATAATAATTATTTTAAAAGTCCCAATTGTAAAACTGCTTTCCTTCAGAATATACACATTGAAGTTAGAGCAAATCAGCTAAGACCCTTGGTCCTCAAGACTGGATTTCAGCAGCTTTTCTCGGTGGGCTGTTTTTCATGTTATGGTGGAAACTACCTGACTCATGAATGCCCAGCCTTTCTTGTAATGTCAGGTGTGTTCTATTCTGCAGCTGTTGAGCACTGATGCACAGGGCATAATTTTGTTAGATCTTCAAATTTTTTTTAAAATGGGTCATCTGCGTGCTTCCTAACTGTTTGTAAGCTGTTGGCCTCAGGTTGGAAGCAAGCATGGGGACATATAGCAAATATGTAACTTCTTTTTCCCAGTGATTGTAGTGCTGTGTAGATAGGTCTTTCTGGCTTGGAAATGTACGTTATTGTTTTAAATGGTACTACCACAAATATTTAGTACTTAAGTCACACATACGCTTTGGATTGTATTTCACTTAAGAATCAATTTCAGAGACATTAATACACAGGCAGAGTTATTCTAAAATTAGGAAACATGAAATGCCCTTGTTTATCTGGATGGTATTACAGAAAAGTCCAGTCGACATTCAGTCTGAGGCCCTGTGCAGAGACCAGACTGATGGTACACATTGATGGGAATCTTTGTGATGCTTTGTGTTTAGCTTATTGGTGGGTCCTTTGGAAGTCTGCATAATCTCTGGAGCACATTGCCCTGATATATGACAGCATGTACTGAATTACAGCCACTCCAGGGCATATGCATGGGATCCTTTATGTTTCTACTTTTATACATACTTCTTTTCACTGTGAGAAAAATCTCTTAGTAATGGCAGTGGTATAATGTGCATTTAATGGACTTTTAAGGTGTCCAGAAGGAAAACACACACCATTTAGGTATGTTCAGTTTAAGAAAGAATTCTGCTACATTATTTGAAAATTCAGGCAGCTTGTACTCTGATGTCAAATATGGAGTAATAATGTCTGGTACCATTCCTTTAAGACCTGCTTCCTTCTTCCAGTTTCAGTTGGAGTCTATGTCTCAATATTCAGCAGAAAAAGTCTTTCCCTCCAGATTTAACTAATATCTGAACCCAAAAATCTTGAGAAGCTTTAACAGGCCTATCCTCTACCAGGGCTCTTATTAATTGCGATTAACAGAAGAATGACCAAATTCACTTTTTCCCCCCCTGAATTTTCCTTGTTATGGACTTCAGGGTTTGGTATAGGCAGGTGCTGTAACTGAGCCCAATCTCAACACTGAGCTATGAGGAAGCCTACTGGGAAACACAAAAGCAGTATCTGCACTCAATCCACGTTTTTGCACTGTTTTAGTCTCCCATTACATCAGTTTAAAAATGCTGTCATTAATTAAAAAGAGACGTTTAGCTCACACCATCCAAACCTTAGCAAGAGCACAGTGCAGGTTGTGTGATGCTAAGGAGGGCTGTAAGTACAGTGCCAGAGAGAGGGCGAAGCTGCTACACTGTTTTACTAATCTCAAGGCTGGGTAAACATGGGCCTGGATGTGACTTTCATTAAGGTGGCTCATCTAAGCTAGGGGAAATTTGATCATGCATCTTCTCTGTGCGATTATCAACAAACAATTTCATGTGATCCTGAAGTTGTAAATCTGTCTGAAGGCCAGAATATACTGAATAAACACACTGCATATGTCCAGAACACCTTTTGTGTAGTACAAGAAGGACCAGAAATGGTTATTTCATTGGGGTTTTTTAACCTTCTTCCCCAGTGTAATCAGGAGATTTCATACACATTTATAGAAATGCCACCATTTGTGACAGTGAGGTTGGAATGTGGCAAGTGTCTGCCCACTCAAAAAGCACAAAGGAAGGAGAAGAAGCACCAAGATCCATTCCTGTTATTCAGTCCCTTGAAAGGGCAACTTTGTGGTCTGCACGTAAGTCATTTCACTGAGTTCTGAATGGCTTTATTTGTTAGGCAGCATGCACTTGCCATATGCATCTCCGAAGACAAAAGAAGCTACATCTAATGTGCAGTTTATAATACAGTTTAAAATACTGTTACAGTGGTGACTGGTATAGTGCCTAGTGGCATGTTTTGTGTCTGTCTGACAGTAGGACCTATTTTAACTAATTAAGACCATTCATCAAGCTGATCCTCAAGCGGTCCAGAGAAGGGCGACAAAGATGGTGAAGAGGCTGGAACACAAGCCCTATGAGGAGCGATTGAGAGAGCTGGGATTGTTCAGTCTGAAGAAGAGGAGGCTGAGGGGAGACCTTATCGCTCTCTACAACTACCTGAAAGGGAGGTGTAGCCAGCTGGGTGTCGGTCTCTTCACTCTGGCTACAAGTGATAGAACAAGAGGACACAGTCTTAAACTGCGTCAGGGGAGATTTGACATTAGAAGGAACTTTTTCCCAGAGAGGGTGATCTCTGTGGAATGGGCTGCCCAAGGAGGTGGTGGAGTCACCATCCCTAGAGGTCTTTAAGAAAAGGTTGGATGAAGTTCTTGGTGACATGACCTAGATATTAGGGTAGTGTGTTATAGGTAGGATGGTGTGTTGGTAGCAGGATGGCAACAGGTTAGGTAACAGGTTTGGCTAGGTTAGGTAATAGGTGATAGGTTGGACTCGATGATCTCTAAGGTCTTTTCCAACCTTACTGATTCTGTGATTCTGTGATTCTGTGATCTAGCTGGGCCAAATGAGGAGAGTGTTAGAGATTTCAGGTGCTTGCTCACTGGCTTAAGCATGAGTACCTTGAATGACTAAAAAACCCCCAAACACTGTTATTTTTGCTCTTTTGACACAGGTATGGGTCACCAGCTCAAATGAATATTCATCTGAAAGGTCGGGACCTCCTTACACTACAGAACTACACAGCAGATGAGCTCAAGTATCTACTGTGGATGGCCTTAGACCTGAAACAAAGGATAAAGCACAAAGGGGAGGTAAAATGCTTTAACTCTCATTTAGATCACTAAGATGTTGAAATAAATGTTTTTCTGAACAGTATTGGGAATGAGCCGCTCAGCTGTCTTGTCCTAAACAAAATCTCCCGAACTCTTAAACACTGAAAATCATGTACTAAAAATTAAAGAGCCTTCCTGTAAATTGTTCAGAGATATTCTTTAAATACTTCTGAGGACTTTGTCAGAGAAAAGGTTATACAGCTTTGTGCAGCAAACTCCCTGTTGTCAGCTAACCACATCCATCCACACATGGTGTACATGCAGCACAAAATGTGGGAAACGGGAGACACTTCCCTGCATGGGATTAAATTAGTATCTGAGTTCTCCTTAACGCTGGCTCAAAGTGAGTGCCAAAATGCAGTTGCTTTTGCCCTCAGAATTACTTCTTTCCCTCTAAACTTTCCACTGCTAATAAACTTATTGTTTGGGAGGAGAACAAAGCTATAGCTGAAAAAGACCTGTGCAACATTTCTAATACTGAATTAAAATGTGAAAGAAGTATTTCATACTTTAAGTGTATAATAACTATGAAATTGAAATGCTTTCAATTTTCATGTTTCAGTATTTGCCTTTGATGCAAGGAAAATCTTTGGCTATGATTTTTGAGAAGAGAAGCACAAGAACAAGATTATCTGCAGAAACAGGTAGATCTGAGAAATGGCACAGCAAGATTTTGTATGAAACTGTATGCACTGAGTATGTACTGAGAAACACTGCATAATTTTGTAGTTAGCCATTTCTACTCAGGAGAAACCTAAAATTTGAAAAAAAGTAGGCAAAAAAACAGGGTAGCTAATTGTGCTTCACCTTGCATATTAATGTTACAAGCACATTGCTTTGGCCACTGAAATTTTGCCAAATTATTCCAAAACATGATAGATCAGAAATAAAGTAACAGGCAGAAGCAAGTATTTCTTGTGTAAATTCCTAGTTGTACAGGCAAGATGTACATTTCCTAACATCTATTTCACTAAGCATCAGGAATTTAATCCTGAGCAAGCTCTAATAAATACTTTTCTAATGTATTATGCATTACCATTGTCACATTTCAAAGTATGTGTTTAGGCTGGGAATCACAGTAATGCCTTGATATAAATTAGAGTGAAAAAATTAACATGATTACCTACAGAGGAAGATAACTTGATAGAAACTCCAGGGTATTAGCCCTTATCAGGCACTGGAACATTATTCTTTTAGGATATGGTCCTGCAAACACTGAAACGTACATATGATATCTTCATTTTTCTTTTAGTTGTTCTGAAGGTAATGGGACTGCTGAAACAAATCATACATGGGCTTGCATGTTAGCAAGGAATAACTATGAATTGATTATGCCCTGAGGAAGAAGCTTGCCCCTCTCACGTTTACAGTATCACAGTATCACAGTATCACAGTATCACAGTATCACAGTATAAATAAGGCTGGAAAGGACCTTGAAGATCATCTACTCCAACCTATAATCCAACTAACCTATCCTCTACATCTAGATCATATTGATCCAGCCTACCCTTAAACACCTCCAGGGTTGGCGAATCAACCACTTCTGCAGGCAACCCATTCCACATCTGGATCACTCTTTCAGTAAAAAACCTTTTCCTAATATCAAGTCTAAACTTTCCTTGCTGAAGCTTAAGACTGAGTTGACCCAGCATCCCTTAGACTGACTTCTTCCTGGTGAAGGGACAGGAAACTTGTTGACTATTCTCATTTCTTTACAAGGTGTAAGGGAGAAGGCAAAAATAATGGAAGGAAGAAGCACGTCTGTCAACTGAGAGCATTTCTGAATTTGCCTTTGTATCTTCTGGCAAAGCCATTTGCCTGCTGATCCTACTCTTTAAGTAAATTTGCAGATTTGTTTTCTCCAGATAATCAGGACTTGTGAATGTACTTTACCTCTCTGTGAAAACCATACACCTTTTGTTTCCTGTTTCTAGTTGCCTGCCATACTGATACATGGGCAGGTAATTAATTTTCTGAATCTGTTTATCCTTCATTTTTCTGTATTCCGAGGGAAGCACTACTTAGTCCTTGGCTTTTAAAGGCTTATGGGAGGGGGAAGCTCAGGAAAGTTCAAATGAGTTAACTTAAGGATGGGAGCTAATGCACATAAATTCATCCAAGAGGGATTAAGCTCCAGTGAAATAAAACCAATTTATTTCTGAGTGAGAGTTTCCGCAAGGGAGTTTAATGCAGTTTAACTTCTGTGCATTAACTTCATACCTTCGGTTAATTGGTCTTAAGTCCCTTAAGCCTAAGACTCTGTTTCAAAGGCAGATTCTGTCCATGAAAACTCTCTATATTTCAGCTGCTTTTCTAACATAAATGAGTTATCCCTTGGAATTTCTAACTAACTCAAAACAAATGTGGGGCCACATGTGTTCCTTTTAGCTAAGTAAGCTAATTTAAAACCAATTTTCTAATGTCCCGTGAAAGTGGACATTGAAATGGATTGGAATGTTTACTTATAAAATTATTGAGTTGTCTCAGATAGCAGTCCCATGAGTTGCACCTTCAATATCTTGAAGGAGGTCACTTGTGGGACAAGGTTCTAGTGATGAGATTAATCTAAACAAACTTTGTAGCTCTCTGGATCAGCCAAATGAAAATCAGTGGTTTCATCATAAAGGAATAGAGACTTGGAAATCACTGATTACAAAATCTTCTCTGTGCAGTGTCTAGGAGATTGTTGTTGCATATTACGTAATTCCATGGAACTCTTCCCTGAATTCCTGCTGTCTCCATGCCTGTAAAGAACACCATTATTGAAAATTAAATAATTAGAATTGCAGAATGGTTGAGGTTGGAAGTGACTTGTGGAGGTCATCTGGTTCAACCTGCTGCTCAAGCAGGATCACAGAGCCACTTGTCCAGGACTAGGTTTTTTACTGTCTCTGGGATGCAGACTCCACAACCTTCTGGGGCAATCTATGCCAGTACTATGCCAACCTTTCAGTAAGAAAGTGTTTCCTGATGTTCAGAGGGTTCTTTCCATGTTTCAGTTTGTGCCCATTGCTACTGAAAAGCAGCTGGCTCTGTCTTCTGCTGCCTTCTACAAGTATTTATGTACATTAGTAATATCCTCTGTGAGTCTCCTCTTCTCTGGGCTGTGTAGCGACAGCTCTTTCAGCCTTTCTTGATTCGAAAGATGTTCCTGTCCCTTAGTAATCTTCATGTCCCTTTGCTAGCATGGATATATTGACTCTCCCCCTGTGCAGAGACATACCGAGGAGCACAAAGCCACACACTCCAGGTTCGGCCTTACCAGTGCTGAATAAAAAGGAAGGTTCAGTTCCCTCCACATCCTGACCATACTTTGTCTAGTGCAGCACAAGATGCCATTCACCACCTTTGCTGGAAAGGTGGACACACTGCTGTCTCATGTTCAATTTGCTGTCCACTAGGACCCCCAGGTCCTTTTCTGTCAAGCTGCTTCCCAGTTGGGTGGCCCCAAGCATGTACTGTAGCACGGGCCTGCTCTTCCTCAGCTGTAGGACTTCGCACTTCTCCTTGCTGAACTTCAAGGTGTTCCTGTCAGACCATTTTTCTGCCTGCCGTGATCCCTTGGGATGGCAGCATGACTTTATGGTGTATCAGCCACTCCCAGTTTTGAGTCATCAGCAGACTTGCTGAAAGCACTCTCCATCATTCAGGTTATTAATGCAGATGTTAAACAGGACTGGACTCCGTATTGGCCCCTGGGGTACAACTAGTCACTGGCCTTCAGCTTGACTTTGTTACATTGATCACCATCCTCAGGCTTGGCCACTCAGACAGTTCTCAACTCACCTCGCTGTCTGTTCACCCAGCCCAGATATCAACTTGTCTATGAGGATCTCATGGGAGACACTGTCACTGTCAAGTCCTGGCAGACTGGACTTGCTCTCTCCTCTCTCCTCATTCACTGCTTTCTCCTCGTCCACCAAGACAGTCATAGAATTTTATCAAGTTGGCCAAGCATGACTTTCTCTTGGCAAAGCCATACTGACTACTCCTGATAATTTTCTTGTCCTGAATCTGCCTAGAAATGGGGTCTAGGGTTAGCTGCTCCATCAATTTTCCATGGACTGAGGTGAGCTGGCCAGACTGGGTTCTCTGGGTTCTCCTTCTTGCCCTTCATACACTTAGGGCTGACATTTGCTTTCCTCCCGCCTTTGAGCATTTCTCCCAGCCATCAAGATTGATCAATGATTATCAAAGCATTAATTGTAAGAAAGCAGGTGACATTTGTGGTTTTTCCAATATCCTGTGGCTCTGAACTGTTTTATTCTAATGACATTGCAACTGTACTGAGTAATGTACAGCTCCTTGGAGTGTAATTCGTTGCCTCTTTAATCTTGTCCTAATGTGTGTTTCTGAAACCCATATTATTTTGCTACGTATTTGTAAGAGTAGTAGTGATGTTGGAAGTTTTGTGCAAAACTACCAGTAACTTTCATAAAGTAGTGGCAAAGTAAATCCAATTTTCTTGAGCCTGCTAGATTTATTGCTATCACTGGCTGTTATATTGGAAAATGTGACATCTCTGCTGTTGTACTGGAAAATGTCACTTCTTCAGAGTCAGAGTCCCATAACCATTCTACATAAAATCTTGCCTACTTTTTGAAACAGAAATATTCCTCATGGCCATATATTACTTGTAAAATAAACATCCTCAGGCATGGCATAAAGGTGAATGCCCTGGTTTTGTTATGGCTTCGGTGTAAAATATCCTTATTGTCACTGTTGCTCTCAAAATATACAGCTGCAGTTATGTTTTAGTGAGTCATAAATAAATCCAACCATTTCACAGATGCTGAATGCAGACAATATGTCACAGGGTAGAACATGGGAGGAAACAATACAGACAGGAAAGCTCAGCGTACCTTCTCTTGTCGTGCACCAGAATATACAAGATCTTAACAGCTTTACAGAGGTTCCCTGCCACTGGCTTTAGTGGAATTACTCGAAACTCACTCCTTTTACACAGTGGAGGGAGAGGAGCATGATGCCCATGCCTGAAGACTATCACATTAGGTCAAATAAATAATTGTATTATTGTATATGTACTAATATAGTGGGAATGGTATTACATGGAGGGAATAAAGGATCTGTTTTCTGTTGGAATAGCTAAGTATTATTTAGCTTGGCCACATTACACAGAGGTCAAGTGCACTCTTTGTTTACTCTCCACTTAGAAGGATAGCTTTAAAACCTTTTAAAATCTGCTCATCAGTTTTTAGGCTTCTGCTGTAGGAATATTCTCTAATTGCTGCCTGAAGGAGTTCTTTGTTTTCACTCTAAACTGAAAAATACTTTCTGTTTTGTAAGTTCTGGAAGGCAATGAGGAAATTAATAAATGCAAATCCATGTATCTTGAAATATTAAAAATGATCCTTCCTTTGAATTTGAGAAGAAGTATGTGTATGCCTCCTAGTGACAGCAGGGCAGCCCCAGAACTGTGTATCCAACACGAGAACTAGAGGCCCCCCTAGTTCCTGTGTAGCAGGAACAGACTGGGATGGAGATTTCACCTGTCTGCACAACCACCAGCACTCCTGTCCTACCTGAAAGAGTCTGCATAAGTGGGGTCAAGAGTGCGCCACTGTATGAGGCATAAAAGTGTGTATTGTGAAAACTAACAGTAGTGAGAAATGTAGACATGAAATAATCATCGATATAAACATTTTGTAGTTTGCTGAAGATACTATGATTCATACAAACATTTAGCAGGTGGCTTTGGATGTGACCAGGTTGCGACAACAAAGAGGATTAGATGTCACAGTTTAACGCAGCATTCCAGTGTGTACTTATTTTCTGAATCAGTGCCTGCCTATGTTCAAAAGTCATCATTTTTGTCTTTCTACTGGTAGCCTGGATGAAAGAATCCGAAGCAAAGTTTCTGTCTCTGCAGCTATATACAAAGCTATAGCACAGAAATCCTGTATTTCCAGATGGAAAGTTTTGGATTGAAATATGTTCCCAGGCCCTGCACAGATGGCCAGTTCATGAGCAGAAAGCCCAACACATTAGGGCTCTGCTATGTACACAGACTCCAGGTGGCAGCTCTGACTGGGCTGCCTGACGCCTAGTAATTCTGAATAAATGTCCAGATTCCTGTTTTTCTACTTGTGCATCATTTATAGAAAACAGAACATGTCCATGGGAGCCTGCCTGGACTCTGAATCATCTACCATTTAGAAACCTGAAATGCAGAGCTGTTATGTGGAACTCTGGGGAATAAATCACTGACATAGCTGTATATGACTTCAAAAAATATCCACAAGAAGTTGGGAAGGAAAAGTTACTGCAAATAACATTTCATCCTCGAGGTCTTGACTTAAAAAATTCCATTGAATAGATGGGATGTCATGTGCAGGCAACAGTTTGCATACACATTCCAACAAATATAGTGGTTTTGTCTGAGCTGCAGAGAGGAGTTTAAAGCAACAAACAAATGTATAGACAGTCCTTTCTAGTAGCAAAAAATAATAACAGAATAAATCAAGCTTCATTCTTAAAGATTTGCTGCAATCTTGTTGAGATTTGGAACACTCCTTAATAACAACAACAACAGGAATACTGGTTCATCCAATAAAGTGAGTTATACACTGGCTAGAGGGGGCAATTTATCCTTCAGATAGAACCTGGAGCATAATTATTTTTAATTGGACTTTTACGGAAGTTGAGGCAGACAAATACAATGATCTGCCAGTATTATTTTTATCTATTACATTTTAAACTCTAGAGACTGGCTGCACTGATGAAAAGTGGAAGTCCTCGCCCTCAACCCTGCTGCCTTCATGGGATGGAATATAATAAGGGTTGCTCTGTGCAAGTAGCCCAGTTGTGTGGTCCAGAGCTGCTGCCTGTACCTAGTTGGTTTTATCTGTGAAAGGTTTCAGTGTTCTGTCCTCATTTAATCCTTTCCCGAAAAGTAGCTGTGGGATCAGGTTCTTAACCTTTGACAGGACTGTACAGCCATCGTGCCAAAGCTGCAGTGCTGCAGATACCTGCAGTGCCATCTGATGGCTGCAACCAGCCCGAGCAGCTTTTACCCTTTTCTCTCTATTTTTTTCTGGTTTTCTCCCCCTTTCCTGCCTCATTTTTTCATTTTATTTTCCCCCCATTTATTTATTCATTTATTAGCAGCACAGAGTTTGTCAGCACCTCCAGTTTGGTAGAGAAGGAGGGTCTCTACTCTTCTGTGCTGTACGCAGCCTTTCTCTTCCTGAGTGTATAAATATAACAGGCTTCTTTCCAGAATTTTGTCACAGTAAAAGACTCACTCCCCCACAGTGTTCTCCCAGTAAGGTTGGTTTGTCCACACTCAGATTCTCTGAAAAATTCCTGCCATGAGTACTAGTGACATAGCAAGATCTCCCTGAGAATTTCTGCACAAGGGAGTTGTTGTTATGTGGAAAATCTTTCCCAGTGCACAGAAAATGCCTTACAGGGCTACCTACAGCCCAGTTCAAATCCCACACTTTGTATGTCCCGTTGAAGGGGTCATACAAAGTCTTGTGTCCTGTGCTAAGCTCTCTGTGACAGTGCATAAAACAGCCTCCCAGTAAGGCATCACATTTGAGTGTTTTTACTCCAAACTATGTTTATTTGTATCTTGTGTGTCAGATGCTAATTACTTTAGCATATATGTTACTCAGTGTTTGAAACACTTGGATGTCCTGCTGAGTTTTATTGCTGTAAATATATTTTATGTGAGGAAGATTTTGAATCTTGGCTGTAAATATGAGGTGCTGATGTGTAATTTCTCTTTCTTTTTTTTTTCTTTTTTTTTTTAAATTGTCCGCACTGTAGGATTTGCTCTTCTTGGAGGACATCCTTCCTTCCTTACAACACAGGACTTACATCTGGGTACTAACGAGAGTCTCACGGATACAGCAAGGTTGGTAAAATCTCACTTAATGGATCACAATGTATTTGGTAATTGATTGGGCTGAAACCTCTCCTGCAGAATTTTGGAAGCTAATGTTTTCTTTCTGGAAAATGACAGAAGTAGACCAAATTTCTTAAATTTTTACAGATCGGCTCACAGTACTGTAGTTCAGTACACCATTATTCCTTCCATTCTAGCTGTCCAAAACTTCCCACAGTGAGAAATATTTTGGCAGATAGACAGTTGCATTTACAAATAGAAACATTTTATGAACCTCAGTAGTATGAGTCCAATGATTCAAACATGACTTGAACCTTCTGGTTCTGCTGCTCATGGAGGGAAATCTAAAAGCAAAGACATTATTTGTGTTGGTACAGCTGCTGGTGTGCCTTACCTGCTATATAATACCCTACCTGCAGTGACAGGGTGGCACTGAAGGCCATTCTGATCTCCCTATTTCAGCACTACCAACACTTTGCAGCCACTTTCTGATTTCATGTCTCCTCCTCCACAGCTGTACGCACAGTCAGGACTGCTGTGGAGGTTGGGCTGTGGCTTTGTTTTCTTACTGGCATCCGTGGAAGGCCTTAGTCATGCCCAGTCCCACCTGCACACAGGGATGGGGAGCAGCCTATCTCCACTGCTGCAGCAGGGAAGAACTGAGCCCAGGGTTTTCCTCCAGTGGATTCCTTCTAATGTTGCAGAGAGCAGGCAGAACATGAGGTCATGTTTTGCAGGTACACCTGCTGTTTTTCATTGCGCTCCATGTATGAAAGACTCATCCAGCCTCAGCATTGTCCTGCTTTCTAGGCAGTCCTTTTGCTGCCTGAGGTTGGTTCAGTCAGCCTCAGCTGCAGGATGGTTAGCAGTGTCTGAAGGGTCCTTTTTATTCTGGTGAAAGATATGCAGTGTCAAGCTCATCAGGCCCAATTCAAAATATGCAATCAGGCAGCTGAGTTCCATTGCCTCTGCTGAATACCACAGTTTTCAGACAGTGGGAGAAACTGTTTGAGAACTATGTTGCTGTTCTCTGTGATGAAATCTGAGGGAAAATAAAGAAAAAAGATCAAACATTTGAACATTTAAAGTTTTCCTTTATTGTTTTTAACTACTGAAGTGAAAGACACATGGGTGTGGATAGTAGAAATTAAAAATTTCAGTCCCTTGAGGTTTTTTTTTCCTTCAAAAGGAATTCTTCATATATCATGGGAAATAGTCCCACTTTAAGCAGGACAGTTCTGAGACAAAAACTCTGTGTAAGCCAGTTTTCATTTCTTCGTTTTCCCAAACAGGATAATAAAGGCCCACTAAATCTTTCATTCAGTCTCCTGAATGACCTTTTTCTGCACAAGCAAAAGGGAAAAAGGCAGACAGTGAGCTACAAGAAATAAGGCAAAAAATAGAAACAAGCAAATCTCTCAGCCATTCGGAAGGCATTCCCATTGTGTGGAGAAAATTCCCACAATACCCATTTCCTATGCAAGCCTTCAGCCCCCTTTCTTCTGGCACTGCTCTTCCAGGACAAATCTCAGGATTCTAACGTGGATATTGTGCTCCTCTACTGAGTCACAACATTTGTACTGTGGGCTGTAAATCCACTAGTCCTTACAGATTCCCACTTGTCCTTCTCTCATTAGCAGGACTATTATTGACTTTGCATAATCAAGGCTGAACAGTTTACCCAAAAGAACAATCTGAGTGTTAATTCCCTGGTGCATCTTGTGGATGAAAGACAACATCCCAACCTCATTCAGTTAATGTAAGAATAAAAAAAAAGAATGCCTGCAGTAGACCCAGAGGGTATTTCAAATATGTATTTACAGACACGTGTCTAGAGCTTTGAAGGCCTTAGAAGTACTTGAGGTTGAAACTTAGAGCAAAAGGGGCACACATCTATAAAAGTCACAGTTTTTATTAGAATTGCTGCAGGTAGGGTTTGAAAGCATTGCTGCTGTGAACATACTTTTAGTGACTTATTACCTGCTCATAAATCAGTCCTTCTGTGCTTCACAAGACATTTGCATTTACGCTGACACAGTAGCAAAAAGTTATGCCCATTAAGGAGCTCTCAGCCTTTCAGAGCTGTTTGGCATATCTGATAAATTACATGAAATGAAATATAAGTACTGTATCTGTATTTTCCACTGTAGACCAGTTCCACTGTGCACCACCAAAACCATCAGTGACAGCACTGAAGAACTCATAGGATAATTTTACCAATTCACTGGAATTATTAGGGGATAAATTTCTGCATTTATGTGGAACAGGTTTACTTCTCACTGCTTGCTGAAAGGACATCCCCAGTATGCCCCTGTAAGACTATGAGTGAGAGTGAAGTAGTCTTGCCAGAAATGTAAGCCTTTTAAATGGATATATGTGTTCAAAACAAAAGCAAAACTACCTTGCATAGCAGTATTCTGCACAAAATATATGCAAACTCCTCATTTTCAAATTCAGAGATCTGCCATACCAAAAAGGCATACTTTGTGTTTAATTTTGGATTCTTCGGAGGATAGACTTGAGAAAAAAAATCCAGCTTTTCTCTGCAGAAATAAAAGTTACATTGAAAAGAGAGATACACAGCATTCCAATACACCCAAATCTCCAATACAATGTGTTTCCAGGCTCTGTGGTTTTGAAGCTCATACTCTCACTGTCTTGCAAAAAGAATGAAAGGAGAGAAAGACCTTCCGGTTGTGATAAAATAAGAACCTTAGATGTAAAGTCATCTGATGAGGCTGTTCTTGCCCCCTCTCGTCTTCCAAAACTTCACCTCTACTAAAGACTCTTAACTATTCAGGTCTTTTTTCCTATGCAATTCCAGCCTCACATGGTTTCCTTAAAACTAATTTGATTACAGGAGACTTCATCATTCTTCTGTAATCAGAGACCTCCAGGTTAAGCCTAATTGTTTGGGTTTTCCTGTGTAGTCTAATTTTGTTTTGATTTCACAAAGGATAAACCCAGTTTCCACCTAGCTTTCCTACTATGACATATGACATCCAGAAATCTTGGCAGAGGGACTGTCTGATGCCTTGCTGATGTGTAATAGGTCTAATACATGTTATATATATATTATTATCAACAGATTAAGGATGAAAATCCAGAAGTTTTCAATATTTGGTGATTATGACTGAATTACCTTTAATGTTTCCCTGCAAAGGAACCATCTTTTTAAAATTCTTTATCAGTTATGTCAAATAGAAACCAGCTGTCCTGACACCCTGGAAAAATAATTCTAAAGAAAACTGACAGTTTCCCAGTGTGATTGCCTCTTTTCCTTGTCTGGTGGGACAGGCTGTATTTTGTTTAGGGTGGACACACATGAGAAGGCTCACAGAAGGGACCATGCATTCTACCCCTGACGGCTGGTTCAGAACAGAACAGGTTTTCCACAAAGAAAGGAACTGGTGAGCTGAGGAGAAATAGCAGATTGTGTGAGGAATACCTGGTGTCAGTAGAAAATATTTGTTGCTGACTTCATCAGGAAACCTCATTGATCATGGCATTAAAAGCCCAATATCCACAAGAGGAGGTACAAGAATTCTTTATGACTAATCAGGAAGACAGATATTGCATGGATTTTTTCACACTCTTCCAATTCAGTTTCTTCCTTGTTTTGTTTTAATGCTGTATTATAGATAATATGAAAACACAAAAAATGCTACTTCAAAGTCAGGCTTCAGGGCCTGATTAAAACAGAAATGCAGAGAAATGAAGAGCTCCAATCCATATTTAATTTATCTAAAGAATTCAAAGTATACTACGCTAATCCACTATGCTAATCTCTGTCTTTCACACTTCAGTAAATGAGTTTAAGGCCACAGTGGTACAGGGGCTCCCCCCTGCCCCTGTTCTTATAGTGAGTTTCAAATTTGGATGTTACTTCAACAGTGATACCATGTGTGTCAATACACAGGTATGTAGGTAGGAGAAAGAACAGGCTGGTGTTGCTGGCCTGCTGTTTCTGTGTTCTTTAAGATCAATAAATAGCTCTTGTAATTTAAGAGAGATCTGTATTCTAATCCTCACAAAGGTCAGGCTACCATGTAGAGTTTGTAATATTCAGCCAATGCCACATTTGTTAATTGCAAAAAGGCTGAATAACCTTAAACCTTATCTCTTCTGAAGTTATCAAGTTCCTCCAAAGTTACAGTTCACACCGTCTCTTATCTTAGTTCAGATAGTTTAACATATACTGATCTTCCATCTACAATCAAACACCAAAGAGAAAAAGCCATAAAATACAGCAACAGTTTTCATTTACTTACTGTAGTTAATAAGTGGAACTGCTTACTTATTTGCAGCTTGTTAAATGACTACATTTGAGTCTGTTCTGCAGGCATGATAAATTATTCAGATAACCGAAAAATATTGATTCATTACCATTTCTCATTAATATTTATGTGTTGCATGCTGAAGAATGCAACAGGGATATATTTATTATGTTTGAGTATTTTCTGGCATCTCTAGGGTGCTGTCCAACATGACAAATGGAATCCTGGCTCGAGTTTTTAAGCATAATGATCTGGACCTAATGGCAAAAGAAGCCACGATCCCAGTAATCAATGGATTGTCCGATTTACACCATCCTCTCCAGATTTTAGCTGATTATCTAACTCTTCAGGTAACAATATAAATAATTTTTCTTTTTTGTTAAGTCCTGGTCTTGGTAAGTGTTGGGGGAAGTTATGTTCAAAACCATTTATTCCTAGGTTTTTCTAAGTGGTAATTGCATGGCGCTTGTTATTTAAAGAGATTTTCATCTAGCAATGTAAGTAAGGACCTGTTTAATTTAAAACAATTATCTAGTCCTATCAGCTGTAGTGGAACCAAAGTTAAGCATAAAATTATGTATTTCATTGGAATTAGGTTACAATTCAAATAATGTGCAAGGGGCTTTACGTATTAAAATGAACGTGAGAAGTTGGCTCAGCCGAAGACAGTGGATGTTTTTCCACTGGCTTAAGAAAACTCAGTAGTTCACTCTAGATTCCTAACTAATCATTGAAAAGCTTAAAAGAAATCAGTATCCTTATATTAGGAAACTGGTTGAACAAATTTGTTTTGAAAAGCCGCTTAATGCTACCAGTGCAAACACTTAATGTTCAGGCACTTAAACCAATTTAAACTTTGCTCATATCAAGGAGTAGTCAAAAAAGACCATATTTTGTGGTTTTAGCTAATGCAATAGTTGATTTGGCAGCAGGATAACATTTTGCACATAGAATACCAGATGTTTATCTGTGAACAGGAGGGCTATGTGGTTTTACAATCAATTGAGGATCTGGCATATAAAAAAGATTATTATTATTATACTGCAGTGATGGTTGACAGCTATGATGAACTCCTCTGACCTTGTTTACTTTCTGAATGAGGAAAAACCACATTACTTGAAAACAAGAGGATAATTTCCTAATTCTTTTGGCTGGGTTTCTCAGCTGTCATTATTCATGCTTTAAACTTTAAATCTTGAAGGACTCTTGTATTTAGTGAAAATTACTTTTTTCTAATTTTAATTATGTATTACTTTTTGTAAAATTTTTAGTACTCAAAGTGAAGAGACCAGGAAAAAATTGCTGAACTTGAGACTAATACGCTTCACATACCTCAGGGTAAGGGTAATTGGTGAGATTGCATTGAGCCAACCACTCATCAATCAAAGGTGTCATCAATTCATTGTAAATATGGCTTGCAACTCTAAACCAGGAGACTCTTATAGCTCTGGTTTTTGGGGTATTCCNAGGCCAACAGCACCAGAACAAGAGGACATGACCTTAAGCCAGGGGAGGTTTAGGCTGGATGTTAGGAAGAGCTTTTTCACAGAGAGAGTGATCTCTCAGTGGAATGGTCTGCCCAGGGAGGTGGTGGAGTCACCATCCCTGGAGGTGTTTAAGAAAAGACTGGACGAGAAACTCAGTGACATGGCCTAGATGATGGGAGGCTTGGCTGGATGGAGCATGGTGCCCATGGCTCCACTCTTGTGGGTCTGATCCCTGGGTGGGTGTTCACTTGGATGTTGAACTGGATGATCCTGTGGGTCCTTTCCCACTCAGAATAACCTGTGAACTTTACTGATGAGCATTTTTTCACTTGCGAATAACAGGCTTCAGGAATAATCTGTGTCTCATAGTCTGCACAGCTATGGGTATCTCTGCTCCCAAACCTGGTTTTATCCAGGCCACTGACTACAGCACCCGAGTTCAGAGTGCCCTGTAGTCAATCTCCAGTCAATGAAAGGAGGTCACTGTGTATCTCAATCACCTTCTAGAGATCCACCTCTTTCCCCACTAGTCTCTGAAGATAACCCCTGAGAGCAGCAGAAGGAGTACATGCCCTGGAGATCATCCCCTGCTCCTGTTCCATTGTCTCCTTGGAGACACGGCAGAACCTCCAGGTAAACACGAACCCAGCAGCTGGGTATCCTTACTGCATCAAACACCTGAGGGGACATCTTTGGAAAGAGTGTCCCTGCCCATTTTAACTGATGAGAAAACAGGACCATAACAGCTGGTGCTCAAACAGAACACGGATTTGACATGGAGAGGTATCATGACAGAGCAAGCACTTAGAGAGATCACTAGGAATGGTTCAGCTTTTGGACAGCACTTTCACAGTCAGCCTGATAAGCAGAGCACTGTTTCCTCCAATTGTGCCCATTTCTCCCTGATTCTTCCCATCATATTCCTTAGCCAAGAGTTTGTTAGGAGGTCTTTACAGGGCAGCTGTGCCAAGGGAACACTGCTCTTCTGGTTTCTGACACACTTTCCGTTCTTGCTTTCTTACTGAAGAGAGAGGGGCAGGCAGGGGGATGCTCTCAGCAGCAGGCTGTGGATGTTGGCACTGCCTACACTTTCCCATTCTGACCTGCTTGTCTGCTCCGTCTTTTCATCTTGCACTGTACAACAGGGTAGAAAATACTGGTCTTACAGTCAGTGGCATGTACTACAACAGCATTTTAATCACATAGTGAATTTACCAGCTCACAGAAGTAAGATTAACACTTGAAGAAGCGTGAACCACAGGATCTAGTTGCTACTTGCCATAATCGAACTTGTCATGGGATTTTCAGCAAGATGTTACCCAAGTCCTGCCTGCAAGAAGATTAATACAGGGATGTGGAAGAGTACCACTGATTCTCTAAATGAGTTGAAAGTCCATACATGCACTTGGACTCCTTTCCTGCAATACCAAGGCAATTTATTTGATTTATACATGTGTGCAAACTGCAATAGTGTCACAAACTTGCTAGCCTTATATTTAAATGTAACTACAGATTTTTTTGCAGCTTATTTCTCTGTAAAAAATGTCTCTTCGTTATCCTGGTAATATTTCCCTGTTCCTCCATGCTGCCTGTAAATACCCAAAATATTTTTTTCCTCTTCTGTTTATTCCTGATGCATTTGCCCGTGGAACATGCATTCCAGCCCTCTCATGCTTAGCACATTTATATACTTTCATTTTCTATATCCTATTATTTTTGTCATGTACCTTTTTGAATCCTCTTCAAGCACTTTGACTGAAACTCCATAATTGCCTGGTTGGTTTTATAAAAATATTTTCGTGCTTACAGCTTCTGATTCCCTTTTCACAGGTGCATTTTAGTGTGGTTATTTTAGTATAGTCCATTGCATTCCACAAACAATGCAGCTGGTTTATTTTCAGGGCTGTCAATTCTCATTCTGTACTCAGAGTGTTCTTTCCAGATCCTAAAGTGTGCTCCTGTCGTGAATTCTGGGTAAGATTCTTCAGGCTCAACATCCTCTTGCCCAGTGCCTTCCTCCTGATCGACCTGTAACCCCTCCATATTTGAGCTGTGTCTGCCCTTTAATCCTGTGATCAGGGTGAATTCCCTCTATTATGCCAAGAGAAATGTTTTTCCTGGCATATGTATTACCATTTTTCTTAAAGGTTGTGTTGAACTGAGTTTGCTCTTTTGTTATACCCCCCTAGAAATGGCTGTAAACATGTGAACAACCTGATTTTGAAGATCTAGGGAATTGGCCATTAAAGGCTATAAGTTTGTGTGCTGGTGGCATGCACACACTGAGTCACTTTACTCCTCTGCTTGTGTTGCAGACATTTAACAGCCATGTGCTGATTCTACCCTGTGCCTCTCAGTGTCCTGGGCAGAAGCTGTAGCTCACAACTCCTGCTCTGCTCAGCCTGGCTGGAGGGCAGCATCACACAATTCCAGACACAAACCATGTATTGACATTGATTCAATTGATTTTAATGTCACTGGCCAAATCAGCTCACTTGTAGCTGACTGCAGGATGGCCAGCCTGGTAATTAAAGTGGATCCTTATGCCACTTGCTTTTAATGTCACTGATCTGGAGGTAATTTCCTTTTTCAGAAAACAATGATGGGCATAAGAAATATAACAGTGGTTTCTTTTTAGGTGGCATAAAATATAGTGTTGCCTAGCTTCAAGAGGGCTGCCATGTATTCTCAGCTTCTCAATTTTTGACCCAAAGACATCAAATTATTATATGTAGTCTTCAAATTCATCCCCTCCCCATCATCATCATTATTATTCTAACAATCAGAAATCCCAGCAAAGATCTGGAGTTATCTCCTAAAATGTTCTGTTTCTCCATGACAAAAAAAAAAAAAAATGTGTGGGAGGGAGAAAGAGAACTGGCCCAGCATCTGCCTTAAGCTCAGTCCAAGAGCCAGTAGGTCCTATTTTACCCAGTTCCTCATTTATTGGATTGCATTGCCTTTTAGAGGGCTAATGCTTTGATTAGTCTCTGGCTTTCCACTTTAAAATTTGACACATTATTGATTCATTATTCAAAAGCTTGTTTTAATTGGGGGCTGTTATGACAGTTGTGGTCAAACATTTTAGATTTAATCTATAATGGCCTCAGAGTTTCAGCCTCACTGGAAACATGTCCAGACAGAGACAGACACGAATGTCCCTAATTAGTTAACCCAGTCTTCTCCATACATGCCAAAACACCGAGCATGCTTGTTTTTGTAGGGTTTTTTTCCAGGGTTCAATACACTGAAACAGTGCAGCCATGGATAAGAGAAGAATGAAACATTGCGAAAGCAACATGAGAATGAGTAAATTGAATGTAAAATCAGTATTAATCATTTAGCAGGGATTTTTCATGAGAAGAGTGAAGCCGTGTTTTATGGCACTACAGCAGCAATCACTAGTTTGCCAAAGGGGGATCCATAAGGGAGAAGGGCTCTAGACTTTCTGAATATGTTATTTTTTGTGTGGCTTTACTAGGAATATAAATATTTTCAGTCATGTTCCAAATATAAAGAGAAACCCCAGATCACCCAAGCAGATATGAAGCCTACATCAATATAACAGAGCTTGGAAAAAATTGGGGAGGGAGGTAAGGGGGAAATTATCTTCAGAGGCTCTGGTGAGCATCAGTATCATAAAGATTCTGATTTAGCCTTGAGTTCTACCATCATGGCAAAAGCACTTTTAGCAGAATTTTTTTCTGTGTGGTTGTGTAAGAGCACACTATAAAACATGTGGGAGTGAAGTATATCTCATATACAATAACTTTTACAGTGCCTCAAAGGCTTCTGGTTCTGACCAACACAGTCATCTCATCTTTCTTGGAAACTGAGGATGTGTGCATATAATCAGTACAGTCCCAGGCTTTCGATGAAGAGGTTTGAGTTACAGCAGCAGTGCACTACTGGCAGCATAGAGCACAGGGTATAAAGTAAGCTCCACTGGCACACACACAGCCTGATTCTGCCTTGTGTGTGACTGCTTTCTCTAGCAAAACATCTTCATTATGATCTGTTCTGCTACGTCCATGCTACACAGAAGTCACTGCAGACATGGCTTTGCAATTTGCTGTGCACATCAAGGATCATTATACAGACATGTCCAGTACTTAATATTTTATCTGTGACAGCTAGTAGCTTGGGAAAACAGAGAAAAGTATTTAGCATGCACTGTGCTACTTTAAATGCAGAGTAGCAGCTGGCAATAAAGTGGAAGTTGTTTAATACAGCAGTATATTTGTGACTCTACAGTCAATGCTTTCAGCATTACAGGCCATGCTGTCTATTTTTAAACAGTAAGATGAAAAGAACTCAGGACTGTCTCATTTGCTCCTGACTGTAGGTTCATGTCTCACCTTAAATAAATGCTTCAGTTTGGCCTTCTCCTAGGAGCATCATCGCTAGGAGATGTGGAAGGACTTAGAAAGATCCTTAGAGACCTGCAGAAGTGGTATATTGAAATAATTTTCGTGTTCACAAGGTCCTGATTTGCTCTCCTTTAAATGGCCTTGCATCAGACTTCTGCTGGTTTAAGTGTTAAAACTACAGTATTATAACACCTCAGCAGCCCGGGAATGCATTAGGTTTAGATTTTTACAGCCTTCTAATATAATTCAGTATTACAAGTACTACTACTTTTGATTCAAAATTGTGGTTCCTTGCAGAAATGCCAACAACTTTGCTCTGGACCAACTTCATTTGTTTAGGTGAAGGTGCTGCCAGGAGAGGAGGGGATAGTCTTCCTCTTTCCTGTTCAGTCTTTTGGCATCTTTTCTGCAACTGCCTGCAAGGTTGCCAGTTAGTACATCTCTACAATGTGGGTGCTTATCCTCTCTGACAAGCATTGAATTGTGTCACATGAAGTGTTGAAACCCTGTCTGGCTTCCAGCTACTACAATGCAATTGTAGCATGGCCCAGTTTTGAACTCAGAATAAAATGCTCTCCAGAAACTATTTTGAGTCATGAGGTAGAGTTGTACAGAGTGGGCATATAGGAGTATTTGGTTATGTCTTTACAAACTTTCTGATAGCTCCTTAAGTACCTATAAGCATGCATATTCAAAACAAGGTTTGTCAAATAGCCTCAAGTTTTCCTGGTCTGAAAATGTGTAAGCCCTCTTAGTTTTGTTCCTTCTTAAGCCTCAGCTTTTGGGGCCGAGAACAGGCCCAATTGCCATTAGGCAAAGCTACAGTTAACTCTGTAAATCTGTAATGCTTTTTCAGATTTGTTTTAAATTTGAGTAATCCACGCTTTAAAAACAAATCCCTGCCCTCTTTGGCTGTACAATGGCGAACAAGTGCTGCAGGCCATGAGTGGCACAGCTGCATTCAGAGTGCTGCTCTTTTCTGTCCTGTGGTGCTGTGACGGTGAAAATGCACTCCAAGGGCACAGACACTGCCACAGCCCCGGGGAACATCATGTAGAGACAAGCAAGCCAGAGCAAACCTGAATAGGGATATCTGTACAATTTGAGGAAAAGCTGGAAGGAGTTATATTCTAGGCATTAGGACCGTGTCTAAATTAATAATTTCTATCATTAGCTAATGTTTATGAGCACCAACCAAAGGATGTGTAACTTTGGTGCTAAAGTTACCATGTGTCTTGTGCTGTATCTCTCAGCCTGAGCCTCACCATATGGCATCTGTGCCAACATGTCCTTCACTGGAGGAAGCTGCAGCATTTGGGCCTTTATGTAAGACACAGGGGGCTTTCACTCCCTCACCACCCTGTAGGTGCAGTAAATTCCAGGTATGGTTCCATGCAGGTGGCATTTGAATGTAGCCTTTGCACCAGACCCACCTGATCAATCAGTCTTGCCCATCAACTTGCTCGGCTCATCTGGAACATAATCCCAGAGCTTCTGATTCCTTTGGCAGGAGCACTATGGTGGGTTAAACGGGCTCACTATCGCCTGGATTGGGGATGGAAACAATGTCCTCCACTCCATCATGATGAGCGCTGCAAAGCTGGGAATTCACCTGCGCATTGCGACTCCCAAGGTAAGAAAGCCGAGCACACAGAGAAAGGAAGACAAGCTTTGCCTGTTCTGGTCTCAGCCACTCACGTATTTGTCAAGAGATTCAATTGGTGGTGTGGTGACTTGAGTGCCAGTTTTCTGAGCCAAGGTTCAAAACCCTCATCCTGTTATTTTGAGGCAAAGCAGGACTCAGTCCAACTTTAGAAAGGCTGGGGGGAATTGATGACAGTAGTATAAATCATGGAGGACTGCAATTAGACTAGATAAATTTACGAAGTCATCCAGTGCCCTTCCACCCCATAAAAAACTTGGAAAATTGTTTCAGACTGGTGGAAGTGTTGCGTCTTGGTTGGTTCTGATTGGTGGTGCAGCATTTTAGAATGTTGCATTGGAATACAATATAAAATGCAAAACAAATACTCAGTTTATAACAAAAATTTGAATTATGTATAGATATTTCATTTTTCAACTGCTGAAATACATTTTTCTTACTTTTTAGAACACTTCACACTATTTAATCTCCAAAATAAACTTTCAGAGAAAATCAATGCACGTAATATCCTCAAGTTTTACAGTTCTGAAAGACATTCTTCCTCCCATGGCAAATGGTTTAATCAGTACTTTTAAAAGCAGTGTTAATGATCAGGAAAGATCTTATACGTGTTCCATGATATGTTACCTCTCATCTCTTTTGGCAGGGCTTTGAACCAAACCTCAGAATAAGTAAAATAACTGAACAGTTATCTGAAGAGGTAGGAACCTAACAAATAACCTGGTAGAATAGTTTGAATAGAGTTTTCTTTCATTGTAAATCAAACTGGAGTTCCTTGTCTTACTAATCTTCCTTGTTTTATTCCTATTAGTACGGTACCAAGTTGCTTCTGACAACAGATCCTTTGGAAGCTGCAGACAACGCCAATGTCTTAGTTACAGACACGTGGATAAGTATGGGACAAGAAGAGGAAAAGGAGGAAAGGCTAAAGGCCTTTCGAGGTTATCAGGTTACAATGAAGGTAAAACTGAGATTTAGGTTTTTGTTTATGTTTTTCCAGTTTGCATTTATAAGAATCAACATCAACAAAACATGAGTTTGGAGTTTTTTTGAGTGGGGCCATGGAATAACCCCATGAAAACCACCCTTCAGCTTAAAAAATCCACAAGAATAACAAAATTTGATTTATCTTTTACACTGAACATGGCTTGGCCTCTTTCAGAGCTTCCCAATGAGACATATGTCCAGAGCATGTTCAGCAGAGCTACCCCTTCCTTACTTCTTTAGAGCCTAAAAACTATTTCTAACTTCGCACTTCCTCTTTGCTGCCAGAAATGATCTCTTATATATTATGTATTTAGAATGAGCAGTTCACAGATTAACTCTCAAGTGCCTGGGCAGCATTAGGGGCAATTTGTGTGTATCTGTCAATGAGTAAAGCATTAAACATAAATCTTCAAAATCATCTAGTTGAAATATTTGCCAGCACAAAATCAGTTAAGGAACATAAACTATTAATTGTCCAAGATAAAAAGGATATTTTCCTTGCTGATAGAATTACTGGTTTAAGTGACTGCACTTTAACATAAGTTCAGTAAATACCGTTGATGGACATATCTCCAAACTGGCCTAAAATTTAATCCATTGTTCATTGCCATTAGATCAATATATTATGAGTGATAATATCAAAAGTAAAAAAATTATAGCTTTTTAAATCATGGTTTAGCATGTTCTTGTGTCAATTGTAGATAGTATTATATTACTGTATGGCATTCAAATAAAGATTGCATTTAATTGATCCACTAGATCATTGGAATTTTTACTCCCTTTCTAAAGCCAGAGAAATAGGAGTGAATATTTGACTTTTATGAAGCCAACATTGAACTCTTACTGACTTGGATAGAGATATTCCCATCTTATTCACAGATGAGAAATTCTTTTGAAGCCTGTGGAATTCTTCTGAGTTCATCATCCAAGTAACCAAGAACTGGAGTTAATATAAAATTTAACTTTTTAACTTGTTGAAGATTTATTAATGTCTTCACGTGACTTTATTTTTGTATGCTTTTTTACAGACTGCAAAATCTGCTGCTTCCAACTGGAGTTTTTTACATTGCTTACCCAGAAAACCTGAAGAAGTTGATGATGAAGTATTTTATTCTGCGCAGTCATTGGTTTTCCAGGCGGCTGAAAACAGAAAATGGACATTTATGGTAAAAAAAAAAGAGAAGATAATAGTAGTTGGAGGTTAGGGACAGCTTCTGTTCTGCCTTGCATTACAGGCTTGAATTCAGCCTGGTTCCTCAATAAATATTAAATGTTAAGCATATGTTTCAAATGCACCCCAGAGCACATCACAATTTTGACTATAGGCAACATATATAGTATATATATTTGTATATACATATATATGTAGCATGAATACTTCTGGACACAAACGTGACCTATTTTTGTCATAATCTGCCATTGCTTTACACAATTTCTATCACTAAGTAAAATCCACAATATAAACTGTAATTTGGGGAGTATTTAAATCACTGGATTTACTCTAATGATTAACTCAACTGCTCGAATTTAAAACATGTAAATGCTGAGGTCCCAGGGACTGGTCTTAGCAACCACTTAAATAGAGTTATTTTAACTCAGGAAAAACTGCTGCTGACACCGGTGGGAGCTTTCCCTGAGAAAAGGCTGGAAGAGCAAAAGTTTGAAAGACCATGAAAAGTTACAGTGTGGGTAATATCCTGTGATCCATGGGAACCATTAAGGGACACTCAGCATAAACCATAACTCCCCTCTCAGCATTCCTAGAATTTCAGAAAATCACTGCCAGATCTCAATAGCCTGTTATTTATTTTTGGCTTTAGAGCCATCCTGTTGACAAAAGCTAGTGAAAACTTTCAAAGGTGAAAAAACCCCAGAAATGTCATTGTCATAGCTCTGGGATGAACTCAGATGAGTTTCATGTGAATAAATAATGGGTTGAGTGTTGTATTTACTAAAAACTCAGATTTTTGGACATGGTCAAAATCACTAGCATATTTTTGTTGAATTAAAAGTTTTGGTCTTCAACAAAGTGCTCATATTCTTTATTTTTGTTTTGCAATGTTTCTAATTGCCTTAACTATTATTTTTTTAAAAGAAAAGAAACCCTTTACTTTGGCCTCCACTTGGAGGGTTAAGAAAAAAAATCACCTCTGTATTTTATCAAACCATAAAAATAATGACTATATAGGTCATTTTCGTACAGTATTTTCTACCACTTTCAGCTCAGAGAGCAAACTGAAAAATGATTAGTTTGCTTGGTTGTCAATCCAAGCAGGGCTGAGTGCAGCTGTGCCTTGGGGAGCAGTGAGGGGCTGCACAGCTGTATATTCTGTCACCTCTGTGTGCCTGGGATGACCTGTCACCCTGAGCAGTGCTGAAGGGAAAGGAAGGACAGGTAACAAGATTACAACCCTTGGAGAACCCTCATAAATCCAGTTCGGGGCCAAAATAACAATTTGCAGTGAGGCAGTGCTGTGAAATCACAACAGTGTGAACCAGGTAATACTTTGTCAAAACCAAGCTTGTTAATGTCCCCAGGTGTGGGGAGGGCAGCAGACCTCCTGCAACACCATGTTTCAGTTGGCTGACATTCCCATTATTCCCATTTCACAGCCGTGCCGAAGGGTGGGCAGGGAGAGCAAGAGGGGTAAATGACACACAATTAACCTCATCAGGGATTTTCCATGTTTTACCAGAGAAATTATAGCTAAACGGGGATAAATGTCAAAGTCCTTATACTAGTGTGAATCTCACTGATGCTAATGGGAGTCCTGCTGTAATCCATAAGCAAGCCCATGTGATGTCTGGGTACCTACATCTCCTACAAGTAGCTGAGAATACAATAAAACATGCCAAAAAGTCCCTAGCATTTGATCTAAATTCTTGTGAATTGCTCCTAAGCTGTGTCCATTAATACGTTTTGTCCACACTGAGAAAATCTATCAGCTACAACACAGAACATCCTAACTGATTTTCAGCTCTTTCCTGATTCATCATCAGAAATTCCACCAAATAAATCTAAGTGTGCAGTTTTTGTCAGGACAATAATTTTCGACACAAGTCTTCAGAACTGGAAAATATTTCCCCCTTATTTATTCTTATGGAATATTTGTTGCCAATGTGATTGGATTTTTTTTCTTTTCTTCCTCCTCTAGGCTGTCATGGTTTCCCTGCTGACAAATTACTCACCACAGCTACAAAAACCTACATTTTGATGGTTGGATTCCTGCCAAGAGAAAAATATTCTTCATTGGCAGAATATTTTGGTCTGCAAACACATGGATCTTCTTTGGAAAGGATCAATACAATGAATGATTTCTTAATAAAACCATACAGTTAGCTGTATAATATTGCATTCTGTGAAAATGCTCAAGACAATAAACACGATTGCAGAAGCTGCTTTCCCTCTGGATGCTCCAAGCTGACTATTCTTTCTAGGGATCAGCATCCTCACTTGCATAGTGTGGTGTGACAGACATAAACTTCCCCCTGAACCTGTCCTTTTAATTGCTCATCTCAGGAATTGCGCCAGTGGAGCACTGCCTCAGTTTGCTTTGGTTGCCTGCACTCCTCGGGCACCCTGGCTCCTGTTTCTGCGCTCCAGCCAATCTCCAAATCCTGCTGCTGTTTGACACCAGAAATATGGAGACCTTGTGAGTGTTATCTTTGTCCATGACGGTCCTGTGGGATGGCACAGGGGTATATTAGAATACATAAAGCAGTTTCCACTGGATGCAGCAGAGACAGACGGAAGGAAACAGTTCATCCTTTGTCTATCTCCCCTAGACTTTCATTCCCTAAACACAAGTCTGGTTAAAGGAGAACATTTTCTATTTCTATTTTTTTTCCTAAGCAAACATGGGGGGCAGTACATGATGAAAATTGTGCAGCTCCTTTGCAGAAAGTATTTGCTGTGTTTTGTCCCACACTGTAACACAATGTACATTTCGGCTAATCCTTCTCAATAGTAAACAAATTCATGACATTTGTAGTTTTTGTGGTGGCTGGGTGTGTGCATTTAATATTTCAGGTAAAGCTTTCAGTACTATTAACAAACATCTTCTTTGTGGTTTCTAAATAGTTTCAAAAATATGTTGATTTTTTTCCATTGTTATGCTGGGATAACATCTGCAATATTTGAAAAAAACCTCTGCAAATGGGTTTTCATTTTCTGACCAGCTGCAAAACATTATTTAATTCAAGATTGGAGTTCACTGCAGGGCCACACAAATCACTGAGATGAAAATAAAGATACATTTTTTCCTGTCTACCTACTTAAAATTGATTTCTTGGGTTTGCAGGTATTTATGTGGGTCTTGTTAAGATTAACATTTTCCTTTATAACATTACAAGGGTTTCAATAATTCAGTGAGCATTTACACTTCAGGAGAGGTCTAGCTGCACCAATGAGGCTGGAATAGGGTATGTGCTAGAAATCAATGCTTTACTTCCTAGTTTAGTATGTGGAAGAAAATGCATGAAATACAGTGTATTTCTGATTGTAGCAGGCTATGCTCTATGACTTAGCTTCCAATTTGGCAAGATATGTGAAAGTATCCTTGGTCCTCTTAGAGCTGGTGAGCTGTTCATGTGCTTAGAATTGTAGATATCCTTATTGACCTGATTATTTTATGCCTGAGAGCAAGACAACTCACTTTGCTAATTCTTGCATTAAAACCACATTAATATCACTTTTGTTGTGTTGTTAATATACTATCAGTGAAGTCAGGCAGATTTATAATAGCAAAGTGGTATTGCTAAATGTTTAATGGTGTACAGTTTAATAGTCACCTGTTCCTCTTGCTTCCCTGTGCTCTGGTTAGAGCTAATGTGCATCTCAGTTATTGATGGCTCTTTTTTGTACTTAGGAATCCGAGCAGGATGCCAGACAGCTGAATCCCCTTGATACTTTTTATAAGACATGCATAGATTTGCTGCATAGCACTTGAATAATCTGGTCCAGCGTTTCCAGGAGAGTAATTTCATATGGCTCTATTCCTCTGTGAACATATGCAGCAAAGGATGATAGCCCCTGCTCTTGCACAAACTGCTCAGTGTTCTGATGCTTTTTAGAAGTACTGGGTGGACTTTATGCACATACCCTGAGAGATGGACTAGTGTGGAAGCACTGAACTTATTACACCTTGTGTATGTGCAATAACCAGTGTGTGTGCTGTGTGCTGGGAACCAAACACATCCCAGCGGGGCAGATTCACAGAACATGTGTACACTGTCTGCACAGTGCATGCAGAGCAGATCTGACACTTCCTAGAGGCATTGGGTTGGTACCAAATAGACTTGTACATTTCTGGCCCAGGGACCCAGAAATATGGTGCTCTGAAGGATTTCTGTTGTGCCTGTAGGGACTTCCACTGCCTCGACAGAAAGCAGAACAGCACTGCAAGGCTTAATCCACTTTCACAGGTTAAGCACCCTGGGATTGCTGGGTGGTAGCTGTGGCAGTGTGTAAGACGGCATTATCATGCCATTCAGGCTCCTCACAAATTCATTACTTGAATTTACAAGTGATGACTGCAAATGTGGTAAGGGAAACAGCAATAGCATAGAGAGATTTTCTGGGAGGGAAAAACAGATATAAACATTCAAAGGGCTTAAAACAAATGCATAACAGGTAGCAGTCACTAATAGCTTACGGTGTTTTTCATTGCATTTAGTATGCTTTAATCAGAAGAAGTGCTGTTTTCATTACTGAGTGTACTTGAAGGTTAGGGTGTTGTTTTCTCCATGTTTTTATAGAGATGCTCCTGCCTGCCTCCTTATAGACCTTCCTTCCACAAAAGCCCCACTCTTCTGCTTGATTTAGAGAACAGCTTTGGGTCATTTGTCGTCTACCAACTCTGACTCATCTGACTCATTTAATAACCTCCTAGTCTGATCTCTCCCCTCACACGTCTGCAGTGCTGTGCTCTAGTCCCTCTCCAGGACCATGCACTGGTGGTGGCAGCTGCAAGACTAATCCATCCCCTGCTGAGAGGCACAAAGGGTGGACTGACCGCCTTCCCTATNTGATTCCTCCTTGCAGGGCTGGTTGTGTGCTATGAGTTGTATGGACACATCCAGACCTTACACGCTGTGGTTGTGCTGTGCCCCAAGGGAGTATATTCATGCTAACTTTGGTGCCCAAAGCGCAGATGCAGATTCAAAGCGAGTACTACATGTGGCTTTGGTATGACCAGGGTCTGATCCCAGCTGAGGCTGTGGGGGTGGGGCAGGGACCCAGAGATATTCTACTCTCATTGTAGAGCTGAGTCTTGGACACGTCTGTACAGGCCAGGTCGATGTGACGAAGGACTGACAGGTCACTCAGGACAGAAACTAGTGGCCAGCAAGGACATTTTCTGGCACCTCAAACGGCGCTAAGTCTGGAGCTTTGGCACCCTAAATAATCCTTCACTAACTTCATGGTCCTCAGAGAATTACGTACTCCTGTTCTATATCCAGGGTGAGAAATGCAGTGTTGCTTGTTAGCAATTCCCACACTCTGTAAGCAGCTGTTCTGCATGCAAAGGGCTCATTGCCAGCAGTGAGGGGATTCTTTGGTTACCTGTACCTGGTCTTTCAAAAGTGATCTACCATTAATAGGAGATTCAGTAGAGGAAGAGGGGCAAAATACTTGTCCATAATTTTCTCAAGGAGGAAGAGTAACATTTTTTTCCCTGTGTACTACAAAGCTAAGAGGACAATAACTACAGCAGGTAAGAGGTCTGTGGAAAGAATTTGCAAGTAATTAGTGTCTAAGAATGTGAGGAAGAGTAACTTAGCAAGGACTGAGTGGGGAGCCTGAACAATCAGGAGAGAACAAAGAAAACTAAGAATTCTCAAACAGAACGAAATATTCCATTTGAAACAGCTTACCTCAGGAATGACACAATGTACAGCAGATTTACTCATTGTCTGGTAGCAGAAGCAGTCACCTGTGCAGGTCTGAGATGCTAAAAGGGAAATATGGAAATAACTAAATAACAAGAAGGCAACAAGGTTTAGTTGCTTGAAATCATCTAGAACTCTTGAATTAATGTTTACCTGTCATAAGACAAGCCTATAAGTTAGGCATAATTATCTCTATGCCTTTCAAATTTTGTGAGAGATAGAGTAAAAGCTGCACAAAGGTCTGAGCAATGTACTAAGCTGATCATTCAGTCTGGGGAAAACTTTCATGACTGAGATGAGGTATCTTGAACTTAGTTTTGTTTTCCAGGAATGTGTAATGTTGGTGGAAAGTTTGAAAAACAGACTTCACACAAACGGGAAGGTTTTTTCTTTCTTCTGGTTCTCCCATTTCTCAGCTAATCACTTCTTTAATGTATTGAGCAAATAAACAGTGCTTCTTTGATTATTTTGCCATGGCTATTTAGCCAGCTGCCTTTCAAACGCAGAGCCCAGAATTTCTGGGTCTTTCCCAAGGTTATGTGTACAGAGACACTTCATAAGCCACAATAAACATTTAATTCAGCCCAGCACTTGCTCTTGTGACTAATAGGATACAGCTATTTTCAAGGTTATTTAATTCTTATACAATCATGTTACCAACTTTTCGAAGAAATTGCAAACCTTTGTGGCCTCTGTAAATGCTGATGATCCCCTCTATGTGTGTAGAGGATTTTTCTCTGGGGGCAGAAATCTGAGGTGACTTCATTCAGACAATAGATCTTTCACAATCACAGTCAAAGCATTGCCTGCCCCTGCCAAATCCCTTGGAAAGCTCCTTGTGGTCTGCATGATATGTTAAAAGATTAATGAATGCTGCTGCTCTCTAATGGGCCTGTTTTCAGGAGACTGGCACTCATGCAAAATAGGCTCCAGTACATGCATAATGTACCTAGAAAGAGGGAAGAGCACCAAAATTTGCACTTTGCTGATCAAAGTTTGATTAGTTGAGCCAAAACTTAATTCCGACTGTGAGGAAGAACAGTGATAGCTAGAGAAGAGTACTGAAGAGTTGACATGGCAAAATTTAAGAACAAAATAATATTAATTGGAGGGAGAAATCTACACTACTTACAAACATAGAATTATAGAAAGGCTTGGGTAGGAAAGCACCTTAAAGATCATTTAGTTCCAACCATCCTGTCACCTGCAGGGACACCTTGCATTAGACTAGGCTGCTCAAGGCCCCATCCAGCTGGCCTTGAACTCTTTCAGGCATGTAGCATCAACAAATTCACTGGATAACCTGTGCCAGCACCTCTCCAACCCTGAAGTTATGGGCCTTCACAAGTCCCTCTCCATCTTACAGTCAGAAAGTGTCACAACTGATGGCTTTTGTCCTCCCCAGCAGCCTCATCTGATACACCCACTCACTCTCTTAAATAAGGTGAATGCTGTCAATGCGACATGCCGTGTCCCACTCTCAGACAGTTTGGACTCAGAGAGGAGGAGCACTCCATGGCTCCCTTGCTNGGGGTGGGGCAGGGACCCAGAGATATTCTACTCTCATTGTAGAGCTGAGTCTTGGACACGTCTGTACAGGCCAGGTCGATGTGACGAAGGACTGACAGGTCACTCAGGACAGAAACTAGTGGCCAGCAAGGACATTTTCTGGCACCTCAAACGGCGCTAAGTCTGGAGCTTTGGCACCCTAAATAATCCTTCACTAACTTCATGGTCCTCAGAGAATTACGTACTCCTGTTCTATATCCAGGGTGAGAAATGCAGTGTTGCTTGTTAGCAATTCCCACACTCTGTAAGCAGCTGTTCTGCATGCAAAGGGCTCATTGCCAGCAGTGAGGGGATTCTTTGGTTACCTGTACCTGGTCTTTCAAAAGTGATCTACCATTAATAGGAGATTCAGTAGAGGAAGAGGGGCAAAATACTTGTCCATAATTTTCTCAAGGAGGAAGAGTAACATTTTTTTCCCTGTGTACTACAAAGCTAAGAGGACAATAACTACAGCAGATAAGAGGACTGTGGAAAGAATTTGCAAGTAATTAGTGTCTAAGAATGTGAGGAAGAGTAACTTAGCAAGGACTGAGTGGGGAGCCTGAACAATCAGGAGAGAACAAAGAAAACTAAGAATTCTCAAACAGAACGAAATATTCCATTTGAAACAGCTTACCTCAGGAATGACACAATGTACAGCAGATTTACTCATTGTCTGGTAGCAGAAGCAGTCACCTGTGCAGGTCTGAGATGCTAAAAGGGAAATATGGAAATAACTAAATAACAAGAAGGCAACAAGGTTTAGTTGCTTGAAATCATCTAGAACTCTTGAATTAATGTTTACCTGTCATAAGACAAGCCTTTCAAATTTTGTGAGAGATAGAGTAAGAGCTGCACAAAGGTCTGAGCAATGTACTAAGCTGATCATTCAGTCTGGGGAAAACTTTCATGACTGAGATGAGGTATCTTGAACTTAGTTTTGTTTTCCAGGAATGTGTAATGTTGGTGGAAAGTTTGAAAAACAGACTTCACACAAACGGGAAGGTTTTTTCTTTCTTCTGGTTCTCCCATTTCTCAGCTAATCACTTCTTTAATGTATTGAGCAAATAAACAGTGCTTCTTTGATTATTTTGCCATGGCTATTTAGCCAGCTGCCTTTCAAACGCAGAGCCCAGAATTTCTGGGTCTTTCCCAAGGTTATGTGTACAGAGACACTTCATAAGCCACAATAAACATTTAATTCAGCCCAGCACTTGCTCTTGTGACTAATAGGATACAGCTATTTTCAAGGTTATTTAATTCTTATACAATCATGTTACCAACTTTTCGAAGAAATTGCAAACCTTTGTGGCCTCTGTAAATGCTGATGATCCCCTCTATGTGTGTAGAGGATTTTTCTCTGGGGGCAGAAATCTGAGGTGACTTCATTCAGACAATAGATCTTTCACAATCACAGTCAAAGCATTGCCTGCCCCTGCCAAATCCCTTGGAAAGCTCCTTGTGGTCTGCATGATATGTTAAAAGATTAATGAATGCTGCTGCTCTCTAATGGGCCTGTTTTCAGGAGACTGGCACTCGTGCAAAATAGGCTCCAGTACATGCATAATGTACCTAGAAAGAGGGAAGAGCACCAAAATTTGCACTTTGCTGATCAAAGTTTGATTAGTTGAGCCAAAACTTAATTCCGACTGTGAGGAAGAACAGTGATAGCTAGAGAAGAGTACTGAAGAGTTGACATGGCAAAATTTAAGAACAAAATAATATTAATTGGAGGGAGAAATCTACACTACTTACAAACATAGAATTATAGAAAGGCTTGGGTAGGAAAGCACCTTAAAGATCATTTAGTTCCAACCATCCTGTCACCTGCAGGGACACCTTGCATTAGACTAGGCTGCTCAAGGCCCCATCCAGCTGGCCTTGAACTCTTTCAGGCATGTAGCATCAACAAATTCACTGGATAACCTGTGCCAGCACCTCTCCAACCCTGAAGTTATGGGCCTTCACAAGTCCCTCTCCATCTTACAGTCAGAAAGTGTCACAACTGATGGCTTTTGTCCTCCCCAGCAGCCTCATCTGATACACCCACTCACTCTCTTAAATAAGGTGAATGCTGTCAATGCGACATGCCGTGTCCCACTCTCAGACAGTTTGGACTCAGAGAGGAGGAGCACTCCATGGCTCCCTTGCTGCTCACATGGCCAATTCCCTGCCAGTAGGAAGCAGGGTGGTGTGTGGGGTCATTTTGCTGTTACAGCCCTGAGAGGTGGGAACCCCACCAAACCCCCAGGTATGGCCCATGCGACCCACACCCCCTCTGCACCTGTCTCTGAAGGTGAAGGCCAGGCTGATCACAGCAATGCCAACTCAGGGATGCTGAAACACCTGTTTTGGCGTGGCCCACAGGGCGCAGAAATCCATCTGGCAGAAACCAGATTCTGTTTGTGTCGTGAAATGGAAGCCATAGACTTTCCCATCCTGATCCCCATGCTGTGCCCAGCAGAACGTGGCCTGCATGTTGCTGTTTTAAAGAGCTGTGTTTGACAAACTACCAGCCACTGCTGCATGGATTCTGCACAAGACAGTGCCTGTGGCTGGCTGTTGCTCTATCTTGGGTGAAAGAGGAAGAAAACCTTGAGCACCTGGAATGAGAGACACTGAAGTGTGCACAGAGAAAAAGCACATTGGTGAGTCCAAGTACAGGCAGCTGCACAAAAGCCTTGGCTTAGGTGTCCCCATCGAGCTGTATGAGACACAGGTTAGAAATGAAGGTGCAAGAGTGTTCTCCTCACATGTCTGCCCTGAATGAGCGCCTGTCAATGGTGTAAGGAGGGGATCTGCACTGCTACGATCACTCGGGAGGTTCTCCTGCATGCCTGGGACATGCTCTCCCCATGGGCAGGCTTCTGCCACGGCAATGCCCTTGGGACTTTCTGCAAATTGCTCTGCTCCAGAGCAGCTTGCCCTGTCCCCGTGGTGGGTTGATACACATTCTGAAATCTCCTGCACTCCTCGGGGATAGGCTGCCTCAGGTCCCGCTGCCTGGTGCTGTGGGGCTGAGCCTCAGCGAGGGCAGGTTTGCACCTGTCGTGCAAATCTGCCGTGCAGGGTTCCCCAAGGATGGTGACACACAGATTGCACTTGTCCCAGGCAGAATAAAATATTTCATAATTGATATCACCTGAAGGCTATGTGCTTACTTTGGGAATTTAACTAATCGAAAAGAAATGCCTCCCAACACCACAGAATCCCTGCATGAGTCACCAGCAGGGTTTACAAGACCCACTCCACAGCTCAGATTTCTGACTTCAGTCCCAGAGCAGTTTTAGGGGATTTCTGAGGACAGGGCACTAGAGGGTGAGTGTCACATGCATCTCTCCCAAGGGCTTTCCTCTGCAGCAGGGCAGCCCTGTAGGCTCCTCCGGGACAATGCCACCTGCAAAGGGGCACAACCACCTCTGAAAGGAACAGAGGCAGGAACCATAGGGAGGTCTAAACCAATTTAAACTCAGATCGACTTCAAGAAATAGAATGTCTTACTCCCAATCCAGCAATTACAGAACACACCTCATGTGGTGATTTATACATATGCCTTATAGGCATATAATCCTATAATGGAGAGCTACTGATAGTGTCTACAGAAGATGAAGAGAGAGTTTTCAGATCCTTCTCTCCTAATCCTCTATATCCTCTATGCTGTGACACAGCTGGGTCTTTCTGAAGTCCATTTGTAACCCTAAATTTCCTGTGTTTTGTGTAATTACAATGCCCCATGTTTTTCTTTAAATTTCTCATAGATTCTTGCAATGGGAGAAATTTTTAAAAGTGTAGCCAAGTAATTTGATTTTGAGAAGTGCTGTGGAGGATACAAGGGTAGATGAATATAATTTGTCTCCTACCAGCTTTATGAATGTCTCTCTCTCAGGAAAGGTAACAATTCCACCCAGAAATAATTCCATTAGACATGAAATATCAGAGCTGTGAATCACTGGGCATTTCAGAGTATCTTCACAGCAGGAGAGCATCTGAAAACTGCACCAAAGAGAGGAGTTTAATTCTTATTGTAGCGCTAGGGAGGAAAATGCAATCAAAAACACCTATAGAAGTTGCAGTGCAGCAGAACTCTATATTTTACTAGTTGTCTTCCTGGGAAAAGGAAACCAGGAGATTACAGTTATTCTCCCAGCAGTGCTGTTGATTTGCTCAGGGTAGTAACTAGGATTCACAAGACTGCAATTAAGGGCCCAGGAAAGCATGTTAAACAAATTCCTCTGAAAGGCTCTCTTGTAGTGACTATGGACACGTTGCTTTTAAGTATCCATATAGCAGGAATAACTAGTTCTGCCAAGGAAAATATTTTCTGATGTTCTGAGAGGGCAGTAAATTTAGTCTGTATTAGAGTTTTCTGGAGGCAGAATGGATTTTGAATTGTGGGGGCAGTCAGTTATTGCTATTTTGAAGGTTTAAGCTTTGACTTCATGAGAAAGTCACCAGTTCCTTGTTCTTGTCCCTGCAGCTACACAGAACTCCCCTGTTTCAGTGTGGATGAATATGGAAACATCCCTCCCACAAAGGTGGTCCTGTGAGATCGTCATAATTAGGCAGAGCAGTTGCTTCATCTGTAACTTTTAGGACTTGCCCCATTCTGCATTGGGGTGAACTCGTTTCCCAGTGTTCACTGCTAATGCTCAGGACCACAGTGATTTTTCTTACTCCTTCCCACTGCTGAGGGAGACAGAAGAAGGATCACAAGCATGGTTATTCTGAGCACTGTATGTCGCTATTAACAATAATCGAGTAACAATAAAAACCTGCTAAGTTGTCACATTAATTTGTAGACATGGGACCTGACCTTTGGGAGAAATAAATTCACAGAAATTGCATGGACCTTAAACACTCAGTCTGAAAGCAAGCTCATTCTGCCTGTCTCCAGATTACAGCTGCCTGTGACAAACAGGTATCAAAGGTTATTACACACACACATACACACACACACACACACACACACACACACACAAAAAAAAAAAAAAAGAGGTCCTTGTAGGTTGTTGGCTGGGCAGCCAGAAAAGGTAATCTGCAGAGTATTTGCCTTACATGGTTTAACTGGATTAGCCTCTACATCCTAAATGTCTGGACTGCATCCAAAAGAGGTAGAGAGTGAGTTTCCACGAAGCAGTTCTTTATTGAACCAGTTGATAGGGATCCTTTGTTCACAATGATGCCTGTTTTCCTGATATCATGATGAAGATGGAGAACTTGTGGCTGTTTGCAGATGCAAACACAGAACATGCTTAAGTACATACTTAAGCAAGAGGACATCCTTTTCAGCAAAACCTCCATAAAAACTGGCAGCAGTTTCTTCAGTCGCAGTTCTGACAGTAAGAAAACACTTTGCCAAGTCAGTTTTTCATGGTATAGCTCAGTTTTTCTCTAAGAAATGCTTTACTTCTTTTTTTTTCTCCCCCTCACCTCCATCCCCTCAGGAAGCTGCTGAAAAGAATATGTGTCCTTTAACCCAGATGTTCATCAGGCAAAGGGACAGAGACACAAGTGCCTACAAACTTTGGGGCAAAGATGCTTGCTTATTCCCAAGTATCTGAGTTTATTGCTGTCTGCTACTCTGGGCTCCTGGTCGGAACAACCTGGAGCCATCTCCAGTGTTCAGCACTTAAGTACTTGTCAGGGGACTGTCCTGTAGCCAGGATCCTCTTTCTGTTTTTCAGAGAGTTTCAGTACAACCAGAATTATCAAATTCATCTTTGAAATGGACTGACTGCTCTTTGCCCATTCCCAGCTGTCAGTCCCAGAATCCTCAATGAATCTCTCAGCTTCTCAGGACCCAGGAGTGTAAAACAGTGTGGATCAAAGGCATGACATTAGAAATGTTTTAAAGAAAAAAAAACACCCTACTCTTAAATAATGAATACAATGTGGTGCTCCATTTATGTCATATGTTGTCTGTAATCACAAAAATAAGAGAAAAATGATCCTATATTTGTCTGAGATGAAAAATTCTGAAACAGAATGCATGATGCTGGAGATATCTGGATCTGTAGAGAAATGTCTGTACAGCAAAGACATAGATTTCCTGTTTGGCAGAAGACCTTGCTAAAATAATTTATGATGCATTTCATGCATCTGCCCTGAATCATCAGGAGGCCTTCAACACGTCCTTGGTAATTTCCCATCCTTTTTTTCCTCAAACTTCCATCTCTGCATCCACAATGGCATTGTAATCTCAGGTGAAATAAAAAAAAAATGACCTTCTGGGCTCTGAATTCCATTTTGCTTTAAACTGGTTGATGGCTATCAGCACATGACATGAGCCACTCCAAACATTTATTTAAATATTCCTGTGCACTAACCCACACAAAGCCATAAACACTGTCATCTATAATGTACATGTATAACAGCAGAAAAACAAGGAGAGTCTTGAGAACTGTGCTGAGGTGATCTATGTCCTGGCTAGAAACACGTCGAGTTGGTAAAGGCAGGGAAAAATAAATAAGAGGGGGGAAATTCACCAATTCCCACCTGCCTTCTACCAAATAAATCACAAAGGCTTGCTATGCCTCCCTTGAGATACTTACTTGTTCTCCTCTTCCCCCAGCCACAATGAAATGGGGGCTTTTCTTCCGCTTGGACTGACCTTTGGCAAACATTTCCCTTTCAATTAATATCTGAAATGTCCTTGTGGACTGCTGTTGCTGGCGACAGCAGGGAGACAGCTCTCTGAAGCCACTTGCACAAGACTCAGGACAGAGAATAATTACCTGAATTTGTGAGGTTAATTCCAGTCTAGACAAAGTCAGAGAAAAGTCAACTACAGGTCTTCTTTGGAGAACAATATGTTTGTCTTTCTGGACTCTCTGGTCTCCCTGTGCTGGCTGCTGTGTCTATACTATGATTATTTCTCTCATGGACTGTTGGGCAATTACTGTGTTTGAGCAGTAGGCTTGCTGTCCTCGTGTCATTATCAGTTTTACAGCCCAGTATGAGCCTCCCAGGAATGAGGCTTTGACTGAGGCTTGACCTGGTTCACTGAAATGGAAAGACAGCAGGCTGGGCGTGGGCGTTTGGCAGTGGAGAAGTTGTTGTCTGAGTAAATCAAAGAAAATTTATTAAAAACATACATCAGAAACTTGCTGTATGCAAACTTACAGATAAAGCCTAGGGTGAAGTAATATACAGACTCAATAAAAAAGGCCAGGAAAATTAAAAAAAGGTAAAAGTAAAACATCAGAATAATGACTGTAGGAAATTCAAAGGGTTGCATTGAACATTTTCTTGCCCAGCCTAACTTCTCCAGATTTCATAAATTCTTCCTGAGAGGACGACACTGCAAGGAGATTACTGACTGGAGAGATTAGCTCCATGATGTGCCATGGAACACTTGGGTTTTCATGGTACAATTATGTATCTGGGTTTCGTGGCACTGCTGTGTCAAGTCACCAGTATTAACAACGGTGTCACTGTCAGGATGGTCGAAGGATACAAGGTAAGGTTGGTTTGTGAAAAGAGGTAAGAGCCTTCAAGACAAGTTTTTTTCCGGAGAACTAAAGTTGCCTCATGCGCTGTTGCACGAGGGTGAGTGAAATGGGAGAAACAGTGGCCCGGTGCTTGTGCATGTTTTTGGTGAGTGGCACATATGCCTGGAAGTGTTTATAAAAAGACTGGTTGTGGCACTTATTGCCATGGTTTAGTTGATGAGATGGTGGTGGGTAATACGTTCGACTTGATGATCTCAAAGGTCTTTTCCACCCTAGTTAGTTCTGTGATTTTCTAATTCTTTCCCAACTACAATTTTGTATCTTTTTTAGGTCATTAACCCCCCCCCCATTGGCTTTCGTGTCATCAGTTTTACACAGCTGCTGAAATATTTTCTTCCTTTATTTTTGCAGTTCTGCCCTTCTCAAAACCTCTTTGTTCTTTTCTGTTTATTCCTTTAATGCTTCTTGTCAATGGTTTCCTCTGTTCTCCTTGCTTCCTTNCCAACAGTGTCCAAACCAGGACACTTTGAAAAGAGAATCTCACAGCAAATTGGTCCTTTCTGCATATTGACCACACACTTTATATGCTTATAAGATATAGTTCCATTAACCTGAGAGTCATGTTATTAGGCTCAAACATCAACATCCTTTGCATTCTTCTTCCCGTCCGTTGGCCATCACCATTGCCTTCACCTCAGCTGTCTCTCATTGAACACTCCCCTTGTCTTTCAGGTCCACTGGAAGGTGGATTCCCACAGCCTGAGTTACTTGCTGTGCACAGCATGGTCTTCATAAGAGCCCACTGTGATGGAAATTTATGAATCCTTCCTCCTCTTGGCTTTCCTAGCATCAAAACTATTAAATCTCATACATGTGCACTGATAAAGCAATTTCCTTTCCTGTTTTATCCCTCTCTGCTGCTGTCTTCTTTTATAACTACTTCAAACACAAATATTCTCTTTTCCTTTCCCAGACTTCTATCTGTTTATTTACTTTAATGCCTTGTTGATTTGCATCCTCTGCTGTGCCAGAAATCCTAGCCTCATTTGCCTGGATATCCAGTTTCCCACTGAGTGTACACATGCTTTCCTCATCGTGAGGGAGGCTCTTCTGATACCAGTCTTTAAAACCTGCATTGTGCAGGCATTTTCATTGTGCTGCCTACACAACGGTGCCAATTAAGCATGATTGTGCAGGCAGCCAAGGAAACAAAAAGGGCCTATTCTGTGTGGTTTTTTGCCCCCACATTTACATGTATGTGACTGAACTATTCATAGATATTACGTGATCTATTTAAATGCGACTGAAGTATGTGAGGGGGAGGCAGTGTAAGTGCGTAAAGAGCTGGACTGTGACCGAGCTTTTGATGCCAGCTCTGTCACTGCTTTGGCATGCTCTGAAAAGTCACCTGCTTGTGCCTCTGTTTCCACGTCTTTGAAACAGGAATAATTTTGCTTACCTTGTTTACTGAGTGCTTTGAGACCAAATGATAAAATGTATGTATAAAAAACTGTGTAATAACCAAACAGTGCTGGTTTTCCTGTCCCATTCTTTCTCATTATGTGTCATTAGCTGGTTTCATCTGTGGCTAAATTAATCCACGGGCATCTGAAGGAATCCTGCATTTTTCACAGTATGATGGCAAAGGTGTTGCAGTGCTCTCTAACTTGCAGCTAGTAATACAGCTCAAATAAAAATCATAATAAAAGCACCTCTCCTGGAACTATGAACAGTGCAACAAAGGGAAATGCTAAGTGTCTGCACTAAATAATGGGGATCTAAAGCAACTTCTCGTGACATTTTATAGTCAGACAGTTGCCTGAAAGAGACTCCATATGGGAGGTAAATTGCTTATGTTGCTGCCATATGCTTGGGGAAGCAAGATCCGTTTGTTCTTTTAGAACAGAGAAGCCTGCTGAATTCAAACCAGAAGTCAGGTACACATCATGTTCATCCCAGCTTGTGTTAGGGCTTTAGCAGTTCTTCATTCTTTTCCTTTTGAGTATTGCACAAAGCTCAATTTGGTGTGGCTGAGCTTCTGTCACAGAGAATTTATATATGATTTTTGAAGGGATGTATCACATCCTGGTTGAAAACTGTACTTTCACTCCAAGGGGAAAAACCCATATGAGTTCCCCCATATGAAGCCAAATTTTGTCATAAGCCTGACTTCATGAGTATTTCAATTATTTACACGAGGGTTGAATTTGGCCTGGGAAGCACATTAGGACACTGGATTGCCATTTGAAAGCTAATAAGTTTATGTTTAATCTTTTAAAGATTATACTTCTCTAGTAATTCACAAGAAAATTAGGTAGAATGGGTAGGGAGTGTTGCCTGGGTTTTCTCTATTCTCTGTTTCTCTGTTCTGTCCCCTTATAATTTTTAGGGATTCTTGTTCCTTATTTAAGATCTGCAACAGTTTTATGACTATGCATAAACACAAGACATAACAACTGAGGAGGCACTGAAACTGCCAAACTGAACATCTCCATTCGTAAGATGCACTGGATGCTGGTCTTACCTGTCTCTTGCTGTAATTCTAAGAACAAGGCAATTTTTGCTTAAGGAAAATGTTCTGAAAGGAATAGCACAATAGTTCAGGCCCTTAAGAGTATCTGTGATTTCTTAATAACATCTTTCTCACTTGTTTTTTTAATTTAGTCCTGACCCTCAAGAAACTTGAAGCAGAAATGACATGAGCCTGAGAGGATATTTTCCCTCTGGAAAAAAAAATGCCGGGCTGCCAGATTTAACTGGATCACAAAAAAATGGTTTTACTTCCAAATACCCATTATACAGGTGTCACCTAAGGTTAGGGTGTTTGCAACCACTCAGCAATGGCATCAAACAAGATGTTACAGGGCAGATGCCTCTCACCTAAATTCAGACCTTTGCACTGTTGATACTTGGGCATGGGTTAGTCATGTTTACACCTCTTGTAGGCTGGGGGTAGGAAACAGGCATTTCTGAGAGGGGCGTTTTGTCCTGATGTGCACATCCAAAGCAGTCCAAGAGGTTTTAATCCTTCTCCTGTCTGTAAGTAGGGTGTTCGTGACCACCCCACGTATGGACATCTCCAGTGAGAGTAATCCCTCTCACACTGTTTCAGTTTGGGCTCCTGAAGTTAATGGCTGCTTTGAAAACCAGTGCGAATTACTTTCCTTAGGACACAAAGTAATCTGCAGCACAGCCCCAGTGAAGCTTCAGGTGACTCAGTTTGTACTCTGGTCACATCCCTGTCTCTACCTCTCTTTACCACATTCCCAATGTTTTTTACATTACTTATTTTTTCATAATGTGACCAAATGAACACTTTCACTGTGAATGTTTGAAAGAGCCACTCGCTGTCTTTCATTTACATGCTGATAGAAGTCATAAACCATGAAATAGTTTAGTCATATATCACTTATGTTTCCACCTTCCTGCAGGGATTTGAATATATCTCCCATGAAGAAATTTTAGGGCTTTTACCCACCTCTAGGCAAGGGCAAAGCACTCCTCCCCATCCTCCAACCTACATATGGACCACCTACAGGGAGCATTACACTCACTGAGAAATTTAAGAGAGACAAAAGAAAAAACAAGACACGTCTGTGAAAAAAAAATCCCTGAAAAAGAAAAAAAAAACCTCAACAAATTAGGAAAGAAAAATCAGCTAGTGTGGGTTAAATGGAAGTTTTCCAGGGATGCTGCCAAACAGAGCTTTTGTGACATTTGGGTTCTGTGGTAGTGAGCAGAGACCAAGGCCACGGTTTGTGCTGAATCCCTTTGGTCCCGTTTCTGCCGCACAATCAGCATCACTGTCTGTCTCACAACTGCACCAAAAGTAGGGGTGGTCAGAAACCAGACATCCCACGCTCAAGAAAGCTGCAGGGCTTCAAAATCTGTTTTCATTCTCGATCAAAAATAAAAGTGACTTTCACTGATTTTATTTTCATGAAGGGACATGTTCAAACACTGAAGCAAAATTGTTTCCCTTGGGCTTATTAAATTAATCTTCATTTTGCATTTATGTAAAATAGCAGTGTAACTTAAAATCTGTAGCAAAAATGTAAGAAGAGAATATTTCAACATATTTCGCAAATATCTTTATGAAAGCCATATGTACCAGTAAAAAAATGCAGTTTTGTCAGGCCAGTATTTTCCACCTGAAAATAAAAAACCCTCTGAAATATCCCTCCCTTGTCTTTTCTATACATTCGACTACTAGTTAACCAATCAAAAATATGTATCTGTCATGATCCTCTTTCGATTTCCTTTCTGGAAGAAAGAAGGTCATCTAGTGATTTATGAAGGCCTGTAAAGACCAATAGACTTTTTTTCCAATGGAGATCAGCCTGAAGATTTTTCATCTCTGTGTCATACCAGGATTTAGGCTTCAGAGGCAAAAAGGAAAGTTGGTAGAAGAGTAAGCTGGGAGGGACCATAAAAAAGCCAAGCTAGATGGTTGCAGATGAGCAAAGGTTGAGTTTGCTATTTAAAACCAAGCCAAGCTAAATGTCAGATACAGTCGGGTCTCCTATACCACAGTACCGCGGTCTTATTCGTGTCCCGTGAAGCCTGCCTTCTGCGTCGAATGGCAGCTCATTAATATGCAAATTTACCCCGCACCCTCAGACGATCCCCGGTGCTGTTTCGGCTCTGTGTTGCTGTGTATCGGTTGCCATGGCAGCCGTGCCAGGAGGGTGGGGAAGTGGTGGAGCCACCGCTGTGGCTCTGCAGGTTGATTTTCATATTCATGCTGCCTAATTGAATATTCATGCGTGCCAGGTCATGCTTGCACAGTTGTGAAAAGGGGCTTCCTTGGTTGCTGAAAAACCATGCCACTAAGATGTGAAGCCGCAATATGGGGGGCGCAAAGTGGAAGAGGGACAACTGTATTTGTATATCATCAGTAGTCATCATTCCCTTATCAATGTGTTGTGGGACATGAAGACCAGGCATCCACTGCAGTCACACCTGAAAGAGGAAACACCACAGGCAGCAAGCAAGTAAAATCCCAGATCATTCAGGAGGGCAAACATTTCTCTGTATGGTCATTTGTCCTCTCCTCAGTGGTCTCTTCAGGTCAGCAGAGTAGAATAATGTATCTGACTGAGCATTTATGAAACTCTAATAACTTGCTTAGGCAAGAAAATGAGCTTGTGTAGTGTTGGATATTCCAACAATTACCAACAATCCTGCTAGTTTCCTTTGGGAAGAAACAATGATTAGGGGAAAGTCGTACCACACTCCATTAACAAAGCACTCAAAATTCTTTTACAGAGTGGATAATATTTTAACAAATAGCTCTGTAAATATATCCTTGGGCAAGGAGATTCAAATAAAGACTTAAATGAGGGAACACCTCCCTTAATGAAAAAAATATGTTCCTGAGAACAGCTGGAGCCATTTGCTGAGATAAATCAGATTATACTCTCAACTTTTATGGGTTGCTAAACCCTAGAAATACATGGTATGTCTAAGATCTGTTGGCTTCATTCTTGTGCTATGAACACAGATACTGTAGTTCACTAACAAAGAAAAATGATGGACCCATCAGGCAATGGCATAGCTGTATCTTTTTTTTCTCAGTTTTACTGATTAGAGCTGGGAGGAAAACTGCTCTGGTGAAAACTCTGTAGCCATCTAAATTTTCCCATATTAGGCATGAGATGAAAACAGTTTGGGTCTCACACTGCTGTTACCTCTAGGAAAGAAAGTAAAGAAAACATCATGAAGTCACGAAGTGCTGTTTTGTTTTGGTTTGGGTTTTGGTTTCTGGTTTTTTGTTGTGTTTTTGGTTTGTTTTTTTAAGGTAGAGCAGAATGCTCACTAGATGTTACAAAGACCCTGGGGGAAAAAAAATGGATTTTTAGGAATGCTGTCTTGAGAGCCAGTATTAGGGATCACTAAGTCCCTCATGTCTCCCACATCTCCAATTTGATGATCACAGAATCACAGAATCACAGAATCAGTAAGGTTGGAAAAGACCATAGAGGTCATCAAGTCCAACCTATCACCTATTACCTAATCTAATCTAGTCAAACCTGTTACCTAACCTGTTGCCATCCTACTACCAACACACCATCCTACCTATAACACACTACCCTAATATCTAGGTCATGCCACCAAGTACTTCATCCAACCTTTTCTTAAAGACCTCTAGGGACGGTGACTCCACCACCTCCTTGGGCAGCCCATTCCACTGAGAGATCACCCTCTCTGTGAAAAAGTTCCTTCTAATGTTGAGTCTAAATCTCCCCTGATAAATCTAATAATAATCTCCCCTGATGATAAATGTGTCTTCTTTTCTGGACACCACCAACAAACGTATCACTTGTATTAAAGATGATAAATGGACTGCAAAAGCAACAAAAGACAAAATTTTGCATTGTCTATCCTCCCTCAATCCCTCTCATGCAGGAAAGAGTATTTCTCACAACCAGTGGCACCCCAAGACTTTTAACCAGGGAGCCACAAGGGCATGGTCTGTTTGTCTGCTGCAGTTAGAAATTATCAAAGATGAGGATGGTATAAGCAAAAAATACTGACATAAATTAAAAAATATGGACGGGAGATCCCAAAATACATATGAGGCATCACAAATGTATAATGAAGGGCCATCACAAAGCAATAACATGATGCTTTGCAATTTAAGTTCAGAGGTTAGAGAAAGTCGACTTCAAATTGCCCCCAGAAAAGATGGGACGGGACGATCTGCTTGGTTCACACCTTGTTTCACTTTACTAAAGCTTGTGTTTCTTGCCTGTGGTGGCTGCAAAGGTAAGGGGTAGACTGTCAACTGCCTACCAGTGAGATGCACAGTGTTTTCTTATGGAAATGTTGCATTTTATTCTTCTATTGTTCTGCTTAGTCTGCATAACTATTCATGTTACAGTTGTTCTTCTGCTAATCCTAAACTGCTTTGAAATTCTCCCAGTTGAATTATCAGCCAAAACTCAAAGTGTTGCTTTTGTTGGCAGCTAAGAGAGACATCACAACACTGTATTATACAAAAGCATTTAGTCTTCTGCTCTCACTCCCTCTTTTTATTCCTTCCTCTTTCTTTGGCCTTGATAGAAAGCAATGGCAAATACGTTATTAGCACTCATGGGGCCAATATTTCCATTGCAAAGTATCTCAGAGATATTCAGTTCAATTTGTGATTTCAATTCTGAACTTTCAGATGAATTCTCTTAACAATTCCTCTAACTTAGTCTCAGAAGGAAGGAAATTGTTCTAAATTGTTTTCAAAAGCCATTTTAGCCAGTTGAACTATTACGCATATTTAAAAAGAAAACTTTCTTCCTTCCCATCGCATTTTGTTTCAGCAGTGACAATGATGTAGCCTTTGCTACGTGGAAATGTGCAGTTTTCTAGTGACTGATGTAACAGAAGGTACCACAGGTGAAGTCTAGTGCAACTGCAGTCATGTCTTTCTCCATTTTTGTGCCAAACACACAAAAAAATCACACCTTTAACTAATGGCATTTTGGGGTGGTCTAGGGATGGTTTTAAAAGTAGAGTCAATTAAGTCAGACAAAATTCCCCAGTTATGGAAATGAGCTCTCGATTTGGTAGCTTGGGTTGAAGTCATCAGAATAATTAAGGTTCTCAGAGAACCTTCTAGTGTTAATGGCACCATATAGGGTAAGTGTGGACCTGTCTGTTCCTGTCCAGGGAAAGAACCAGGGTGGCATATATCCAAAAAACGGTATAAAGAAGTTAAATCCATATATCTCTATTCGTATTATTTCTTTTTTCCAACCACTTGACCTCACCTTACAAACCAAAACAGATGTATGTTCTTCCACCCCTTTTTACTTTTTGCACATTGACTTATGGAGATAGCTAAGAAAAGCAAACATATCAGAAGGTCAAAGAAGTGATGTATTTTTATCACCTACTGGAACAAGGAAACTTAGGAAACTCTATAATGATCAATACTAACAAAGTGTACTAACAATAGACTGCATGCTCCAAAGAAAGATCAGGGCAAGAGCTGTTCTTTGAAGTCTGTACAGAAAAGAAGAGCATTTTGTTGTGATCGTTACAGAAAAGAGAATGTTTTGAAATCCTCAGAAACCAGGAAAGGAAAGATCTCCATATTCTTCCCACAGTTCCTCCTTCCAGACTGGAAAGAAAGCAACATTTGTCTTGTCTCTGAGGATGAGCTGTGTGCAGTTGTTCTCACACGGGTACAGCGACACCACCAAAATGCCTGAAGGACATGGCAGGCATGTGGGTGGGGAATGGATTGCTGAGATTCCAGGAGTAACAAAGGGAGAACCACTGGTTATTAGAAGAACTGCAATTGTGCATTGGCAAGGCTTCACGTGTGTTTAGCCACCCTTTGCTGCACAAGCATATGAGACATGAGCATTCTGGAGGGGTATCAGCTGGTGGGAGGAATGTGGTGGGACAATAATACTCTGAGATGATTAATAGATGCATGATGAGAGTTACCATTTATACTCAGTTATTCTTCTCTTCTGTGTTATGATTCATCTGATGCACCAGAAATTGAGAACAGATTGCAGGAGAGTATGAAGTGCTCATGACTGGGTACTACTAAGGTAACATAAGCCATGCTGGCACTGTGGTGAGCCCTGCAGACCTGCTCTCCTCTTCTTTCAGTGAGTAAAACAGGCAATGTGTGTCACTGCTCATCTCTGGCCAGCTCATGCGGCTTTTGGAATTTGGGCTGTGGGGATGAGAGGCTGATGCATACCCAAGTGTAGATGCAGCTCCTGGTCTGGAAGTGGGAAAAAGGCATACACAAAGATCCAGAAGCTGGGAAATACCCCTGACTCTCCCAGTAAAGGCACAAATCTGAAGCTAAAATTAGTAGGTGAATTGATGAACCAGTAATGTAGACAGTTTTTGAAAAGCCAGTGTTTTTAAGAGCTTCCATTTCCACCAGTACCTTCACCAGAAACCTGTAGCACAGAGCAGCTTGGGATGCTCTACAGAGCGTGCTGAAGAGAGATGAATTTTGGGCAAAAGTGTGGCCTTTATCCACCCTAGTAAAAGGGACAGGGAACCATATTACTTTCTGTTTCTACATTCCCGTTGTCAAGACGTTTGCGCATGAGCATAAAAACATGGGCATCACAGAGACATCAGGAATTGTGTTAGAGCTAATGATGTGGTAGAACAACTGGTCAGGAGATCAAATGGATAATCTAATCCTATTTTATATCTTCTTTTTTCTACCCTCAATGTCTAAAATACCCTCTGTGGAGTCCTAGGCATTGTCAATACAGGCAGTCACTAGAGGCAGCAGGAGGTGCTTATGCACAAAGACTCGAAGGCTGGGCTCACAGCTCTGCATATAATGCTCATTATCGTGTGCACACACCCGTGCTCACACATTTGCCCCTGAAAATACTCAAAATGAAGAGGAAGGTTAAACCAAACATGTGCCAGCATGTGGCCAAGTATGTGAGGCCACTCATGGCAGGATCTGTATTACAAGGCACTGGATTTTTGGGACATAGGGTTCAGGGTGGACTACTCTTAACACTGGAGCTGAGAGTCATGTTCTGTTACATAAAATGTCCTTTTACTTGTAGCACTTTTGCTAGAGGAAGTCCCACTTAATACTGTACATTCCTAACACCAGGAATGTGTCTGTCAACAGGTATTTGAGGAAGGCGTCTCTGAGTCCCCACAGGAACATTGCTTCTGAAGAAGCTATTTCAGAAGCTCCAGGGATATGTACAATATGCAGAATATTATTCCAGGAATGTCAACAGCAACAGGGCCTAGAGGTGTCCTGAAACCCCTTCGAAGAAAACCAAGGTAATCACTCATTTTTTCTCAGTGGTCATACCTATGTTATGTAACTTGTCTTGGTCACTATTATTTTTGTCTTCCCATCCTAACCCTGTAGCAGATGGTTCATCCTGTGTTAATTTGATTCACAAGATTTCTAGGATAGAGAAGGTATCTCGCTGTGCTTGCGGCATGTGCATCTGGCGTTCCCCAACTTTCAAGTGTTTGACTATGCAACCTAAATAAATACAGTTTTGGTGTAGAGATTATTTGTAATATCTTTGTATTGCTGTATATATATATATTATTAATGTATCATTAAACACTGGAAGAAAGTAATTTGAAATGCAAAATGAAGACAGAGATATTAGGAAAAATTACAATGCCGTAAAATGTAGAAAATTGCAATATAGTCACAAGGTAACTGAATTAGGTGTTACAGGAGTAATTGCATACAGAACTTTTAATTTTCAAGTGTCTGAGTTTGCAATTTGAATATTGTTTCTTGACATAATTTTTTTGCATGTTTTGGGGTTTTTTTAATGTAATTTCTAATTTTTTCTCCTATAATGGAAAATTATGAGAACAAACTGTATTTCACTGTAGCATCCTGCTGCCATTGTGAGAAGGACTTGAACTCCAGGCACAGACGTAGTGGATGTGACTCAGCTCCAGACACACATCCCTAAATTTGGGTGTTGCTGGAATATCTGTCTACATGTGAACCACGTGCCTATCCTGCCACTGTAGTCATTGGAGTCTACAGGGCTTCCCTAAAATGGGATGTCTGGTGCATTCACAGCTCTCCAGGTCCTGCTAAATGGCTCTCCAGTGACAGCAATAGGAGCTGAAACACATCTACTCCACCCACAGGTACCCATACTGCAGATAAAAATGTTTGTGTCTGAAAGTGGGGATAAACAGGAGCATCTGAATCCACTCTCTAATCATGGACTTCTGGTGCTGTATTAAATACTGTACGAAATCCCATTTAATCTCCAGCTACCTCTCCAAAAAATTGTGGGTCTGCTGCTTTTCCTTCAGCCCCACGGAAATCTGCAGGAGAAAGGATGGTGTCTTAAATAGCACAAGTCATTAATGTTTTCACAGCCGAACTGAGCCCTGAGTGTCCCCTCCAGGCTGAGGAACGGACAGACCCAGGACTAGCATGCTCTGCCTGCTCCTTACTCACTTCCTGGAGATCGGAGGAGGTGCCTGCAGAATGTGTGGGGAATGAAGGGCTGAAGGGAGGAGAGGGAATCCTGTGTTTCACACAGTGCCCAAGAAGGTGCTCTGCTGCCGTGTATGGGGCTCAGTATAAGGTATGATCATACAGGGAGAGGGAAGGCCCCTGGCCTGTTTCTCTTCTGATCACTGATTACTTCAGTAGAGATAATGAAGCATCCCAAGAGGAGTAAGATGAGTTTTGGTACAGACACAGCCCATCCCCAGAAAGCTGATGCTGGCAAGGAAGCAAGTTTTTTTCCCCAAGATTAAAATTAAGGGTGATTTTTGGGGGGACAATATCATTTTTCACAAAAACCTAACAAGAATTCCACTCTTCTATACAAAAGGCTTAGCAGCTGCTGAAAATCCAGCTCTCCCCAGCCCCTGGCAAAACAGTGAATGTATGAAAGTTTCAGGTGATAATGTCACAATGGTCTTTTGCAATGGAAAGCATTAAGCAATACAAAATGGCAGGGCCCTTATCCTCTCCTCTTGAATTAATCAGAAAGTGGTATAGGCTTTGAAGAGAGGATAATGAGGACAGAGTTCCTTATCACAGACAGGATGCTGTTTACATGGGTGCCTGACAGGCAAATCGTCTTGGAACTGGTGAGTACTGCTGTGCCAAGCCCCTGTGTTGGCTTCTGTGATGCTCACCAAGTCTGGAATGCAAAATCAGCTGCTCTGATGGAAATGACAACTCTGTGAAGTCTTTTCAGAAGACACTAATAAGATTTTGCTTTGAGATTGTCACTACAAAATGGAAAGCCCAAGGAGATTAGAAGGGACAATGGTTCTCTTGCAAAATGAACCAGAAGTTGAGGTTTACCTAGAGATAAAAGATTGGTTAAAAATTAATTTAAATGGGGCATCAGCTGGCGTGATACAAATCTAGTCCTATGCTGAATTAAAATGTACCAAGTTTGTGTATGGACATCCCTTCTCAGTCATGTCTATAGCATCACAGTTTGACATTCTGTCACCTGGTACTGTGTTCCCAAAATGTGCACAGCTGACTGGTAGTCATTTCCATGACTGTGTCACCCAGAAACATATCCTGACACAGAATCTTGCTTGTCTCCTCTTTTACTGCAGATGACATGGCCATCTAGTTATGTTCAGTCTGGAGATGTGACTCCAGTGAGATGTCGTGCCCTCTCTATCAATGGCATCCTCAGCCACACGTCACCACAGCAGCTGAAAGCCTCTGTGACTTGTTCTGAAAGGGCATGGCAGAACGCGGGGTTTGCTTTCTCCTGGGGTGCTATGACTTTATCCCAGCTTCCTGCAATCAGAGATTTTGTGTTTTCCTATGCTGCTTCCAAACCACTGAGTTAAGAGCTACTAATGAGAGCTTTTGGTGCCCTGTTGCTGGGCATTTGCATTGGCAGCTGTGTGGGAGCTGGGACACATTCATGGCTCTGCTGTGGCAGTGGCCTGAGTTAGGGGACACATTATTAAGCTCCCTCAGCATGCCAGGTATGCATGGTTCTATCTTCCTCATGTGCAGCCTCTGCATGTTCAGGGCTGGAAAGCAATTCAGAGGTGTCTAGGGGGTAGACTAGACAATGTGCTCCAGCTGGAATGATCCATGAATGTGTCTCAAGCTAGAGCTGAGGCCAAACAATGAATGAGTCCACTCAGGCCACCACCATTAGGATTGGTATCGGCGTGTGTACTTGCATTAACTGCTCCTGTAAGTTCTTCCCTCAGGCTCAGCTGATGTCCAAATGTCCTAGTTCATGCTTTTATAGAGCCTCATCTGAGATCACATCAGCTTTCCTGATGGATATTTTTCTGGTCATACCCTCAAGCAATAACCACTACTCATTTCTGTCTGTGTTGTAATTAATTTATGTCTGACCCCTCAGGAAGTCTCTAGGAATGCCCCTGTGTTGTCTTCCTTTCTACTTCTCAGCTGCCAAGTTACAAACTTTGGAAGATGGGGCCATGTCATAATGGAGCAACTTGTTCTACTGCGTGTAGTGAAAGGCCACTGTAACCTCTGCAGAAAAAACATTGGAGTGCTATAAGAAATTCAATAATCTTAGTCATAAAATATGACTAAAACCCTCATAAAATATGAGTTAAAAATTCACAGTTCTTTGTGTAAATACACAGAGCACAGAGCACAGAGCTGCCCATAGTGTGCTATTAAAATACAGTTAGGTAGAATATTATATACTGATGGAAAACCATAACAGCAATAGCAGAAGAGCTGTGGCATGGAACCAAATCAAACCATGTATTTTGTAACAGCTCAAATGCACCCTGACTCTGACTGATTACTACATTACTGCTGTAGCTGCTGCATGGACATGCTGAGAATATACAAAGAGTCATTCTGACTGTTACTCAACCCCTTTTCTCAGTGGAATGACAATTTCCCATTTTTAAGTCTCCAGTACTCTTTCAGTTCTGTTCAGATGTGCTTAATTATTCAGGCACATTTAACTATTTGTCCTACTGTAGCACGATTCATACCTCCGGATTCAACACAGTAACTGTCATACCAAGAAAAATATGTCATTGAAAACACTCTCTTCTGAACAGGTTATCTCTTCCTTGCTAGTGAAAAATCCTTTTGCTCAATTTTATCTTCCCAGTAAGACAGAAGATTTGCTTTTTGAAAATATTATTTCTTTTCTGTAGCTACTGTGTACAGTACACAGCTATTTCTGTCTTCTATTTTGTTCCTGTCCTTTCTATGCATTTCTCACGCTGTCTGCCCTCAGTTCTCCATATTTTTACTCCTAAATTGGCACTATTCATCCAATATGAGAGTCTCATCATTCAAAATGAGGGTCTCATGCCTTCCATCCCATGGCAGCACATGTGGACATGCAATACTATATAATAGGTTTTCCTGGTTTGGTGCTCCATTCACAGCTGCCCCATGAGTTTCTAAATATCTTTCCTCGGGTGTATGGTTGCCCCTCTCTGCTGATGATTTGCCTTTCACTTGCTGCTCCTTTATACTGACTTCCCTTCCTCACCCTTAATATGCAGTGACACTTCTTCAGACACAGTCATCCTCAGCCCAAACACTTTGGTTTTAGGGAACACATGACTGTGTCTGTAAATACACATAAACCCACATTCAACAGCACCATCAGTACAGTCAGTGCTGCCCCTGCTGCTGAGTCCAAACTGCTCCAGCACCACTTTGCACAAGCACACCCATATACCCTTGTTTTCACATGAGACATTACCTCCCACTCAGTCAAGTCCCTTTTGAGTCTTAATCTTCGTTAGCAGAGGAGAGGGCTCATGTCTCTCCCCAGAGGCTCCACTTCAATGTCCCTTTGTATCCAGGAAGGACTCAGTGAACCCACTAACCTTCCTCAGCAAAAGCTGCATATGGAGTATTTCAAAACAACATGACACAAACAACATCTGTTACAGACTTTTCCTCTCCCCAGCCTTGCCATTCTCAGCCTGCTCAGAACCACACCTCTAGTGGAGAGAAGAAACCCTTTCCAGCCTTTCTGGGATAAAAAGTATTGTACAGCTTCTATATATTTTCTTTTTTCCGCAGAAAAATAACTGACTTTTGGCTTTGTGCATGAATCAAGAGAAAGGTGGAGCAATGGCCATTTATCTTATTCTGCCTCTGGCCTTTTCCTCAGGGACTAGGACAGAGGAACTGGTTGATGGCTCTGTATTGCTTCCTAACTTACTACATTTGTGTTTTCTTCCTACAGCTCCTCTGGGAAAAGATACTGCCTGTGGCACTGAAGGCTCTGTAACGTCCTGGATCATTCCTTATCTGAGGCAAGCGGATCTCAAAGGCAACAGTTAGGTTAGAAGACAGTCAGGAAAGACTCCTGATTTCTCTCCACTCCACTAGAAACATACTGCTCTCCTTTTCCCCAGGCACATTTGCAGTAGCTGTGCTATTTGTCTGGCAGAGGATGGTCACTGAGTCTTTCAGATTTTATCTGGCACTCCCTGAATAGAGTTATTGGCAGCACACAGCTTTGAGAATTTGAGAAATTACGGACATTTCTTGAGTTAGTCTCTCTAGACTCACCAAACCTGTCCGTAGAGGAGAAATATCCAGTAGAGAAATTTATTACAACCTTTTGCTGCCTGGACATCGATCCTATCTGATCACAAAGATGAGCAGCTGAGCATGCAGTTCTCATCCATTCCCTTAAATCCTCACTATGGCTTGTGGAGTATGACTTTTTTGCCGTTTAGCTGGCCACAAATATTAGGGCCCTGCTCTCTGTGACTGCTGTAGACATGGGGAAGGAGGTCCTTCTGAATTCTCCACAGAGGAAGTGTTGCTCTAATGTATATATCAGACAGAAGAGGCACAATAATGACAATAATCTACTTGATAAGCAAATACAGTTTCCTTGGTGGTACTCCTCAGAGTCCCCATGGCACTGGCACTGCTTTTCCTCAATGTTCCTGAGGGAGAAGGTCAGTACAAAAAGGGAAGAAGTGCAGCTCTCTGCCTATTTCCACCCGTGCACACACACACAATCCATGTCATGAGTCAGTGAAGGCAGCCAGAGACCAAGCAACATCCATGACTGACATATCTGACAACATACAAACCCTGCAAAAAATCAGCCCTGCAAACCTCAGCCCTGCACATACAGTTTAACCAAATCCTCAATGATTTTCAATCATAAACCATTAAAACCAGAGAAGTTATTTTCCTTAGGCTAAAACTTGAAAAGAAATTAAGAAATTGGTACAAGATTAGAAGAGAGAAATGAAATGAGTTTTGAAAGTAAGACTGGGGACAGGTTAATCTTAAAACCAAGATAGGCAGAACCTCCAGGTACATTTAATGTAGCAGCTGGTGGGAAAACCACACTATGCAATGTACAGAAAGAAAGGGAGGTGATAGGAAGGAAGAAAGAAGCTGTGCTAGTGCATATAGAATATGATGCAACTATTTCCCTGGTTTTTAGGCATCTAGAGAGACTCATATGCTGTAATAGCCAGCTTCAAGGCATGTATATCTTTCGCCCTTAACACAGACTTCTGCAGACTGAAAGGAATAGGTACATTTTCTATACAGACTAAGAAACGAGTTAAAAATAGCCCATAGAGTCAAATAGTTCGGAATATTCAATAATTAAATTGCACTTAATACTTGAACAATACATTAATTTCAGAGCAGTGCCTGAACAGTAATTAATAGTCATCATAATACCCAAAAGAGTGTGTAAATATTATCCTTGGTTTATAAATATGACAAAAAGGGGAGGGACAATAAGTGAAATACCCAAGGCGACTGAGGAGTTATAAAGGGAGGATGAGAAGGTGGGTAACTGTGGACCTCATCTCCACTGGTCAGCAGAAGTAGTTGTTCCTCACACCAGTGTCACCAGTGGAGAATGGGGGAACATCACACATACATAAATGGCTTCAGGAGTGGTGGGCAATGACACAGAGGATTCTTTGCCTCCCAGTCCCAGGTTTAGATAATAACATCCCTTTTCTGCAAAGGTTGTTTCGTTCAGTTACCAGCAACTCAAGGCAGAACTGGAATCAATTAACTCTACATTTAAGCTTCTTTATAAAAAAAAAAAATCCACGTTAAACATTAATACTAGGAAATAATTTAACTATTACACAAGAGCAGAACACAGTGTGAAAGGACTTTATACACATGGGTAAGTTTGTGAACATAAAACAAAATCCACTTCCTATTGAAGTCAATAGGATCAAGAATTTATGTGCTTTAAGGAATTTAGTAATTCATCCACAGAATCTTAGGCTGTAGATGAACACCACTCCCATTATTAAAACACAGCAACAAGGAAAATTATGGAGGACTTTCATTTCTTAGGATAGGTTAGTAATACATAATGCAGTATTTCCATCATACTTCCAAGAGGTGACATGAATGCTTCACTAGCCATCCCTGCTAATCCACACGTTTCTCTTTCAGCACTCAGAACTGTTATGGTAGTATTTATATGCTGCCAGAATCATTTCTGTGTCAGTAAAAAATGGCTGTACAAGCAGACAGCACAGCAGATACATGTAACTGTGCTCCTCTTCCTGTACACTCCCAATAATACTTTGTTTTCAAAGACATCTCTGGCAGATTTCTGCTCTCACATGAACATGCTGGTGGCCTCAGCCACAGAAGCAGAAAGCTGTGCAGACAGAGCTTGGCCATAACTGGGCTTTCTAATTTTAAAGCCGCACTACATTACCACCAGTTGAATTCTGCAGGGCACTGAAATTGATCTCTGCAGTAAAACTGCACCCACGGATGCTGCCTGTATGACCCTGTTTAAATTGGAGCACCACAGAAAAGACAAACTATTGTGATTGTTTTTATACCAGTCTCTACAATAGATATTTTCCAGCTTGGTGTGTTGATAGGTGGGGGAAGAAGAATAATCCTTGACTGTCTTAGCTGTGTCAGCAGAAGCCTCTGGTGCAGATCCAGCTATACTGGTGAGAGTTCATCTTCACTCAGATAGTATGGCTTGCTCACAAAATACAGTTTTCCTGTCTTTAGGAGCACAAACAATAGAAATGGTGATACAACTACACACCCAAGAGCAAACTGTGTTGTTCAAATCAGTGTACCTTTACTACCATGTAAGTAAAGTCTTCTAGGTTCAGCACAGCTTCCAACTGCCACACATGAGCTTTGAGAAACTTGAGCAACTGCTTTAATATATGACCAGATCCAGCTGTCACTCACTTCCAGTTGCCAAGGTTAGCAATGTGAGCTGAAGGAAATATCACCTCTTTGTTGGTTCCTTCAAATTATGGTCCACAGCATTAGTTGAAGACCTTAATGTGTGGGATTTTGAATGGCAGCAGCTGTAGCTGGGTACACGTCTCCTTTTGCTGACTCTTAAAAGGCTGTTACTTCAAACAAAGGGACTGAGCAGTCAGCTGGAGACAATAACATCTTAAACTGTTACAGCAAGGGTTACCCTTTGTAAAGAAACAGTATAAATTGGATCGAAAAATATAGATGCCAATATCAAATGCTAAAGCATCCAAGAAAGGGGGAATATGGGATAAATTTCCTTTGTGTGCCAGCATTGCCCCAGGATTTCTGTGTCTGAAACCAGAACTCAACCCTAGTGTTTAACTTTTTGTGCTTCCCCTTTGAGGTCTGTCTCTAGCAAGAGAGGGGTGATGATTTTTCCAAGCTTTTTTGTGCTTTCAGTTAAGGAGATTTGCAGGCTGGGGGGGTTCTGGTGCTTGCCTTTGTGGGCCGGGTACAGTACAACCCTAGGGCCTGTTCTGATAGACATGTAAACATGTGAAGAATCTACTTGCTTTCCCTGACCCATCTCCAGTTGGAAGGTGAGAGTGATGGAGCCAGAAGCAAAAGGGGTGAGAGCAAAACTATTTCAGTTAGCTTTCACAATGCCTTGTCTCGAAACACCCTGGGTCCTACTCAGTGATCCCTTTTGTTATTACTGATGTATTATAAGCAGCAGAGCCTCCTTCCATTTCCCAGATGAGACTCAGAATCCCCCTTGCTAGCTTTCCTGTTGAGCCCCATGGGGTTTGGGAGCTAAACCCCAATACCAATTGCAGAGAGATTCCCTGTCAACAGGAGGGATGGTTCCTCACACTCCCTCCCTGGCTCCCCTCCATGCTGAGTTTGGCTTACTCTCATATCAGAAAAAAACAGATCTTTTCAGGCCTAGGAAAGTACAGAAGAAAAGCTTTTCTAATTCAAGGCACATTTTCCACCCCCTAGCCTTATTATATGGTGAAGTGGAAGATGAAGAAAAAGATGCAGTAATGCTACTGCTTTTGCTTTAAAAAGCTGCTGATCCTCCTCAGGAAAGCAGTACCTCTGATGGAATGAGTCATCAGCATTTCCTACTCATTTCTTAAATTATCAATGGAGAGAAAGAGAGATGCTCAATCAAAGACACTGAAGTTGTATCTGGAAGCTTCTAGGGATTCCTTCTGCCCTCTCTTAATGGTAAAGAGAATTTGCCTTAGGAAGGCTAGGATAAATGTTTCTACACCGTGGGCTAGAGGTCTGAGAAGTAGGCTGGTGCTGATCTAAATTAGATCATAGAATCACAGAATATTCTGAGTTAGAAGGGACCCAAAAGGATCATAAAAATCCATCTCATGACCCCAAATCACATCCAGCCCCCCAAATCACATCATGTGACTCAGAGCATTGTCCAAAATCTTCTTGAACTCTGGCAAGTTTGGTGCTGTTACCACTTCCCTCAGGAGCCTGTTCCAGTGCCCAGCCACTCTCTGGGTGAAGCACTTTTTTATGCTTGAAAAACACTAACTCAGGAGGGCACACACACTGTGGGAGTACATCTGCAGTGCTCCAACGACTGGATGGACTTCAGCTCATGGGACGAATCCAGGGCCAGACCCAAGTAAAACTCCTGAATTTCATGTAGTAAGGACGAGGGATCCTTGGTGTCACAAGACGAGGTTCCTGTCTCCAAGTTCTGCCTCTGTTGCTCCTCCTTATGTACTGCCACAAACACGGCCTAAGTCAGCAGAGCTCCAGCTGCAGTGGCCTTTATCAGGCACTGTGCTCCCTTTCCTCATGGCTCATCCTCCTGCTTTTCTCCCTCCTCTTTCACCACTGCTTTCCTCCTCGCTCTTCTCTCTTGCTCCCACTTAGCAAGCTGCTTGTCTTCCAAGATTAGCTTTGCCCTCTAGGTCAGAGTTGCTGCTTGCAGGTGCTTTATTTCTTATTAGTGTTTGAGGAGTTCCCTTCCTGCCTCCTAGGTCTGTCTGCCATGGCTGCAATGACATATCTATAAAATATCTGCACCTCCAGTCTAATGACACAAACTAGATTTCAAGGCTATTGAACTAACAGGGTATCTTAGCAACAAATATTTATTTTAATAACAGTATTCCCAGCCATGTTAAACAAGCACCTACTTCAATAGTCAGGATGCCCTAGAACATTTTATTTTGTACTTTATTACAACCCATTTTCTATTGGCTCATCCTCACTTTATAGAGTTACTGAAGTCAACACTATTGTCCCAGTGAGGTTGTCCTCAGTGTCCTCCCAACATTTTAAAACAATATCCAAAAGAAGCAGGTCACTGCATTCCTGGTAGCCACCCACACAGGTGTGGAGGCTTTCCTCTCTCTATCTGCTCAAAATTTCTGCTTATTGCTTACGGTGATCTGCTCAGAGGAGTGTTGTTGAACTGATTTCTTGCACTGTCTGTTTACTGCGTATCCAAACACTGCGACACTCCAGCTACCTCCCCAGCAATGACCTGGCTGATCCCTGCTCTCATCACAATCGGTCCTTGACTGACATCCTCTCCTTGAAGCTATCAGGAAGCAACAGCTGTATCTCAGCTAACTTCCTGTAACCTGTATCTCAGCTAACTTCCCTGATGTCTCTTGTTCATGCAGCTCACCCAATTTGCAATGAAGTTTATCACCCATTTCCTCTGGCCCTTATTAGGATTCCATGAAGGATCTCTCTTTGAAAGAAGTTTCCTCTTGAAAATCAACTATAGTGGAAACATTCACACATCAGAAATAATTGCTAAGATAACCACCTTGCTTTGTTGTTTTATTGCCATTGTACATTTTGCAATTACCTTTTTCTCTCACCTACAAGCGAAACCAAGAGACTGACTGTGACATCAAATCATAATTTCTATGGTCACTGTTACAAATTTATGAAATCGAGTAATAGTTTGTCTTATGGAATAAAATAACACAGCATGAAATTATAGTAGCTTATCTTCATATTCCTTGGGCAGCACATTTTTGCTCTCTGATGGGTTGAAAGCTCTTTCTTTTGATAAATCCACTAGTATCTGCCTTTGTACCCTCCTAGTGAGATACGTTAGTGAGGGAAACATCTAGAAACATTTTTCTCAGCATATCTCTACAGAGCACAAACCCAGCACTCATTTGGGTTCAGTTTTGTTTCAGGAAGGGAATACAAGAGCCAACAAAAGCACAGCCTCTGCTAGTGCATATTTTCCTGGGTATTGTTGAGCAATATTCTCCAACTCTCCCTATTTTCCCCCATATTTTCTCCTGTTAATTTGTGTGTCACCAGCAGTGAATCAAGTGCCACCTGAGCAGTTCTTCTCCAGGGACTCAGCATGGTCCAGCACAGGCCAGCAGACACTTGCCCAGCTCCCACAGCTGCTGGCTCCTCACTGAATTGTTCCTCTGCCAGACTGACTGCAGTCCAATTTTTTTTCTCTTCCTCCTGCTGCCCTCATCCCCCAGTTACAAATGAGTGCCTGTGTACAGCTCAGGAAGAAACACCTTTCACAGTTCCATAAAAATAACTGTTAGCCTTCCACTGAGTTTGTTAGGAAGTTCTGATGAGGACAAAAGCTGTTCTAGAGCTGCTATCATCCACCTGTGTTAGAGGGTGGATTTGTTATCCTACAAACTGTGTGCACGAGGAGGGGAATTGGTAAAGAGACACATTGCCCTGAAACAGCCACAAAATTTTAAGAAATGTTATGGCAAGAATCGCTGTTTACACCTGGATAGTCAGGCACAACATAGAACAGAGTTTCTTATGTTGAATGAGGAATATTGATCACCTTTCTCCTTCTTGCTTGTTTAGGGTCTAAGGCCAAATCAAACACATGGTGTGACCTGTGCTCCTCCCCAGCTGAGTGACAGGAGTGTTTTGGGTAGGATGCCAGATACTTTCGGTCTGAAAGCAAACAACTCTTCCTCTGATTCACTTAGCTTAACTTCATTAGTGACAAGGACTGAGAGTGAAAGTGACAGCCTCATCATTTGCTTTGATTGCTTATTGTGTTACTTTGGTACGGAAGCACTTTGAAGCTATTAATCTATTGATTCATTTTTACTTGAGAACATAATTGGATTACTGGGGGGTTTTTTTGCATTTTATTAGCTTTGTAAATAAAATAAGTAGCATGCTTGCTACTCAATTTCTGTTTGCATATTAGTCATTTTGATAAATTCTATAAAAAAGGCCATGGAGCTGGTTAGGTTAGACCATACCATAGTCAAGCCTCTCCATGTGGCTCTTCTTCCACACCACCTATATAGACCATATAGAGCTGTACTCTGCGTCCAGCAGCCCTACTCACCCCCCTATTCATAAAGCACATCTGTCTGCTCCAAAAGCATCACAGCCCTATTTTCTGATGTGTGAGCCCCATTTTGTGCAGCTGCATCAACTAATCTTTGCCAGGGTCCCTTCTAAGCCAGTACCAGCCCCAAAACACACTCCAGTTTTCCTAGGTGGAGCTCTTCTTCCCATTCATCCAGAATAGCTGTGCATACATAGCACATACAGCCATATAAACTAGGGCAACCTGAATTCATAAAAGCAGGCAAGCTGTTGGCAGTTTTGCCTGTTTTTAGCACTGCACAGCTGAAGCAGGAAAAATGGATGCAGGCTCGGAATTTAACTTCCCATTCCTCAAACACAAAGCGGTTTTCACCATTGCTGAGATGTTAATTTGCAATCTCTGATTCTAAAAGAATCTCACACCAGCTGTAAGGCAACACCTTTCGGGATAAATCTGCTTTTTACAAGCTTAAAACGAGGAGAGGCCATGAAAGCTATAGTGTTGTGTGCTGCTTCATAAATTTAGGTTTTGCTATTTACGGCTAGAGCAGCAATGTATTTCAAAACACTTGTTGGATTGTAGCTAGGAAAACGAAGATGAAAGAGTTGACCTTTAAATATGTGACCTCTTTGTCTAATAAAAATGTAGTCACCTCTTCTTCCTTGCTTCCATGAAGGCCAACCTTCACTTTCCAGGCTTTGCAACATTGTCACCTTCAGTTTTGCACAGGAGAATTAAACATACTTCTCTGTGCAGACTGTCATTATTTTTTGATCATAGACACCGACTGTGAGTCATCAATTAGATAATCAGTTATGTATATAGCTAGAAATTAGCTGAGAAAATCATGGAGAAAGGTCCCCTCAAATATTTGTGCCTAAGCAGACAGAGCTCCTGCTCAGCCAGGCTTAAATCTCTTTGTGTTTCAGCAAACATTTGAACTGCCACTCTTTGTTCACAGGGATATTTGGAGAAGAACTGTTTATCAGTGCTTGTACACAGACAAATCCACACTGCAGGAATTGGTGCCAATGAGGTTTAACCCTCACCATGTGGACAAGGTGCTAAGAAGCACAGAGAGATCAGGGAGCAAAGCAACCAACATTTTTAGCCCAGATTCCCAGACGGGGAATCCTTGAGATGTGGTGAAGTCCTTGACCAGGGAGAAGGTTTGTGGTCCATCCCAGGAGCACAGAAAGAGGGGCGTGAAGAGGAGCTGGGAAGTTCAAGACAAATGCCTTACACGCACTGTCCCACTCTAGTTCTGACCTTAAACATCACTGGAATGGACCTGTTTGGGTGGAAGAGGAAGACACTGATAACAATTTAGAACATGGTTCAAAATCTGACTTTTCTTTGTATGAAATGGACAGTTACTAGCTCTGCTGTCTGGAGATAAATGTGGAAAGAGAATTAAGTAGCTTAGCAAGATTTCTGCTGGACCTGAATTCAAACTGCAAACTAATACATCGTTCACAAACTCTTCAATTCTTATTACCATCTTTGCTATCTTGAATTAATATCCTCTATCTTCTGGAGTTCAGTTCTTATTTTAACGGAGACATTCTTCTGAAAAGCGACTCTCTAATTTAGGGGCAGGCAATAAATTAATAAAAAGGTACATATAAATCACCACTTGAGATTTGGAATAGGTCTGCAATAATTCAGGTCTGTAAGGCTTAGCTAATGTTTCTAATATAATATTCTGTCACAAGATTTAATTTGCCTCATACAAGTCATTTAGGAATGATTAATGATAATTTAGTAATTATTTAGTTCTACATCTAAGCATAGATGTAGAACTGAGAAATGTCTACTAAACCAGTATGTCCAGTTACAAAGGGATGCATTTGTTCATCACCAGCTGACATGGCAACAATAAACAGATGTTTTTGGATAGATAGCCTCAGCTCTAAATTCTATTTAATAACATGTTTGTTGTTCTCTTATTGTATTTGTTTTCTATTGAGGCATGTGCATCATGAGATCTCTCACATGAGACTTCTGGGTACAAACAACTAATTTACGTTAAGTGGGTTTTTCAGTCATCTGTTTGTTTTGTATCTGGACAGAATGCCACACCAAGGACTCAGGCTCTTTCTATGGATTTGAACTGGTTAGTCATCACTCAGAGCTTGTGACTGACATATAAGATACCACTGAGCTCACAAACCCATCATTAGGATATAGCCACAATTAACATATATCCAGTTATTTTAAATTGTCCGTGGCATTCCAAACATACCATGTCAGAAATGATACTGCCCTTTTCATAAGGTAATTGCAATTAGCAGTACTATGGTTGGTGATTACTTTAGGCAGCACTGTTTCTTAGATAAGCTCTTAGTTTTCTTCTCAGCAGTCATCAAGATGGACCTTAATTACTGTGAAATCTCTCTTGGTCATGAGGTCCTTGTCCATAAAAGTGGTTAAAACTGGCTTCAGTCCAAAATAGCTTATCATAAAAAATATTCTTTCAGTCAAAAGCAATGGGAAAGCACCTACTGGTTAAAGAGAAAAATATAAATGGAATTGAAAAGCAAAAGCTAAAAGGAGAGGGCATTCAGCCAAGAGTTGACATTTTATGTGCCTGATTTGTGCTTTTCTCTGCCACCTTTCTCTAGATAGGAAAGAGTGATACACTTCTTGCTGTATCACCTGCCTGTTACCCAGGGAGATAAAATTTCTCAATAAAAAAAATGAAAGGCAAGGCTGTATGCTTTCAGAACAAAACCTCATTTTTCAAATTCAAACTCCTCACATCTTCAGGCCAAATATGTAGCATGCAGTATTTCATCTACAGGCTTCTTATTCCCGTGTTTTGAATTAATATTAACCATGAACAATTCTGCTTCATGAAGAAAAGAGTCAACACCGGTGCTGCAGAACACACTCTTGGATGTGTACAGGTTTCAGAAGAGACCATCAGCATTTACCTTCCTCGTTTTACTATGCCTAACTAGAGGGAGCTCCCAGAAGCTCAGATAAACCTGGCAGCATATGGCCCTAAACTTGATTTATAAACCTTCCAGATTTAATTACTCTCTGCCCTCCTCTACTACACTTCAGGCCAAACAGCTTCTTTTTTACTAAGTGTTGATTACAAAATGCCCTAGTCCCATCCTGCTTAGATTGTGTGAATAGCTTACTGCTGTACTGTTCTGAACTTGACCCTCGTTCTGCATCGAGATTCAATGATACAGCCATTCATCAGCTTGATTTTGGCAGTGTTATACATGCCCTCTGAAACATTATTTTTGGCAGACTATCAAAGCATGACTTTCAGTATACAAATCTCACTGACTTGCTGCGTCGTCTCCTTCATGATCCCTGATCAGTGGGGGATCAGGACCTCGGCTGAGTAGCATAAAACCAAAAATAGTGTGTTTGACACTGCAAATATGAATAACAATTAACAGGTAACCTCAGTGACAACAGCTGATATGTGCATCTGTGCCGCTGGTTGTTGGTCTGTGCTCTGTGGCTGCTTATCTCAACCTCTGTTCAGGTGAGCTGGTCAGCAGAAAGAAGCTGCCCAAAAGGCACCTGCAATTGCGCTTAAATTAAGCAAATGTTGTTGTAAGTTGAATTGTACCACCAAGAACTGTGTGGAGGTTGTAGCTACAAAGACCAGGCCTCTGAGCCAGGGCCTTTTTTCAGGTTAGAGAAGCAATAATAATGATTCTGTGTATTTTTGTAAGCTTTGGAAAAATTTAGAAGCATTTCTATTATTTTTGATTGCCTACAGTGAATGTTAGCTACCTTTGTGCTACCACTGGAGAAAATGCAGCACAGAACAAGCCTGGGGTTGTCCCTTCCATTCAAATTTTCTACTTGGAGGACCAGTTCTCAGGATTTTTCTGAGATTGCAGGATCTCACTTCTTTAAGTTTTCAAAACATCCAGAGAGAAGTACAAGGTTCCCTTAGAACCTTGTATGTGTGAGTGTCCTGATTTGAGGAATCAGGAAATTACAGGTTTTAGCAAGTTAGGTTAGCGATTTAGGGTTTTTATTAAAATAGTGAAATTTTATTGAATTCTAGAAGGACTTGTAGATTTTAAAATCATTCACTTGACCTGAAAATTAAACATGCAATATTAAGGGAAGAAAGTCATGTTTCCCAGTCCTGAATGGTAAACAAAATAGGATTCTAATCAAAACAGGGGACAAAAATGTGAAACATTTGAGCTGATTGGTTGAAGATCTTAAATCAAAGTAGAAATTTATGACATAATGTTGAAGGGATGCATATTCATGGCATAATTTCCATATGTACGAGGCAAGGGTATAAAAATAGGTGGCAAAGCTTGGCGTGGCTTTTGGCACCTGACAGGGCTGGGGACACTGCTGTTCCTCTTCCCTTGTATCTTGGGCCAAAACTAAACCTTTTCTATGGCTTGCAAGCAACTACTTTGAGTCCTAACTGATTTCCCTTAAATCAGTGCCTGCTTTGGGAAAGCAGAAGGAAGTATTTGACTGCTGCAGTGCCTTATATATAACCCAGCAACTAAACATTCATATGCAAAGGCACCAGGCACCCCACAACTGAAGATATGTTGTGGGGATGTGCTCAAGTCCACTAAGGCACAGCTGACACCACTGCACCCCAAACATCTCCACTCAGAGACACCTGCAGGGAAAAAAACCTGCAGAGCTACCTGGACACTGGCACCATCCTCCAGTCCCTCAGAGAGAAACCTCAGGACCAAAAGTGATTCAGCAGAAGATGATGCAGTGCAGAATTGACTTGCTTGGCAGAGACCCCAGTGCAGGTCTACTAACGTTGTTGCACAACACCCTTTTCAGTGAAAATTAATAAAGCCAAAACCTTTGCCTCTCACGGAAGTGAGATACTAAATGTGATGTCATTCAGCATTGTTTTCTGTAAACAATATTCCAACCTAGCAAGTAGGAGTCAGCTTTCACAGCAGTGCCATGCTAACTGGAGCCTTTGTATTCTTCAATGGTTTGAGAGCTGGATCCAAGCCTTGCCAGGACAAGCCTTTGTGCCAGTTTAAGGCAAGAAGAGACAAGCACTCAGACTGCAAATATGATTCTTCACTGAGACGTGCATATTCCGTGCTATTAAATAACTGTAGCAAAAGCTGTGCTTTAAGCCAGTAAAATCTATTTTATGATGACGAGGGATCAGGCTCTGGAAAGTATACCCAGAAATTAAACAAGCAAAACAGAGCAAACAGCTCTGTCCTATCAAGGTAATTTATATCCTTTTAACCAGAAAAAAAAAAAAAATACAAAACCCAACCACCACAAACCCAACACGCATAAGAGACATCTGGAAGAGAAAATTAACTAAAACCAAACTAATGACATAAACAAGAGAGAAATACAGCTTCCAGATCTGTGTAGCTGAGCCTGATGGATATCACAAAGCAGATTGCTTGAGGTTTTTACTTTTAAAAGAACACAACAAATCATGGAGGATATTTTCTGCTTAAAGCTGTAACTTCTCAATTCAGAGATTTGTGAGGGCATAAAAGACAAAAGCATAAAGGAAAAAAATAATCTGCCAACAGCTCTACATGTGTATTGGTCTCAGAACTAATTGAATAACAATAACCATTACTTGAGAATCATTGTGGTTGCCAAAACTTGTAGCTAATATTATTTACAATCTGCTGTATGACCACCTGCAGATTTAATTGAATTTTAAAAGCAAATACTAACATATACACGCATAAATAGTCATGAATAACTATTTGGGAAAACCAGTTTTAATTGCAATTTTTAAAATGCCAGTTAAGCAAGCAAATTCTCTTCCTGTTGCAATATCATCTTACATTTGCTTCTGGTCATGAGGGAGTTTCTGGATTTGGTACATTTCCTCTAAATGTGTGAGAAAGGCTCTACATGATCCTAGCTGAAGAAAATCTGGGCATGGTTTTCACCTCATCTCTGACCTGGAAATCACTTTACTATTCTCTTGCCTATCTGTCTATGAAATATTCTTCCAAACCGCAGAGGGATTGGCCATCTGTTTAATTCCCCTGCAGATCTCAGCAGAGCAGTTTTATGACCTTTTTCCATGCCTCTAACAGATAGTATTTTTATAGAGGTGGCAAATGCTGCACCTTAAAAAAATGAAGGGATCTGGGGTTTTGTTTCCAGTGTTAGTAAAAATATCTTTATGGAGCTTTTATTTGCTTGCGTTACCCTTAAAAAAAACCCAAAGTAGACATTTGCTAAAATACTGATAAGCTAAGCAAAGCAGAAAAGACCAGGTTTTGAATTATATACCATTTACTCCTATGCACCAAGAATACTGACTGCCAAATTCAGAGTCCACAACATTTTTAAACCCAGAAGGAATTTTCAAGTACTAGACTAGTTTTGAAGTGCTGACAGTTTAAAATGCTCTTTTGCTTTTCTTAGAAGTTGACCCAGTTTGACAGAAAAATCTTCAGGAGAACGTAAATGTAGAACTTATTTGGTACTACTTCACAGTCTACAGCAATGCTCTGAAGGTCAGTAGTGTTATCCAGGCACTAAAAATCAAATCCTGCGGCAAAATATGTTCCAGAAAGGTACACCTGCTTCTTTTATTCCTGCATGGAAATGGTGAAGCCTTTCCCTCTGGTACCACTTCCAAAATGCAACAACTCTGTGACCATTTTGTCCTGCTCCTGCACAGAAATGTCAGTAAGTCATGGATATTACAGAGGCCCTTGATGTGCTTCTGAAGTCACCAGAACCTAGTGAAAAATAGTATATAATTCAGTTCAGTTTCGTGTGACTTGCACAGTCCTTGTAGCTCATTTACTTACTTACTGCCATGTGACAACCTCCCCAAAGGTGTTCTGTGGGATAAAAGATTCTGCATCTTTTAGGCTGGGATGGGGCTTGGAGAAGGCTGTGAAATCCATGGTGGAAGCAAAACAGTTAAATGGAGAAAGAGTCAGAGAGATTTCATTTTCTAAAGCCTGTGTGTTTTCAGGCAACAAAGTGATGAGTAAGAGACTTGCTGACTTCTTCTTCCCCACAAGGGACACCCAACACTAGTGTCACTGGGATGCCTGCGGTGACTCCTAGGGACTGAAGGCACGCTTTGCATCCCTCATCCATGAGGCCAGCATGATGGCAGGAAGATGTAGGATGTTCTGGTACTGATCTATGACTGCTGAGCACCAGGTCAGAAGTTCCAGGAGGAACTGGACAACACAGGGGACTGTCCAGAGATCATTTCCACAGTGTGTTGAATTGCTGATGTTTATGAAGCCTGTTTTTTATGTTTTCTCTTGCCATATGAGATTGAATATAAGTGACTTTACATCATGAAAAAAATATTTCAAATGAGTCAATAAACCATTTTTCTCAGTTTCTGATGCAGGTCTATTTCTGTTTGTTGTCCAGGAAAAGAAGTCAGGACAATAAATACACTCATAAAATAAAATAAAACTGACAAATAAAACTGATACAAAAAATAATCAGCCTCAACTATATATGTTTGGAAAGGAAAGCCCTAGTTGATTCCATATTAATTTAAAATAAGCATATCTACAGTCTGAGCCTGGATCCAGTAGATCCAGTGTGAAAGGCCAGCAATGCAGGCAACTTCTGTACCTCATGTGGCAACGACAGTGGCACCAGGGCTTGCCTGACGTGCTCGGTGCTGGGGACAATGGCACACATACAGGACCTGATCTCCTTGCTGCTATTGGTTTTACTTGCACAGTGGGCTGAGCAGGCAACTAACACAGAAAGGGGCTTGGAGAGACTGTAAGGCAAAGGGGAGGGAGGTAATGATGTCCAAAAGCAGTAAGAGAGGGGAAGATGCCTATAAGAAGCCTTTTCAGGGGAAGGATATGAGAAAATGAAGTGGGGGAGGCACCCTCTTGGAGGCGTAGGGAGAGGAGGTAGCTCTGTCTTACCCACCAGTGCCCATAAGGAGAGGGGAGCATGAAGCAAGATACGCCAGTGCCCTCCCCATGCACCTCCCTTGCCCTTCTGCTCTGGTCTCCCTTTGCCTTGAGCTCGTCCTTTTCCTCTGACTGCTCGAGCATATGGTGCTTTGTTTCCTGTGCCAGGGAGGATTTGTGAACAAGCTGCGTGTGCTTCTTGCATTCCTTGAGCTGAGTCCATCCCTGGTGGGTGGCTGGCCTGGATCACACACGCATGGGCACAGGCACGGCTGCAATGTAACTGCAGAGCAGCTCAGGCAGAGACCACGGGTAGAGTGCCCAGCTTAAAAGCTCAGAGAAGGGTGGCCGGCCATTCCCCCCAATTCTCACAGTGTTTTCTCAAATGTTTGATCCAAGATGTAACACCTACACCCCTTACCTAAGCTGGCTCTGGGCCCAAGCAGTTAAGGGCCTAGAGAGCTTAGGAGGGTGTGTTAGGGGCCTGACAGGCAGCACTTGTTACAGCTGGTGAGACTGACAAATATTGAGTCTGCAACTGTTTGCTGCTCCTCTGCTTAGAGGAATGGAGCTCCCAGCCCAATGGCTTAGGAAATTGTTGTATGGTTGTGGAGGAAATGAGGCTGCTCACTGAAGGAACCTCAGAGGAATGAGGAATGGGTGTCTCCAGGAAACAGTGCTAAGATTGCTCCTCCACAAGGAAGGGATGTGGGCGCAAGGCAGAGCTGCTCTTGTCCACCGCTCAGCTCCTCCAAGAAATAAGCAGTGCCTGAGTGAGCAGTTCCTCAGCATCACAGGGAAGGAGCCTGCTCCAGAAAATGGGAGCCCCTAAGGCCCTCTAAGCTGGAGCTAGATCTTTGGTGTGTTCACATAACAAATATCTGTTATGCAGTATGTAACAGACTGTCCTTGAAAATCAACAGCCTCTACCTACACTGATACTGATGTAGGCACAAGATGTGCTCTAAGTATCAGTCGTGTTTCTTCGGTTGTTTGAAGATTTGTTGTCTTAGACTTTATCTGTAATGAATTGGTTTTATAAAATGTGATTATAGAGTTTAATCCTATTTACCCAAGTATTAATTTGTCGTAATTTTTTTCTCTTTCTATAACTAGCATGCTATTTTAAAATATATGACAATTTTAAAAATCAATCATCTTGTTTTCTGAATGCATGAACAGGAGCCATATTTTAGAGGAGGAGACGGAAACTTAGGCACCACATCAAGACAAAACACAATGGTTCAAAATTCATACAGTGTACCTCAAATGCCTTTCACTGTATGAATGGTTTCATTTCACCATGGCCTCTGTGGTGCTCTTCACATTGTCCCCTGTCCTCTGTACTGTAAAAAGTAAAGACTGCTCTGGGTCTCCCAGAACATTCTCCCACTTCTTTCATCTTCCCACTGAGAACCAGATCCAGCCAGCTGTACCCTAATTTTAGTAAGAGAATAGCAGGTCCATAGAATTAGTAGGTCCTGATGTGACCCTCATCCTGCTTTCCCTTGTCCTATGCTGTTGTGTCACAGTAACAGAACATCCCTTTCCATTGCAACACATGTTCCACACTGTGATCTCCCTTGGCAACATCCATGTTGGCCATAGTCTATCAGCTGCGTCACACCTGAGCTTTCCCCATCCCTCTGTCCATAAGCTGAGGACATCCAAAATTCTCTTTCTGCTTAAATAGCCTCGTGAGACTTAGGTTATGGTTTCCTTTACTCTGGAACTAGACCTGAGATGCACATAATGAACATGCAAGCCTTTTCAATGAAGTTTCGTTGAACTGAATGCTGTTTTCAAGCTGTAACTGTTTGGAGTGGTCTCTGACAAAAGGATGTGAACAGCGCTGCTGCAGAGCTCTTACAGCTGACACAAATAATCCACTGTCTGCAGGTGGGGCAACAGATTAGGAGCAACCCAGGCAAGAGGTTTATTAGGGTCCTCTCGGGTACCTACTGGTGGCTGCTGTCAGAGACAAGGTACAGGGTCAGGCAGATCCTTAAAGATGGCCAGGCTGACCAGCCTCTTACCCTGTGCAGAAAGTATCATGCAACATACAGACACTTACACGGCAGTCAGGAGTCTGTATCTGTCACATAAGGGATGGTTGCACCTGCAGAACAGAAAAGCTGGAGTTTGCTGACTTGTGTCTACTTCTTGTGAGAACACTTACAGACCTGCAATGACAACAGGCAACTTCTCCAGCACTACAGAAAAGGCTGAGATGCTTGGTTCTGTTTGCCTTTGCTTCAGGGCAGATGTAGGAGAAATCTAGTGGAAAAAAATCACAGCACAATCGAGAAACAAAAAGGAGGAAAATGCAAACAGTATTGAACACTGTGGTGTTCACAATTTAAAGAGCAGCTCCACCACATTTCTTGACAGAAACTAAATAACAGAAAACTGTGGAGGAGGGGGAACTCACAGATGCTTCTTAGCACCCCACATTGATCTTTCCAGAAGAAAAAAAATGATTTAATTTCTCCCAAGGTTACTGTAAATTACATACTGACCTTAAGAAAATGTTCATGACTTTCAGGGACACCATGACAGGATCTGATGTTGTTATTCAGAACTACAAACAAAGGGAAAACAAGAAAAAACACAGTCTGGCAAACCAATTTGAGTGACTTGGCAAACATGCAGGGTTAATTTTCACTTTATTGTTAATGATGAAGATGATAAACTTGTATGGCTCCGTTTTTCTTGCTGTGTGTCAAAACTCCTACAATTTGGAGATGTAATAATGCTTCTCCTGAAACAATATAGATATAGTCTTTGTATATTTATATGCTCTGTGTATTTTCCTGTGTTCTAACTTCTTATCTTCTCCAAACCCTCCACCCTTTCTCTGTATATGCTGGTGATTTTAATTCATCCTGTTGTGGTAGTTATACATACTTAGTTACAAACGTATTTTTGTTCCATTCCCTCTGGAGAAGATGCTTCACAAAGGTTTCGAGTAATGAAGACCATCATCACAAGCCATGAAAAGTAGCTGCCTACAAAATAGCTATAAACTCCCCTTTTAAACCAAGGCATCTTCTGAGAAATGGAAAAAGTTATGAAAACTTATTTGCATCTACATTACTGATAAAAGCTCGATGTTATGTGTCTGCTCTCAAGAGAGACAGGATAAAGGACACCACACACCTCCTCCTGCCTCCACACAGTTGGTTGGCTTTCGGGACAAAGCTGCTCAAGCTTTGGAAGTCATGCTACAAAGAATGAATCGTCCCCAGGGCAAGAAACGTTATAGGGGCAGGAAGATCATAGCATGTCAGAGCCCTTTCTTTACCATCTAATAATTATTCTAAAACAGCACTAACCCAAACGTGGATATATCTAGTCATCATCTGGCTTCTAGGAAGATTGACTGTAAGATTCACTTCACTTTGTTAATCTCTGTACAAGTTTTGATCTTGTAACTGGTTAGTTTGTGTTGTCAGAGATATAAAGTTCACTCCTATTACCACTTGACTTGCCTAAAACTACTTATTTTGATTGTTACTCCCTTGACATCTCTTTTGGGCCTCACATAAGAGCAAACATAAACAGAGCATATATCATAAAGTATGATGTGCTTCCTATGAAGCATCCTAAGACTTTCTTAAAAGGTTTAGTTCTAAGTAAAGTATTACTACATCTTCCTCTGCACCAGGAGGAGGTAGCACTATGTTTTCAATACTGCAGAACCCTTCTACAAGCTCTTTATCCTGAATTGATGCTGAATATGTATTTCATCCTAACTCATATCTTTAACCAAACTACTGAAGCTGATATCTTTATTTGCTCCCTTGTGCCTGTGCTGCAGGAGACAGGACATTTCTCACTGGTTGTTGTAAATGGGAATAAGTTGGTTGACTTGGCCAACATTATATTTGTCTACATACAGGGTCTCTTCTGCCAAATCACGGTCTGACATTGGCTTTGTAAATCTCCATCTCTTCCATGGGGACCTATAGAGGCTGAGGCATCTTTCGAAGACACATTTTGGGGCCTGGACCTGCCAGCTGTATCCCACTGATGTACTTGCCAAAAGCATGCAACTACCAGCCATGAAACAAACTGGCTGCTGTGCAAGAGCTCTGCTTTCTTAAAGCCAAATTATGATGCTGAGGTGTCAGTGGGACCTGTGCAGAGTTGCCTAAACTCACCCGAGACACACGAGTGCAGCAAAATTATCAGGCCCTTATTTTTCCTTCTGCTTTCTGCATTTTGCCAAAAAGACTGTCTTTGCCTCTGCAGTGGACTGACGCAGGCTGTGGGTTCTGCCAGCTGAGGACAGCCACTGGCAGGACACATGGAGACACAAGGACTGAGAAAAGGAGAAAAAAACCCTCAAACCTCTGCTCTCCAGGGATGAAGTGAGTGTGGGTTATGAACTTGAATACCCAACAAGGGACAGCAGAGGTTGCAGCCTTTATGTCCAACAGCACCATAGTAAATCTGGGAAAGGCCAGAATGGGCATGAAAAGAACAAAGCACTGTATCTCACACCTGCCATAACTGCAGAAGGGTATAAGACCTGACCACACTTGATACAGTGGCTGTTTACATCATCCCACCACTTCCCCCAGAAAGTTTCGATTTAACTATCAAATACCCAAGGTCAGCTTAAGGTAAGGATGGAAATATTCATTTTCACTTCTGACAGTTTGCAAACAGACTTATTAAAACAGAGGATATTCCCTGTGCATTATGAAGAAATAGGAGGTTGTGGCACCAATTGTAAGTAGAATTCCCTACGAACTGCTAGTGTTTCAAATAAATATTTTTCAAATTACACAGTTAGGCAGAAATGTCCTGTTTTGATTAACTACAAGAATGGTCTCTCTGCAGGGAGATGTGAAGAGCAATAATGTTCCTAACTTTGCACACATCGATTAGAGAACTGAATATGTATTTTGCTTAGAAAGACTTGCTTTGATATACTTGAGAATCTGCACTCCCAAATCTTAAAAATATGATAAAATAATTAAAAGGTAAATGTGTTTCCAAGTCACACACGAAAGCTAGAAATTGTTCAGCAATTCCATTAAAGCCTAAAGACACTTGATGTCTTGTTTCTCTTTTCATATTTTAGTGGTATTTGCTGTAATCAGGCAGATTTACTTCCATCTCTGTTCAGACATTCTCATTTTTAATCCAAACTTTGCCTCTACATCTGGTATAGTATATGTTGCCTGACTGTATGTCAAAAAGCAACTCAGAGTTCCTCCAAAAACAGTCTCAGCAGGAGACTGTAGGTTTGAGAGGAGATAACATGCAGTCTCTGTTTCCCAGTTCTCGGGACACAATCCCCTCCAGGGACTGATATCCATGGAGAAAGGAACTGTATTTGCTGATATGAATATTTCTTCTTGCACCTGTGTTTTGTCTCTGGTTCCCTGGTGCAAAACCCTCTGAGTTTTAAGAACATTGTCAAGGGAGGCTCTGTAGGGAGGCTCTGTAGGCACTCATGCAGTTTAGATCCCCAAGACATCCTTCTGAGAAGACTCACAGGATGTATCTCAAATTAGGCACTACAAGACAGAGTGACCTAAAATCACATGCTAGTGGCAGAAAACTTGAATCTTTGTCAAAATCAGCATCTACTGACATAGCCATCCATGCTTTCTGTTAATTGGGTATTTAAATTCTGATTGATATTACAGTTTGTTTCATGCCTTCCTGAAAACACCTGAAGGGGAGAGCAAGTATAACCATCACTACTGAAATAAATGGTTGCTGTTCCCTGGCCTGTGACAGAAGCATTTATCTTTTGTACAGCCCATGTGTGAGGGGAAAGGAGAGAAATCTCCTGCTCATGCTTAGCTATTTTCTGTAAAAAATCTTAGTGTAATATTTGTACAGTGAATATTTATAACTATTGTTAGTGTCAATATAATTTTGCAGTTACTGCACTTATTTACATTTTAATGGCCAAGTCAATAAAGATTGATACACCTGTCATCTGAATTTTCCACAAAAGTGGTGATTGCTTAAAACCCCCAGTATCTCCTGCAGAATACTCCCCCTCCAACCATCCTTTAGATGCCTTCATAGTTTTGGGAAAGAGTAGGCTAATCAGCTTTTAAAGTCATGAGTGAAACACAGCAAAATCTTGCAGCAATCTTCATGTCAAAATTTCTGAATACATATTAGAAAAGCACTTCTTCTGGGTCCATTTTTTTCCTCTATTTTTTAAACACTGTCCCTTGAACAGCAAAGGCTGGTTTATCACTTTGATATGCCTCAGCTGCTCAAACTACATTGCTTTTGTAGCTTGAGGAAACGAGCTGCTTAGCAGTGACCTTGTTTTGATTTTGATGCAATAAAAGGTACAGTTCAGAGCCCTGCCTGGTGGGGTGTGCAGGTGCACCATCCAGGAGGGACAGCCTGTGCTCCGGCATTCACTCCCACGTACACACATCCTCCTCCAAAATGTGAACTACAGAAAAGAAAACCTGAAGACTCTCCCTCTGCACCTGCCCACGGCCTTGGGGCAAGAGTTCAGGCTGCCAAGGCACGTGTGCCCTCGTTCTGGCCATGATTTTCCTGAAGGCAGTCACTTCACAAGCTTTTTTTATTCCCATCCAGAGGAAGCTGCTGAGATCCACACCCCTGTTTTGCTGACAGGGCTCTGCAGGATCAGGTCCCTTTCCATTCCCAGACTAACAATTCATATTCAGTCCTTACTGGATTTCACAGTGGGCTGGTGGCTGCAGTGACAATAAAGAGAAGCAGGCTCTCTCCAGAGCTCTGTTGTCTCTCCAGGGTGTGTTGTCACTCCAGGCAGTTAAACCAAGTCTGTTCCAGTTGAAACTCAGAGTCTCAGAGACAGTATAGAAGTACTAGGTTTCCAATCAGGTTAGGCATGTCCAGATTTGCTTCAGGATAGAGTTCAGATTTGAGGCCAAGGTGAAGCCAAGGTTAGGGATGAGGTTCCAGCAGCACCCCAGCTTCACGACCTGCTCTTGTAAGGCATCATTCAATGGATCCAAGTGTATCAATGTAACCACCTCCACTAGAGCTGTAAAACAGGCACGTCACAGGCACAGGGCTGGAGGAGCCCTCACCCCTCAAATGGCTTCGGTGCAGAGCTCTTTCTTTTAGGTACAGTCTGGCTCACCCAGGCTATGTGGCTGTAACCAAAACACTGTCAAAGCTCTCCTACTTGCCCTTGCTGTGGTCTCCAGACCCTTGCAGCTGGTGCACAAACACTCATTTTCACCATGACACTGAAAGACATTTTCCCCCGTACGGGCAGTTCCCTCTCCAGCTTCCACCATCCAGCGCCCTCTCTCCCCGAGCCCCTGAGCAGCCCAAGCAAAGCTTCCGAGCACCTTCCCGAGAAACGGAGGCGACCGGGGGGATTCTTTTCACTTCATCTCTCAAAACCTCAAGCCGCCACCCCTCCGCGAGATATTCTAGTAAACTGCCCCCCGGGGACAGAGCCCTGTACCCTGCCACCATCCCCCCGGGCAGATGATGCTTCAGCCCCCGCTCGGCGGCCCGGGGCGGGGGTCCCCGGGCGGCAGCAGGAG
>WEKX01010231.1:209219-249869 GCA_013390025.1 Pitta sordida | reverse complement strand
GGGCTGCGGGGCGGCCCCCGCCCGTGTCCCCGCTACTGCCACATCCCCGTCCCGCCGGGGGCCCGGGGGTGCCGCCTGCGAGCCCCCGGGGCTCGGCCCGGCGCTTACCTGCTGCTGCCGGATCTGCGTTTCGTAACCGCGCTCAGGGCTCCCGCAAACCATTTTCCTGACCCAGATGCATTAATTGAGTTGCCGCGATTGACTGACGGGGGAACGGGCCGTGGGGTTGTTGTTTGTTTTTTTTTTTCAGGCGACCCCCGGGGGCTGGAGGTTTTAGCAGCGTCCCGGCCTGTTAGTCAGCAGATCTCTGGCATGAGCCGCGTTATCGCGGCGGCAATCGGCAGATTAAAGTCCTTTTAATGGCACACGGTGACAACAAACGATAATGGCCCCGCTGTGGCCGATGGAGACCGTGATCTGCACAGCGTCGATACGGTGCCCTCAGGCGCATTTGTCACTTCCTAGAGAGGGGAGCTGATTGTTTCTTATCGGTTTAGTAGCTTCTGTGCTGTGAAAAGGGTCCGTGAAACAGAGTGACTCAAATTTTCATCGTTCTGCTTGAAAATGCATTCTAAACAAATAATTGCTTATTCATGATAATAACGTTTGACATCTTTACAGTGAGCATATGACGTACCTCAACTGTTTCAGCTCTAACTTCGTAGGCTTTATTTTTTTTAAAGCATAACCAAAATGCATTTTGCTAATCCATACTTAGAGCAGTACCTCTGCGTTATTGTTACTCCCCCTCGTCCCAACCCCCCAGCATTTAACATAGCCCCCCCCCTTCTTCTTTAACAATTTTGGTGGTAGCCTCAGAACGTGTGTCTGATGACTGACATGGGTAGGAAGTCGGGATCATCTGTTTGGGAGGGGGGGGTTGTTGGCAAGTCGATCCTTCACTCTAGTCTTGAGAAGGTAGGTTGCTAAGTTTATACACTTACCACAGTTTCAGGATTCATCCTTTCCACACCTCCATTCCCAGTGGATCTGTATGAAACCCCTCTTCTGTCTGTGATGAATGAGCGGCAGCAGGAGCTCTGTCGAATTCATGGTATCTTTTAAAATTGTGTCTTCTTTTGAAAGTGATTGCTGTGTCTGCTGTAGCCCAAATAAACAGAGGACTTAGATCGGCACGCCAGTTGAGCTAGCACATTTCACCAGCGCTAATCTCGTTAAAAAAGAGAGAATTGTACATTGAGCCAAGCAGCTGGCTAAGGGCATTTGTGCCTTAGGCTGTCATGGTGCCAGGCCAGGTTGACAGCTGGGACTTTGTAGGGTAAATAACACAGCTGAGCTCTGGTTTGGGCTGCAACAACACGGCTGTGCTGGTGGGATGCTGTCCTGCAAATCGTTTTGCTCCATCTGAACTGTGTGTCAGCCTCCTGTGTGTTCCGGTCTTCTCCAAGGGCATGGCCCACTCTTCCAGCTACTTAACATTTGACAGCCGTCAGAATGTTTGCCTGTTTACCCTCTTCCTTGAGCCTGAAAAAGGAGGAAGAAATAAAGAGTTGGAGAGAGAATCCTGCAACTATGAGTAAAGGAGAGTGAAGAATCATGCGTGCTCTTGCATCCAGCTTTTCAAGGCATCAACGAAGGGAAACCCAGGCAGGTCTCAGTGGGAGAAGATAGAAAGGACCTGGTAAAGGTCTACAGTAGTTGACAGCAGACCGTAAGTCTTCATCGGTTATTCCATTCTGAAAGGAAGAACAAAACCTCCCATTTTTGGCCCCTTTTTGATCTTTAAATCCATTTAGCATAAATTGGAGCCGGATGCAGCTATTGCCATGAGTAGAGCAGAAACATGGTGTGCTCTGGCTGTATGCTCCTTTTCTTTTTACAGGCAAGTTTGAGAGCTGAAGAATGTACAGACTTGCCTCAACCTCCCCTCCATTATTTTCTAGGATGGTTCTTGTACTCTCACAAGCTGCTGGCTCTAAAGTCAGTGTAACTCAAATTTAGACCCTGTGAATGCTCAGAGCTGAAAATATGGGAAGGATTCTATTGGAGGAACTGTTTTAAAAATTTATTTCTTGGACCGATCTAAATACCAGAAGGGAACCATGCCAGCGCCACAAATGGCTGGTTTGTAAATTTTCATTCTGACGGCTTTCCCACATTTTTTGCAGAGGTTGTAAGCTGATTTTTGGAGGAGAAAACCCTGTGTTGCTTAGCTGCAGTTTGTATGAGGTTTCTTCCTAGCTGTGGGGATGGAGTTGCAATATAAGGCAGAGCAGAAAGTAATCCTGTGACAGGGTGGTGTGTGGTGGCAGCTATGGGGCCAGGTAGTTATGGATTGTGGCATGAGGGGACAGGAGGACAAGATGCTTCTTGGAATCCAGTGAGCTAATTTGAACCATCGTGGAGGACTTCTCTATGTTCACCTTGTTTATGAAATAAAATCTGTGTACAAAGAATGTTCCCACAAGAAATAATTACTTGTCAGGGTTAAATATGAATTACATTTGTATCAATGGGAGAGAGACATATCAGTGAAGGCTTTTAGTATAAATGAGGCTCCACTGACTGCACTGGAGCTTCAGGACTGTAATGAGGAGGCATGGTTCATTCAAATTTCATACTGTGCATCTTGTTCCTTTCCAAATAGGTTTTATTTAATGATATTTGTTATTTTGATAGCTTCCTCTTCTCCCCGTCATCATACTTCCCAACTTCTTTCTGTAAATGTATCAATATGGTAAAAAAAATCCATAAACAGAGATAACAAGCTTTTTATGTGCTTATATGCATTATTATTCATAGAACACATTAAATGCCTAAGGTTACCACTTTTGGTCCTAAAGGGATGCAGTAACAAAAATTCAGCTGCCATTTTTTTCCTAATCAGAATTCTGTACTGAATGCATCTGGTTCGGAACTAGTAGATTTTAAAAAAGGTGATAAAAGCTCTACTTAGCTGTTAGCTATTTTTATTTTTGCCTTTTGGGTATCATAATTTGCTTGCTTAGAAATCCGAGATATAACCTGTCCTGTTTTTAAGAGAAGATGAATTTTGGGTTAGAATTAAATTGGCTTTTCTTTTATAGGAGAGTGAAACCTTGAAGCACCTCTCAGTGCCTTGTATTTATCTAGCACTCAAGTAACCTTTTGTCTTAAAACATGTGTGTACTTAGTATTTCATTGTAGCCTATGAAATATATTTTGTTACTAAATTAACTACCTACCTCAAGGTATTTGGGGAGGGAGTTTAAGGGTGTGTGCACTGGTCCTTACAGTTATGTGTCTGTAGAAAATGGGTTTTGTCTTATGGTTGTTGTTGCCCCAAACAGTCACCAATAGCGAAGTGACTACCTTCTGATTTTAGGCCCTGTGAGACACTTGACACTTGGTGTGCTTTGCTTGTGCTGTCCTGCTGATACTGGGTTTTCTTGCTGTTAATTAATGTAATAAAAGTGTATATGTAGAGTTTCCATTCAGGTTTTTTCAAGGTGAGTCACTAATCCAAAGAGCATCTTCTGATCAAGGTCAAAGTTTTGGAGACTACATCAGGTTCTTAGAGCTTGGCTTGTCTTTTGCTATGTGACAAAATCAGAACTAAGATAGGCATTTGCAATAGTGGTATGTAGTTTATTTTTCCAAGTTTTTACTGCTTTCAAAATGGACCTGTGCATCCTGATATGACCCCTGGGAGGTTAGCAGGTGGCATGGAGTGTGGTGGGACGGGTCACTGCTGCTTGGCTGTGAGGCCACAGCCAGCACCGTGATTTTAAACCAGGTTGAAATTGCGTGTTTTCTCAGAATTCGTCTTGCTTTGGTCAGTTCCTCTGGTGATTATGGTGTTACTGGTGTGGAGGTCAGGGGATCAGAAGATGGCTTTGTGAAGGGTAGCAGGTTCAGGCCCTCTCCAGCACAAAGGGTGTGCAGAGAGTTGGTGTCTGCTTTGAAGTGTCTCCCCTATCTCCATCTTCTCTCAGGCTTCTCTGAAAAGGAGGTCACTGGTGGGTTGCTGGGATCAGCTCTGGTGCTGGGGCAGACAGCTCCTGGTCCTCTCGCTGTGGCAGGAGGTGAAGGTGGCATTCACCCACCGCTCTGGGGATCACAAAGCCATTTTCTGGGAAATGCCCGAGACACAGACCAAGCGGGATGGCCTGCACTGTAACACAGATTTATGGCTCCACTGCTGACCCGCCTCCAAATGCAACCTTTTGAGCCGTGCATTATAGTATGGGATTAAATCTGCATGTCCCTTTGAATTACGAGTGGCATTAGTCATCTTTGCCATGAGTGCCCAGCTGGGTTGCTGAAATTACTGGGTTTGCCCCAGAATTTCTCTGCAGTACTTCTGCATTGTTTTCTGCATATTTCTGGCCTTTTTAATACCTTTCACCATGCTTACATTCTTTCTTTCAATTTTGTTTTATTGTCTGTTAGCAGATGGTTTTAAAGGAAATATTTTGGGTAATTTTTAGCTTTCCAACATGGCTTAGATTGCTCAGTCTTTGGTGGTTCCATTGGCTGCTGTCCTTTAAGAAAGAAATACTATTATTCCTATGCAGTTACCTGAAATAAAAATTTAAAAAAAATCATGCTCTTAAAAATGCAGTGTCCCCCATGGAGATGGATTTGAAGTGCTCCATTGTTTAGGCACAAACCTCACGCAGTGGCCTCTTTAAGTCAGTTGTTTCCTGTTCTGCTCTCATAATGATATACATGAAAGATTAAAGATAGTGGTGTTTTGTTGTGAGAGCAGCCCAAGGTGAACTCTGTTGGCTGAATAACAAGAAACAACAAACAAAAGCTAGATGGTGTTTAAAACCATAACTCCAGAGTCAGCTTTCTAAGATTCCTCTTGGGGTATGTACCAAATTTGGCTTAGCTTTGAGGGGGGCTTTGGTGGGATTTTTTTGGATTTTATCATAGCTGTGATATAAAACCCCCTTAATGACAGTCCTAACACCTGTGCCATCAGGGCAGCTCCAGTGAATGTGAGCAAACACGGAAGATGAAGCTGTGACTTCGGCATGTGCTCTGCAGCAAATGTTTGGCTGGTTTTACCAGTATGTAGAGTCCCTGCCTGTTACTCCAGGGTCACCCACAGGTGGGGTGTCACAGAGGAAGCTTCCATGTGGCATGGATTGTGCCTTCAGACATTTCTAGGACCTCATTCTGTTCTCCTCCTTGGCAGGAGGTTGGTTTTGCAAATGTAGCCAGCTTGCCTTTTTGGAGCAGAGAAAATGGCAAGTTGGTGCAGTTTTTGCATTGCTGATGCCCGTTCATGTTCTGAAAATTGTGTGTTTATGGTACAAACTAGCATTGTACACCTCATTTAAGGGAATAATTGACTTTGCTGGTGGCTGAATGCTCCTTCTTTTCTATTTGTGTGACCATGTGCATGTGTCAGCAAGGTGCCTGCCACCCCTTGACCTTGGAATTTGTATCTGGACAGCTCTCTACTTGGAGTATGGTAACTTTCACATTAATAGGTAATTTTGGACTGGTGGAAGGGGATAGTGGGTGACTTGAAACATTTCAGTTATATTTGGGAAGACACAGGATGCATTCATAACAAGCTGTGGCAGAAGCCCTTGCTGTTTCACAGGGGATGGAGGTGTGGGGGAGTACTGCTGTTTGTGTAGTAAACATTTGGCTGTTTAGCATTCTCTCCTGCTCTAAGCAACCTGTTGTGTGGCCTAAACAGTGTAAATAAAAATTCTAGGGAAGGATGCTGGGGAGGCCTTGTTAGCACTTTTCTGTTGGAGCAGCAATGGAATCCTCTTTCTTGGATGCTGGTTCATACCAGCCATGCTCGTCAAGGAAACGATGGCAATTATTGTGGGTCAACCAAGGGAATTTAACTTGGATACAATAATCTGATTTTATCTGTGATTCTGTGACTATTCATCAATTCCCTGTGCTGTCAGGGAGCTAAATTAGGTTACCTGCATCCGTTAGTTGTCTCCATCTCTGGATTTTTATCATCATTTCTTCAGTTGTTGTAACTGTCCGACAAATTTACATGCCAATGAGTTAATAGATGAATATCTAGAAAGGCTCTTTGTGCACTGAGCTTACAGAAACATCTCCTTCAGTCTTTCACATGCTTTTTAAGCCCAGTGATACTTGTTAGAGAGATGCCTGCTTTGCTGTAGAACTGAGTCTTCTCTGCGGCCACCAGATTTGCAGTTTTCAGCCCTCTTGATCTCAATGTCTTGCAAATGTCGGTGACTGAATCTTTAGAAAAAAATGCAAGACTCCAGAGGTGACTGCAGGGAGCAGAAAACAGACACTGTAAGGCCGTTTTTATTTTCATAATGTTTGTTGGTTTGGTTTTTTTTTGGCTCACCCCTATTAATTAGCATTTAATCATTTGTCAGAGAAAAGATCCTTCACATGGCTAGAACAAGCTTCTTTCCATTTTAGCTCTCTTTCATAGTGGTGGGCAGATGGCTTATATGTTCTGTCTCTGTAACAGCTCTGGGTTATGAGAGGGAAGCATTTAAATTTTTCTTGCACTAAAGGGACTCTGAAGCATGGCACACTTGTGTCTTACTGGATTATCGTTATGTACTTCATAGCTGAGCTGGTTCTTTGAGCTCTGGGAGTAAGCCACAGGATTTTTAGGAGCTGTAGTAAAAGAGTGGAAGCAATGCTGTTAATATTAATTTTGCTGTAATTTCCATGTAGTGTTTTACAATATGTTTTCCAGATGTTCTTTTTTCATCTGCATGATCCTGGGCATAGTGGTAAAATCTTTGAAAGAAGCAAGCAGCGCCCCTTGCCTCTGAGTTTCTGGCTTTCCCCATCTCCCCGAATTGTTGTGCTGAGTTCAGTTGGTGGCTGGTCACTCCAGTACCTGAAGTGGTTCCCTCCCAAAAGCCAGGCAGGATGTACCACAGGGCAACAGCCTAGGCTGGACACACGAGATTGAAATTGTGTCTTGCCATTGTTTATTTCTGGAAGTTATATGCTTTGAGAAAAGGTTGGGTTTGGTTTGGGCTGCATGTAGACATCGATATATTTAAATATTTTTTTTTTTTAATATATATTCAAGAAGGATTTTTAAAGATTTTATTTGCTAGGAGAATGTGATGGTGTGAATAATGAGGTGATAATCTGCAAAAGTCTGCGGATCTTTGCAGCAGACATAAGGAAAAGGTTGGTGTTTTTATATGGTACTGCAGAGGAAGAGGAGAGAAGAGGAAAGAGTGAAACCCTGTAAACATTGTGGAAAGAGGAGCACTTACATTTCCCTGAAACTGGGAAGGGAAGGAAGCTCCTGCTGAATGACCCATATAACCACTCATTGCCTTAATGCCTTTGAATAGAGACCTTCTGATGCCACAGGACTGAATTTTCAGTGAAGCTGACAAGTTCTTCAGGATCTTATTCCTGAAGCGCTGCTTCAGAGAGCACAGAACACAGGAACAGCAAATTGCACTGAACAGCACCAGCAAAGTATGTTTGCAACTCACCCTTAGCACATGAGAAATTCTTATTACAAGGACCTAAGTACGTCCCCTGCAATGGAATGTTTCAGCTACACCATGCTGATTTAATAGTTTGATAAGTTTTAAAAAACATTTATCATTTGAACAGACTTTCTGATAGGTTGGCCTCCGTCTGGCAACAACTTTGAAGTGTTCAGAAAATTCTTTTCAGCATTTTTGGCAACTAAATAAGAAAAACTGCTCATTTAATATGTAACTAAAAATAAATGGGAGCTACATATATCAAAACCTGAAATTTTTGGTGGAGGTAGTCCTCTCAGGGATGGAAACGGTTGGTGATTTTGGAAATTGTAAAAAAGAAGTTTTCAAAGAACTCATGTGGACAGCAAACTCAACATGAGCCAGCAGTGTGCCCAGGCAGCCAAAAGAGCCGATGGCATCCTGGCCTGCATCAAGAATGGTGTGGCCAGTAGGTCAAGAGAGGTTATCCTTCCACTGTACTCAGCGCTGGTTAGACCACACCTCGAGTATTGCGTTCAGTTCTGGGCCACTCAGTTCAGGAAGGATGTCGAGGTGCTAGAACAAGTTCAGAGAAGGGCAACTAGGATGGTAAAGGGCTGGAAGATAAACCCTATGAGGAGAGGTTGAAGGAGCTGGGTCTGTTTAGCCTAGAAAAGAGGAGGCTCAGGGGTGACCTTATTGCTGTCTATAACTATCTAAAAGGAGGTTGTAGCCAGGCAGGGGTTGGTCTTTTCTCCTTGGTCTCTGGGGACAGGATGAGAGGTCATAGCCTTAAGCTTCAGCAGGGAAAGTTTAGACTTGATATTAGGAAAAGGTTTTTTACTGAAAGAGTGATTTGGATGTGGAATGGGCTGCCCACAGAGGTGGTTGAGTCACCAACCCTGGATGTGTTCAAGGGGAGGCTGGACGAGGTGCTGAGTGATATGATCTAGATGTAGAGGATAGGTTAGTTGGATTATAGGTTGGACTAGATGATCTTCAAGGTCCTTTCCAGCCTTATCTATACTGTGATACTGTGATACTGTGAACTGAGATTTTCCTGAATATGACAAGTAATGTTGACATTGTTTTTTTGTAGCTGGACTTGTTGGAACTGAGGCCAGTTTATGGCATCATGGGCTGTGTCATGGTTTATGTTGCATCAGTACAACTGGGCAGTACCGAGGCTTCCAAACTCTGTCTGAGATCCAACCAGAGGTGGGCAGCTGGAGTCTGCAGGACCGTGCAGTCTGCAAGGATATACACCTGGATAGGGATTTTTTTTTTCCATTGTAGGAAATAACAAAAAGGTGCATGGCAGTGTGCAGCTTGCCTGGGCTCTTCAGATGCTCTACTCTGATCTCACCAAGGAAAAGGAGAAGGATATTGTATACAATTTAAGGCAACTCATGCAAGTCAATTCCAAAAGCTATTTGAGGTGGAGGATTCCTGCAAATTTCCTACAAGGAAGGTGAAGAGGGAATAGCCCATGATTTTTGGGCATCAAACGACAGTCTAAACACCAGAAATGTCTCAGGCAAGTTGTCACTTTCGTTCTTTAAAGAATAGGTCAAGATAAAAGAAAGGACACTTTTCAGGTATGCATTAACAGAAGAACAGATAGAAACTCAATCCTCCTGTATGTGTTTCACTTCAATAGTACTTAACATCTAACTGGATCTAATTAGGCTTGGAATGGGCACGTAATTAAGCGCATGTCACTTCTGTTTCCCTTTGAAAACAAAAGGGAAACAAATACAGATAGGTTACCCTCAGGACCCTGATGGCTGCATCTCATGGATGGGATCACTTTTACAGGTGCAGTGTCCTGTGCTGGATGTAGGACTTCCTGCTCTGCAGAGTGCCCTGACTGCAGACAGAGCATGATTCCATCTACCTGCAAAATAATATCTTATAGGACACCAGCAGCTGATATTATTGCATGTTTAGACACTTTTGTTTTAAATCTCCTCTAGTTTACGGGCCATTGATGCTATGCCAGAGCTGCTGAGTCTTTGAGTCAGTTGAAGTTGTCCCAGTGTGCAGTTACTAGTGAATGTTAAGATGAGCTTCAGTGTTATCTGGAAAAGAGTTTCTCCTTCCAGTATACTTCAGGAAAACTTCAGTGAAACAAATAACCCAGAGGCTTAAATTGATCTCTCTTGTCCAAGAACAACTTACAGGGCATTCATACATCATGTGCAGACTTCAGGATTTGGGGGTTTTTTTCTATGCAAGTGTGGTCTAAAAACCCCTGAACAAAGAAGCAGGACCTCAAGTTGTTGGGAAGATGATTATCAGGAATGTTTCAGTATTATTTCCTGGAATATACTATCCAGGCCTCGGGGTATGGCCTTGCTTCCTATTCTCACTAAACAGGAGCTGATGCGAAAGGATTGAGTCAGGGTATTCTAAGGGAAAGTCACAGCTTTTAAAGAAGAAGATGTAGTTCATGGAGATGGTCTTACAGGTTTACTTCTGTATTGGCAGGTAGGACTGGGGACACATACAGCCTTTCTGGGAGGCAGAATAACCTTGCTGCATTTACGAAGTACGTGCAGGATCTCTGTGCATCTTTCAGAGCACTTGTGCAAAAACTCTTACTGGCAGGATGGGGCAAGTGCTGGTTTTGCCCATGGCTTTGTAGATAAACACTTTCTTATGTAAAAATACTTCTTTTTAAATCTTTCCCCTTTGCTCTCCCTGCTTCAAAGCCATGCTTTCACTGAACATCCTTCCAGCATGGAAAAGGCAGCTCAGTGCCCTCTATGCCCTGCTCAGCACTGACTTCACCCACCCTCAGCTGTATTTACCAGCACAGTCACCAGAGAGATATGCAAGACAGGACCATGGGTTCTTGTCCCATCCAAGGTGGTCCCTGGCACAGCCAGGAGACACCCAGCCAGGGTGAGAGCCTTGCCAGGATCTCCCCTGGGGTGGGCAGGTGTGGGGTGGGCTGTTCCAGTGTGTTCACCAGCTGGTGAAATTACAAGCTGCAGAAGATGTGCTGGACCAACTGGTGTGGTAATAAACAGTATTTCATCCAGCACTTGTGTTATTTTTGACTGAAACCAGCAACAAAAATAAAACCTCCCACTTGCAGGACTTTTGTGTTTTGTAATCAACAGCTAGTTGCTTTCTGACGAGGTGGTTGTACTTAAAATAGGTACATCTGTGGTAGAGAGAATTTTCAGCTCATGAAATTTTTCAAAATTATATAGAAAAGTTGCCTCAGTTTCTGTGAGCAGACATGATATGCATCTAATCTCTTTAACCCAAACCAAACCTGGTGCCTGTTGTATGGAAACCTGAGCATGCTGCACCATAGCTATTTTTTAACATAAGTATCAGATTTACTGTGTTCCCTGCCACACTCCCTCACTGACCTCTGAGGGACCAGACAGGATTATTCTCTGTGCCATGAAGAATATCCAGTATTAAAGCAAGGAGCTGGGCTGTTTCCTTGAGCAATGCGATCCCTAAATGATCAAGAATATAACTAAGCCACAACCACTTAGTTGATTTCTTCTCCTAATTTCATTGAGTGCTTGACTTTCCAGTTTCATGCCAGGTGTTAAACCAAAATTAATTCCTATTTTTTTCCAGCACCATTGAATATGAAAAGTACAGAAGATTGCAGACTTCTAAATCTGAAGGATATCGAGAAGAATTTCAGGCTAAGATTTTACTGTCAGGCAATCAAGCAAGTTATTAACTATGTATATAAAAATAAGAATCAGCTCATCAATGAGGAACAGACACTTAACCAGTTTCTCTTCTAGAACTATTCATCAGCTGATCAGTTGTGCCCCTAAGCCCAAGTCTGTGTGGCAGTAATATTTGCCTTTTGAAAACACACTTGGTCTACATCAAACATTAGTACAATACTGGTAAGCAAAAGAATATGACATGAAAATACATTTTATAAGGAAGTTGCATCAGCTGAGGTTGAAGTGCACATGTGGGGTCACTGAGCTTTGTCCATATGAAAGGTAAAAAGTATCTTGCGAAGTCATCTTGCTTTGCTTAAAATCAGTGGGAAATAAATATAACCAAACTGTTTTATGCAGTCAGCAAATGTTTTTTGAAACTCCCCGGGTCTTAATATTCAAGCTCAGTGAAACACATGGTTATTCTGGCTTGGATTCCACAGAATTCCCATAGATTTGGGACTGGGAGGCTTTAGCATGCATTCTTGTGCATTCTTTTTTACCTTCCTCTGTCAAGACAGAAGACTTTTAAAGTTCTGCCTCCTGTCTCTGTACTTGATTTGGTTGCCCTGTGATTTTGCAGCGTGACTTCATTTCACAAGACGTGTTATCCTCTGGCATGGTGGTTCCACTGAAGCTTAGAAGGACTCTAAAACAGGTCGAACTGTGTTGAAAATTTCACAGCTTCTAGGAAAGCAAGGCCTAAAGTAAAAAATGCAAGAGCAAAGACAGGTGGTGTAGTGCAAGATCACACATACGTGTGGATGAATAAATGCTGGGATTGGTGGGAAGGGATCTCACTCTAAACCATGACAGTATTATGGCTGGCATCAGAAGGCATGGCAGAGTGCACATGGTTTGCATTAAATTCAGAAAAAAATAGGCCCTGGCTGCACCCTGTATGTTGATGAGGTGGATTTTTTGCAACATTGACAGATGTATATTATATTTTCCATGCTCATAAGTGTAATTAGTTATGGCAAAACTAAATCTTAGTATTTATTTAGCAGTGGTAGTCCTTCATAAATAATAGTTGTCATGTCCATTTTATTAACAGAGACACTAATGCAAGCCCAGCAATGTGTCTAAGGAACAGTTTGGACAAATTTGGTACAGCAGTGAAGCAGTTATTTTAAGTCCTTGACAATTATTACATTTTCGCACTCACTTTGACATCTTATTTCAATTGCAAGAATAGCAAATTGAAATAAAAATTGTACTTTACCTGATGTTAAGGTAGCTTGTATTTCTGAGGAGTCTAATGAATACTGCTTGTGAAGAGAGATTGTGGCCAGCAGCTGGCTGTATCTGAACTATGAAATTGGTATACGATGATCTTTCTTTATTCTGGAGGTGCATACACAATGCACTGGAAAAAGCATTTCAGACTGCCCAAAATCTTGGGAGAGAGAGCAGAGCTGCTGGTGCATGAGAACAAGTCCAAAGGTGAGTGGGCTTCCGCAGCTGGGAATGATCCACACAACTTTCCTGACTTCATAGATCAGGCAAACCCTCTTGTGGGGGAAAAAAAATAATCTGTCATGCAGGGCATTGGGGGAATAATTTTCCTTCAGGAAAATAAGTACACATTCTTGTAGATGGATATCAACTTTTATTTTGAAAGATATTTGGGGAACAAGCAAGTTGACACACTTACCCAAAGAGAGGAGACTTGGTGTGCCTGCTCAAGAATGTCCTCATCCGCTTTGTGCTCTCAGTGATCTGTTATCTCTGTGGTGTGTTCCAAGTGTGGCAAACAGGATCAAGTTTAAATGGTAACCTCCAAAACAAGGTAGTTTGCTTACTTTTACCCTGCTGCAGACATGAGGATAAGGTGGAAGATTTTGCTAACCTGATGCTCTGGTTAAAGACCAGTGCACAGAATTTTGTTGTTTGTGGATTCTTCTCGATTTTGTGAGTGAAATTGTCAAGTGCTTCTAGGAATTGGAGTGACTCCTTAGCTAAAGAAGGATTTATCTCTAGTTTGCTTATCCAGTGGATACTATGACAGCTGCAAAGTTATTAGCAGTTTTGTTTGTTAAATTTTAATCAAGCAGCTACACAGTACAGTCTGTGTGGGAATGCCAACTCTGAGGACTCTGCTTTAGCTCAGGAAAAGGGCACTAGTACCTAATGGGGCAGAGGCTGACTTGTGCTGAGAAGGACAGTGTGGGCTTCCCATCATTTTAAGGCTAGAACAGGTTGTGAGGATAAGGATTTCAGGTTGGAGGAAGGATTCAGGTTGCTTGGAGGAAACATTTAATTTGGGGATTTCTTCAAGTAGAAGGGAGTTTGTTTGAGCTAAGAGCCTATTCTGTAGCCTGTACCTGTGCTTTCTCCCACATCCCAGTGAGACCCTTCTGGAAAAAGTTAATACTTGGCTGCCCTTGGTTTGGTGTCAGATTTAATTTAAGGCCTTTCACTATCCTGGGTTAAAGTGTATTTTGTTGTTTGGTGGGTGTAGGCGGGGACAGCTCATGGAAAGACGTGATCATTCATCTTAATGTGCATCTTGAATCTGCGTGGGTGAATGATAAGCTGGTGTTCCTCTGATGGTCCCTGTGCAGTTCTATCCTAAAATCCCTTCTAATGGCTCTTGCTCGGGTGGTCTGGTTGAGAGCAGAGCAGAACGGCTTAGAGCAGACCCTGTTTTGGTCTTATCCTCCCATATGGCTCGGTGAACAAGAGGGAAAAGGGATCAGTAGAGGCTCAGAAAAAGGTAATTAATTTCTCTGGAATTCCTGGACCATGCTGATTTTAGACAGAGACAATTTTCAGGTAAGCCACAACACGATTTCTGTTTCCCACTTCTCCTTCTCCATGAGTGGTATCATGTAGGGACAGAGATTGGTCTGTGGTTTAGTTCATGCTTTCTCTTCTTTTATCACCTTGTGATGCAGTTTAAATTACACTTTTCAAGCAGTAAATTACGAGTTTCTTAGGAAAGGCTTCTTAATGCCATTTTTGCTGGCAGTTAATTTCATCCTTTTTCATGTAAGTCATACCAGTCCAGTATCTAGTGGGGCTGCCTGCTAAGCAGTAACAGATGGCCCATGCTGGCTAGGACAGGAAGGATCATAGGGGTAGGAGCCAGTGTTATCTACATATGTGTTCTGGATTGCAACATGAATGCTTCCCAGGAGGAAGCACAGCTGGCACTGGAATTGTAGAGATCTATTCCAAGTCTTGGCATACTTGAAAAACAATGTATGTATGTGGTTCATGTTGGGCTAGATCAATAATAATGAAATTATACCTCTTCTTGGATAAAATTGCTGCGCTTGCTGGTTTTCTCCTTTTTGTTTTGCTCATGCCATAATCTAAAGTACTGAGTGAGAAAATACACAGAAGAGGGCAGCCAGTTCCATTATGTAATCTTGCTTCCCTGTATGCTCTACTACAGGATGGCCTGAAAATGGACTAACTAATGCAAAACTGAAGCAATAAAACCAGAATTAGTCATAGACAGTTTGGGCCAGTATTTCCCCCACTAGCTTTGCTCCCGCACTAAAATATTTGCGTTCCATGACAAGCAAAAGGACAAAAAGGAGAGTGGGATGTGTCAGAAAGTGACTGCCTTGCAGAGCTCATCTTCTGGGGCAGTCTTTTTCCTAACACTGGGCTGGCAGCATCCCACATGCTCCAACTTGGTTTTCATCTGTAGCAGTGGGCACATCTCTAAGGGGCCAGTGAAAAAGTATGGATGAGGAAAGAAGGAACTTTTTCACAGAGAGGGTGATCTCTCAGTGGAATGGGCTGCCCAAAGAGGTGGTGGAGTCACCGTCCCTAGAGGTCTTTAAGAAAAGGTTGGATGATGTACTTGGTGGCATGACCTAGATATTAGGGTAGTGTGTTATAGGTAGGATGGTGTGTTGGTAGCAGGATGGCAACAGGTGAGGTAACAGGTTTGGCTAGGTTAGGTAATAGGTGATAGGTTGGACTCGATGATCTCTAAGGTCTTTTCCAACCTTACTGATTCTGTGATTCTGTGATTCTATGTGATCTTAAACACAGTCTGTGGAAGTCAATTTTTGATGCTGCTAAGGTATATACTGTATTATGTTGGATGTTTGTCAAGGTGCCAGCAGGGAAAGGCCAAGAGATCCTAGATATGGCCATGTGATTGTGATTTGGTGTACGTATCATGCTTTTCAGAAGGCTCTTACAGTATATATTAGGATCTCTCTCCTCTTGACACTAAGAAACTCTGTATCTGGGAGGCAGGAAACTGTCGTTTTCCAAATGAATAAAAATGTGAGAAACTTCCTACTGAAAAAGTCCCTGTCAGACATGGGAGAGTCATCACTTTGTGTGTGGGGATTTCATTTGTTTTGTTGTTGTTGTCCTAGAAGCTTCCAGTTTAGAATATAACATTTCATTTTGTTCTCTCCTGCCCCAGTTCTGAATTTAAATACCTTTCTTTCCTCTGGATGGACAGAGGCTAAGCAGTCCATGCTTCATATAAGGTAACTAGAGCTTGTGTCAGCCCTGGAATGATGTAATCATAGATCACAAAATGGTTTGGGTTGGAAGGAACCTTAAAGATCATCCAGCTACAAGCCCCTGCCTTAAGAAGGAATGCCACCTGCTAGACCAGGTTGCTCAGAGTCCCACCCAACTTGGCCTTGAACACTCCCAGGGATAGGGCGATAAAATTTTTTTTCTCTGGGCAAAAACTTCAGTGCCTCACCTCCCTCTATTCTCAACAGCAGGATAATATCTACATATTATGTACCTATAATAGATAAAACACATTAAAANTGCCTGCTAAGCAGTAACAGATGGCCCATGCTGGCTAGGACAGGAAGGATCACAGGGGTAGGAGCCAGTGTTATCTACATATGTGTTCTGGATTGCAACATGAATGCTTCCCAGGAGGAAGCACAGCTGGCACTGGAATTGTAGAGATCTATTCCAAGTCTTGGCATACTTGAAAAACAATGTATGTATGTGGTTCATGTTGGGCTAGATCAATAATAATGAAATTATACCTCTTCCTGGATAAAATTGCTGCGCTTGCTGGTTTTCTCCTTTTTGTTTTGCTCATGCCATAATCTAAAGTACTGAGTGAGAAAATACACAGAAGAGGGCAGCCAGTTCCATTATGTAATCTTGCTTCCCTGTATGCTCTACCACAGGATGGCCTGAAAATGGACTAACTAATGCAAAACTGAAGCAATAAAACCAGAATTAGTCATAGACAGTTTGGGCCAGTATTTCCCCCACTAGCTTTGCTCCCGCACTAAAATATTTGCGTTCCATGACAAGCAAAAGGACAAAAAGGAGAGTGGGATGTGTCAGAAAGTGACTGCCTTGCAGAGCTCATCTTCTGGGGCAGTCTTTTTCCTAACACTGGGCTGGCAGCATCCCACATGCTCCAACTTGGTTTTCATCTGTAGCAGTGGGCACATCTCTAAGGGGCCAGTGAAAAAGTATGGATGAGGAAAGAAGGAACTTTTTCACAGAGAGGGTGATCTCTCAGTGGAATGGGCTGCCCAAAGAGGTGGTGGAGTCACCGTCCCTAGAGGTCTTTAAGAAAAGGTTGGATGATGTACTTGGTGGTATGACCTAGATATTAGGGTAGTGTGTTATAGGTAGGATGGTGTGTTGGTAGCAGGATGGCAACAGGTTAGGTAACAGGTTTGGCTAGGTTAGGTAATAGGTGATAGGTTGGACTCGATGATCTCTAAGGTCTTTTCCAACCTTACTGATTCTGTGATTCTGTGATTCTATGTGATCTTAAACACAGTCTGTGGAAGTCAATTTTTGATGCTGCTAAGGTATATACTGTATTATGTTGGATGTTTGTCAAGGTGCCAGCAGGGAAAGGCCAAGAGATCCTAGATATGGCCATGTGATTGTGATTTGGTGTACGTATCATGCTTTTCAGAAGGCTCTTACAGTATATATTAGGATCTCTCTCCTCTTGACACTAAGAAACTCTGTATCTGGGAGGCAGGAAACTGTCGTTTTCCAAATGAATAAAAATGTGAGAAACTTCCTACTGAAAAAGTCCCTGTCAGACATGGGAGAGTCATCACTTTGTGTGGGGGGATTTCATTTGTTTTGTTGTTGTTGTCCTAGAAGCTTCCAGTTTAGAATATAACATTTCATTTTGTTCTCTCCTGCCCCAGTTCTGAATTTAAATACCTTTCTTTCCTCTGGATGGACAGAGGCTAAGCAGTCCATGCTTCATATAAGGTAACTAGAGCTTGTGTCAGCCCTGGAATGATGTAATCATAGATCACAAAATGGTTTGGGTTGGAAGGAACCTTAAAGATCATCCAGCTACAAGCCCCTGCCTTAAGAAGGAATGCCACCTGCTAGACCAGGTTGCTCAGAGTCCCACCCAACTTGGCCTTGAACACTCCCAGGGATAGGGCGATAAAATTTTTTTTCTCTGGGCAAAAACTTCAGTGCCTCACCTCCCTCTATTCTCAACAGCAGGATAATATCTACATATTATGTACCTATAATAGATAAAACACATTAAAAGTTCCCAGAGAATGATGTGGAAGATCGCAGGAAGATGACCTAAGGCGATCCTGTCAGGATAAGACCATATGCTTGGGCCACTGAACAAGGAGAAGACTCTTCTCCTCAGCCTGGCCTGGAGGCATTTGTCTCACAATTTGGCTTATGAAATTTGCACTTTCCTAGTGCTACATCACTGCAAGGACAGTAGTTCCTGCTGTCTTGATGTTTGTCTTTTGAGCATAAGCAGGAAAGGTTGGGAATGTGTTACGGAAAGATCCATGAGGGCTGCCTCTGAATTGCCCTGGGAGAGAAGAGGAAGCCAAGCAAGGCAGTGAAAATTCCTCCTCTCCTCCTCCCCCAGAATCACAAAATTACAGAATATGCTGAGTTGGCAGGGACTCACGAGGATCATTGAGTCCAACCCTTAGCCCTGCACAGGACCATTCCCAAGAGTCACACCATGTATAAGGCAAAGCCAGATTCTGGCTTTTTAGAAGATTTTCTGGTCATTCAAGAAATGGACAGATACAAATAGTACACCTGGGGCCTCTTGCCAAATTCACGTGAAATGGCTTAGTTTGGAAACTGCCTTCCCTCCATTTAAAGCATCTTTTCCTCATTTGGTATTAAAGTAATTTCAAAGGCAATTAAAACTTTCTATGTGCCGTTCTGTGTTTGTGAAGTCATTTTCTTCCACAGAAGGTAATTTTCCTTGAAGCTTACAGAAATATACAACTGAGTTTCCAAGGAAGGACTGAGGTGTTTCAGAAATTATTTTTCTAGGTGCTCACAGGATTCCACAAAGATCTATCATTCTGTCATCTTTCTTCCCAAACCTGAATGGTTGTGCTAGCAAGACTTCTGCATATGTTCAGCCCTAGAAGGCCTGAGGGTCTCTATTTGTGGTGGTATAAAAGCTCTTCTTTCATGTGATGTGAGTCCTCTGGGCAATGCAGTCACAAAAAATGACCAGGTTTATTAGCCTTTTCCCTATCCTTTCACCTTTCTGTCCTGAAGCTGGACAGTCATTTCAAGGCTTTTTTTCTGTCAGGAGAAAATTAGCCTCCACTTTCTGTCTTTGGAGCAGTTCTGCCTTGGGCACATGCAAGACAGCTGAATGGTCTTTGTACAATATGCCTGCAAAGCCCTTTTCTGGTACAGCCTTCTGAGAGTAATTGTATGATAGGCTCTCGGTTTGGCAGAAATCAGCTCAAATATAAGGAGGGTCCAAATCTAAGAGGTGCCAAGACTGCAGCCCAGTTGTCTGTAAAGGCAGTGGAGCTCTCTCTCAGCTAGACCTCTCTTCCTAGCACAGTGTAGTATTGCACAGAGATACCTGGTTTAAAATGTTGTGTTTTAAAATGTGTCATGGTTTAAAAAACCATTTTATGATTGAAGGTGGGCTCTTCCCTGCTCCTCAGCTGAGCTCATGGGCTGCAGACCAAGGTTGTACAGATTTGTCTCTATTGGCTTTGGTTGTACAGCTGCTCCACAGTGCTGCATTGTGCACAGTAGATGTGCCCTAAATGTCCTTCATCTAAACTCTCCACAGTGAACTTCTGGTTTCTGTTAAGGCACCCCATAGACAGTTTGGAGTGTTTTTGTGGTGTGGTGAAGTGATACTCAATTACTGGGGAGATGGCTTAGTAATATATAGATATAGATATACTTTTTTTTTTTTCTCCTCAGGAGCAATGATAAATCACAGGACTTAGATTTTTTGTAGGGTTTTTTTGTTGTTTTGGTTTTGCAATTTATTCAGAATCCCCCAACTAGTGTTTGACACAGTATAGATGAACTGCTGCAGAGTTCTTAGTGGGAATTTCTTCTCCCTTATGAATTGACCAGGTTAAGAACTCAGATGAGTTTGCCTCTCTTATGGGAGACAGAACTGCTGCAGGATATTTTCAGAGCAGTGAACTTGAATGTTCGCTGCAGTCTTGTGTCCTGCTTTTTCACCAATGGTCTTGTTTGTGGAGACAAGCCCAGAAATACATTGCTGGTCCTTCAAGAAGAGATGGGTTTATCCCCACTTGCTCCAGGAGACACAGAATGCATGGCTGTGCAGAATGGTCAAATACACTTAACTTGGATGGGGTTTACAGCTGAGTCTCCTGCAGTTCTCCTATTCTCTGTTAGCACTGGGTGGAGTGCCATGGCATTCCTTCTGGAGAACAGAAAAGGAGGGAGCACCTGCTTTTGTAACTAAGCTGCTGAAGGGATCAAAGTATTTAATGCTAACTCTCCCTTGTACTTCCCTCCTTAAGCTCTGCTCTTGAGAAAGAGCTCATTAATTTGTTATTGGCTTGGTGAGAAAGCAAGGAGCAGAAAGCCACTAACAAATGAATTTGGTACAGATCAGGACTCCCCACAGTGGCAGGAACCTGCTCTTTCCCCTCCTGTTCCAGTGGGGAGATCAGGACCTGGATGTTGAGGAAGTTGCTTCCCTGTTGTGCTGTAGACTAGTTTGGCTGCTGCTCATACACAGGCTGATATATGTAAAATCTTTTCTTGATGGACATGAGAAGTTACCTAAGAAATTACGTAAGGGCTGTAGATCTTACATGGATTCCAAAGTTAATTGCCACCTTCCTCCCAAAACTTCACACCAGAGCTTAAATGCTGTACCTTTCCTTCCTTTTTGAAGGAGTGTGTATATATCACAAGTTGACAGCCAAAAAGATCTTTATTATAATACTTTGACCTCGTAAATCAGCCTTGCACATAGATAGAAATTGGCAGGTTCCTTTTGTATGGGTTTGGCAAGCACTGTTAGAGGACAAGACAGTTCATTGCCTGCTTAAGAAGGAGAATATCCTTGTCTTAGCAGTCTGTTGCTGGCCTTTTCTCTAGCACACTGCTGAGATCTGTTTCAACAAACAATGAATTTTTCACCCAACTTTGACAGTGACAAGAAAACCACAGAATGACTGTAAAGCGTAAGTGCTTGCATTTGGTTCCTGATGTAGGAAGACATTATGGATCTTCACATTACTAATGCATATTTCAAGCTGGTCAGAGGAAATGGGGATGCCTGTAAAGACTGAAGATTTTACTGTGCTTTATATTACGGCAAACAATATGACATACGATTCGTGTAGAAAAATATGAAGAATATAGGTAGCTTAATCTGATGACACAGGTACTCGAAGGAAGAAAAACTCTAGCATCATTTGTTTTGAAATTTGCTTTATGGCTTGCCATGGTTACTCAAAAATACCATACTACTGAAGTTTTCTATGTCTTTGCTCCTGATATAGCTGCCAGTGTTTCTACAGCACACCTGGGGTGCTCCTTTGAGGCTCCCAGCTTTAGGAGCAGAAGACAAATGGTGAACAGTTTGTCCTGAAACACCTAACGATATATTGGGGTTTTTATGTGTATCTATACTGAACACCCTGGAAGTGATCTTGAAGTTCAAAGTTCACTCTGTTTCTGATGCTTCTAGAAGAAAAACAAATATCCCATTGTTTATACTTCCCTTTGGCCCCTTTGAGGGGCCCCTTCCCAGACAGTTGCCATGAGGCTTGCCCAGGATGCAGCCTGGTGCCTGTGGGGCATGAGGGATGGATCTGCAGGTCCATTTGTCTTTCAGTGTAAGGGCAGCCACGAAGGTTCATCACATTGCTCCTTTGTGGTGGCAGCTTAGCTTGAGTCTTCTGCCGCCTCCTCTGGCAATCACTATTTGCCCTCTACTTCCAGATGGATGTGTTTAAGCAATCTTCCAATACCCCTCAAATGTATCACCTTTATGTTCCTATTTGTTCTCTTTAATTTTCTTTTCAGACAGGCTTCCATGCATCAGGATCATTCTTCTGAAGGAGGGCAGTTGCTTTCTTTGGCTTTTGTAATGGCCATTGCTACCTTCAGCGATCACATTGCTAATGGAGTGCTATTCCTCCACTGACATGATCCAGTCTCTCTTTCCTAGATAATAAGTAGCTTGTTTTTAAGCAATGTCATTACTTTTACCATGTTACCAATGCTAATTGCATCAACACACTAACCGTGTGTTGGCATCCTCCCTCAAAACCAAACTCTTCTGTCCCCCCACTATATGGATTTTAGACTTCCACCATCTTGTTACAAGTATATACGTTTGTTCTGGTTCCCTATTTTCCCATGCCTTTTTTAATGGGTTAATTTACTCAGACTTCTGTTTGGTTTTTTTAGCCTCTGCATTTTGCTGGCTCCTGTCCTGTCCCTGGCTTGACGCTGCAGAGATTTTATGACCTGCTCCACAGCGAATGCCTCATCCTAAACACCGTGTGCTTTTACACTTCCCCTTTGCATTTTTTTTAAAAATGGAAGGAATCATCTCTCTCTTTTTATTCCCTCGCCCCCCCCGCCCCAGCCCAGATTAGGGATTTTGGCTTGGTTTAGAAGAACTCGCCTTTGCTTTTCCAGGCTTCCTCTCTCTGAAACTCTACCCAGCTCATCAGAAGACCAGATGCTTCTGGGACTTACAGGCTGTGGTACAGTCTGAGGGTCCAAACACTCACTGCAGGCTGTTTTCCCTGTGCTCCCACCCTTGATCAGCATTTTTGGAGAGTTATATTTTTGGAGGGATCTGCCTCTTGGGAACTGCTAAAACAGGGAGAGGACAACGGCGCTGTGGTGGCAGGGGATCCAGCCATGGGTTATGGAGGGTCTATGCCAGTGCTGAGTAGCACAATTCCGCTAAATCTGTCCTGTGCCAGCTGTATCTTGTAATGCTTTCCCAATAAGGCTGCAGTTATTTACTGTGCACACAGGGTACGGCTGCCTGCCCTGCCCTGCCCTCCTCAGCACCTGTGCCCTGGGCAGCATTGCACACCCTCCCACTGCGGTCCCCGCTCTGCCCTTGAGATGTGTTGGTTTGACTTTTTCCTATGTTCAGCAGTGTGTAAGGGGGAGGAAAAAACCAACAAACCAAAAAGACTACATTGCATGGAAAAAAATGGAGAGGAAAAAGTGAGGAGAGGTGAAAAGATGGAAAATAAGTGTGAGGGGGAGTGCAAAACCATAGACCTTTGTGAGGTGTGTGCTGATGCAGGGGAATGGCATCAGATGAGGCACCATCACACACAGCAATGTCAGAAGTGCAAACTGGGCTGCAAGCCCTAAGAAGCCTTTTTTTGTCATCCCATTCACAACTAACCCCCCTCAGAAAGTACAGTCTCCCCATGAATAGATGGACTGTCACTCGCTGTGTGATTATTGGCAGCACCACCCAGGTATTCCCCAGAGGTGGTGGTGTGGGCAGGCTGCCTGCAGTGCAGCTAACACTGTGGTGTTAGTGGTGTCCAAATGTCTCCCTCTGTGCCTAGGCAAGGCAAAAATCGTTTTGAAAACAAACAAGTCAAGCCCAGGGTCGCCTCATCTGCTCCTGTGTTATCCTCCAGTAGCAGGCAGCTTGCCAAGGTCTCCATGTGCCAGGTGGCTCTGGAAGGGTAACAGCCCTTTGCTCACTCTGCTTACTTGCAGGGTGGGAGCAAGGAGACAGCCTGCATTGAGAGTCCCTGCCCTCCACCCTGTAATGCAGAGATTTTCTACGGCCATGATACCATGTAATGCCTTTGAGGTGGGGTTTGTCCTTTCTTGCCTTTGGGGTGGGATTTTGTCCTTTCTTTCCTTTGGGTTTTTCTTCCGTCAGACAGCTTCACCTGCCAGGAGTGGATGTCGGTGCAGGCAGTGCTGGCAGCCTGTGTCTAGTCACATGAAATGTGGACACCAACAACTGACTGAAATGACTGAAATTTGGTTGTGCAGGCAAAGATGTCAAAGCAGAAAGTGGGCTAACAGAAAGAGAGAAGGGGGATGTATGGAGAAGGAAGGTAAAAGTTAATGGAGAAGAGAAGGGAAAGGCAAACTGGTACTTGAGGCGACCAACCAGTCATTTGATGGCCAATAAAATAAGTAAGAGGCCAGGTAGAATAAATCAGGAACATTGAACAGGAGATAAGGCTGGCAGGACATTATGTTTTATGGCCCCAAGCACTTGCTTTTGGGACATTTCACTTTTCCTAAGGTTGTCTGCCTCACTGCCCTTCTGCATGTGTGTGACACCAGCTAATTCTAAACCACTCTAGCGTGGGGTATGTAGCCTTTGCTGTGGGGCAAATTCATACCCCTCCCTGCTCCCCCTTCAGCTCCCTGTGCCTCAGGGTGCAGAGCTGCTGCTCTGCTGATCCCACTCTTTATTATGGAGAGACAAAGGGGGAAGTGGAGTGGGGGCTGGTTTGTAGCATCAGTGGGTCTCAGGAGGGGCCTGTGTTGGGGTAGAAGAACTTCTGGGTATGGAGAAGGCATCCCTGTGCTGCTTTGCAACACACCATCGTGGTATAAAATTCCTCTCTCTGTAGGTCAAGCTCTGCAGCAGATCCAGAGGGGCTGATTTGGATTGTGGGTGTTCCCCAGAGGTGCTGCCAATAATCACACAGCGAGTGACAGCCCATCTATTCATGGGAAGACTGTACTGTCCGAGGGGGGTTAGTTGTGAATGGGATGACAAAATAACTCCCATCATCCTCTTTCTCAAATGGCTTAATCTTGTTGTGGCTCTTGGTGACATCAAGAATCACAGTGTTTTCACCAGAAGACAGTGGTGACAATGGCACTGGCCTTAAGCAGTGGAAATGTGCAGGCAAAACCCATTATGAGTGCACCTGTGCCTTGAAAGGAGTCCCACACCTTTGGATATGCCTGTGTGACCGTATTTAAAAGCTACGTTTTGTATCCTGTCTGTGCAGGGAAAGGCAGCGCATCTCAAGGATACTTAGAAAACATCTCTGGCTGCAGTGATTTATGTCACCTTCTGGGGAACTTGTCACAAAGCCAGCTACAGCTACTTCTTTGTCCGTCAGTCTTGTTGCTGTTAGCAAATGTAAACACTGAAACCCCCAACGTGCCCAGCAATTCACTGGCTGCATGGCATGAGCAGCTTCAATGAGCTGCTGTTAAAGGTGTTTGGGTTGTGGGAGTGGGGCCTGTAGTGTAATCCTAAAGCCAAAGGACTCCATGTATCCAGTTGGGGTTACAGCTGGAAAAGCTCCAAGGGGCTTACTTTCCACCCATTCCTATTACAATTCCATTCTCTCCCAATTCTTTTTATTCTGTTGAATTAGAAACCTATTACCACTAATAATCCTATTTTTAAAATAAGTTTTAGAAATTCACGAGCTGCCAATGGGGGACAGAGCATCTCTTTTGTTAACAGGAGCAAATCATTAGATCTTTGACAGATCATGCCTGTTGTGAAGTAGCTTAAAGAGACTTTTCTGGTGACTGTAAGGGGCAGAATAGGTTTAGATGCCTGATAACAGTGAAGCTAAGCTTATGGTGGGCAAGCCTGTGCTGACAGCAGAGGACGGCTTCAGAACATTTGTTCTAATGAACTTTCTTTGTGCTCTGCTTGTTTATCTGCTTTGTTCCCTTAAATGATGGTGCATTTGTGGATAATTTCCTCTGCTGGTGAGCTGCCCCCATCAAGTTGAAAGTTGTCTATTTTTAAAATGCCAGCTGCCTCTCGGATAAAAAAGCCAGTGCTGATGTACCGTTGCTTGCAATGCATTATTCAAAGTCTTTTTTAGACTCTCTCAAATAAAGAGCTTCATTAATATTTCAGTGGTCGCTGTGATTCTCTCCAAGGGGGCTCCATTCCTTTTTCTCACTTGACACCCCTGTATTTCTGTGTATAGTGAAGATGACTGGATTTCGAGTTACCTTTGGCAGAGCAAACTCATCGACTTCTGGGGGAAGTGAATCTTAAAAGAAAATTTGACCTTGGGATTGGTGTTAAGAAGATAACTGGCATATCCAGCATTTTACCCCAGCCCTCAGAAACAAGGGTGGTTTGGGGCTACTTTTGTACCCCAAACACCAACTGTTGTGTGTTGTCATATGGGCTGATCACTCTAACTGGCTTTCTAGGTTAGAGGGGAAGTAGGAAGGGAGATAGGAAAAAGAGAATCGGAACAGGTTGGATTTCTGTATGTAAAGATTTACTTAGTAAGGTTTTCTTCTTTAAATATTAACTGCATTTGCACTAATTTTGAAATCACACTAAGGGCTATTTTCTGCAGGCAGGTCTGGAACAAAATGCTTTTGGCTCTAAAGAAGAAAGGATGAGACAGAAAGTAACAACCATTCTGACTCTGAATTCATAAGAGCAGTTTTCTTAATTTATAGGGATCTCATTCTTTCCTTATGATGCGATGATAAAAGATCCCTTTGGCTTGATTGTGCATGATGGGTTTTAATGCTGTGAGATGGAAATTTAGTGACACAGAGCTGCTTAGTAATTTTAAAAGGTAGTTTCTCAATACATCAAGCAATTGAGTGTTTGAAGGGAAGACAAGCATTCAAAGCCATTGCTCACCCATGAAACAAGAGCAAAAGTGACATTGCTTGCTAAAAATCAGTGGTGCAGTCCCTTGGGTGCACGAGAGCTACGGGCTGGAGTCTCTTCTGCAAATGGAGGCAGTGAAGGAAGGGATGCTGAGGAAGAGGTTGATCTAAGTAGGGTGGGGACCATCAGTTACCAAAAGAAATAAAGCAACCACAGGCATAGAAGGGTTTAGATAGTGGGTAACTGGACACTGTGTTGGCTGCCTACCGTGTGCCCAGTTTGCATGTTGGGCAGCTCTTGCACTTTAGGACCTCCCATCAGGACAGCGTGCAAGTGGAAATCTGTGGCTTTGCTTGTGAAATACTAGAAATGCTGTAAGCTGCAGCTGTTGAGCATCCAGAAACTTAAATTCTGCTTTGCTGTTGAAAAAAATTATTCTGACCAGGCTTGTTAAGAATAGCTTAATGTTTTTCTCATGAGTCAGCAGTAAAGTGATACTCTGGACCACAAAAAAAGGTCTTGTGTTTGGGGCGTTTTGTGGTGGTTTGGTTTGAGGATTAGTTGGGTGCTTTTTTTTTTTTCGTTAATATTGATGTTATAAACTATGGTTCATGATTTGTTACCTTATTCGGGGTGAAATTAAATTTCCTTCAGTTGTTTATTCATTCAGGACAGAACTAACAGCTGCTGTTCCCAGAGAATAAAGATTTTACCGACACATGCGCACACACTTCACTGAAATCATTCATGGCTCTCCCAGTATCGTTTTAACATTTAAAGTGGGAGCTTGGTTTACGAGCTGTTCAGAAGGTACAGGGGACCATATTGCACGGCACTGGGAAGACAAAGAGGGGATGCCAAAGGAAAGCTGGTATATTTTGACTGAACTACACCGTGTATTGGGCATTGGTGTGAAAGGGGGAAGCGGGGCGGGTTAGGCAGTAAAGTCCAGCACTCCGTGGAGGTCGCACAGACCCCGTGGGCTTGTGCTGCGTGTTGGAGCAGCCGAGGTGCGGAACTCTGGGTGGAGGTCGCAAGCTTCGATGCCATCGACGTGTGGTTTATAACATGTGAAAAGTGGGGTGCGCCCTGGCCGGCAGCACCCAAGGGGTGACCAGAGAGTGCGGGTGCAGAGCCAGGGCAGGATGTGTGCGGTGTCCCTGTCACAGCCCCCGTGGCCCCCGCAGGAGATTAACGCGTCACGCGTTTACAGGCTGACCTTAATCTTTCTAATACGGGATCTACCTCCCTGAGAGGGACAATAAACAACCCAGATTTTCCTGCTGATGGTAATGCGGTAAAGCAAGCCCACGGCTCCAGGGAGGAAGCGTTCGCGGGGCGCTGAGATGTGGAGGATGGAAAGAGTGCCCCGGGGAAAACGGAGAGACAGGATTGATCCCTGTTTTCCCTGTTAGGTGTCCATCAAGGCTTTTGGAATTAGCATTGGTTGAAGGGAAGTTACTCCTTCTTAACGTTGCTTTTCCTGGCCAAGAAACACTTTCCCCATTACAACTAGGACTCGGGAGGCACTTCAACCGCTGCTTGCTCTTTCGAATCGCTGGAGAACTCTGCTTCTTGTTCCCTGTTCCAGGAGGGAGGGAAAGCATTCCTTTCCATTGTGTCGTGGCCCTGCCACTGCTGTCTTTCCTTCAGCAAAGTGTTAGTTACAATTAAATGTCTATTACTAGTTCCTGCTGTAAGTGTGTAATAAGTGTCTCGCTTTTGCAAGGGTTGCAGAAGGGTCCCAGCCCAAGGGATTTGTCTGACTGGTGTTTGGAACCGTTGCTCCCATCTGGTTGTTAAGCATTTGACACTCATTTTTTTACTCAAATGGTGTCTGCTAGAGAAATTGGGGCCATTGTGTCTGAGGACTGGTCGAGGTAAGAGCAGATGCTCAGACAGAAAGATGGGTGCTTGGGTCTGCCTTTGCTAATGGTAATTTTTTTTTTCAACATAGGAAGCAAAGACTCTGTTTGGGGAGAGGTGAAAAGACAGTGATCGAAAAGTAGAACAGCAGTGTAAGTCATCTGGGCAGACTTTTGATCCAATGGATGGAGTTACGTAGCACATGAAAATGCGTTTTTGTAGTTCTAACCACTTCTTTTCAAAGTTGTGTGATTTCTGGAAATGTGCTTCAATAGTCAATATTGGCACTGGTTAAATCCACACACTATCCCAAATGTGGAAGGTTGAGATTGCTATAGAGGGACAAAAGTGTTAAAACTCTTGCAGTGAGATACATGGATCTCTGTTAATCCAATCTATTTTCCTTTCCTTCTTCTAAGTTAGTTTTGAAAAAGGTCTCCAAACATTTTTTGCTGAGTCCTTCTCCCAGTGGATAGAAGACTTCTTTCCAGCCTCCTGGCTCCTATTTGCTCAGAAAAGGGACCAGGAGATTTAGTCAGAAAAGCTGGTTTGGTTGGAGGACAGCCAAGCAAAGAGACACGCGCACAAATTGGTGCTACCGATAGAGTGAGACATTGCTAGAAGTGACTCAGAGGAATTGGCTAATATGTCCTGCAGCTACAAAGAAGCGTACAGAGCAAAATGTTGTTGTCAGCAGAACGTCTGATGATGCAGTAGGTAAACTTGTTTTCAGTGGAAACTGGGAAGTGTGGCTTGGAAAAATGTCAGGCACAAGCCTTGTAGGTAGAAATCGGATGCTGTATTCTTGGATGTTTGCAAGATTGTAATGATTATTTAAGAGAGTAGAAAGTTAATTTGGTAATTAAATGATCTGTCATCTTAGTCTTCAGTGCCAACTTGTCTGAGTCACCACTTATCAGCCCAGCCTTCCTTCCTACAAGTGTCACAAGTTTAAATTTTTACCACAGCTTGATCTACTTGTACTGGAAACTGAATTCTGCTTGTTTAAACCTGTGCAAATATAAATGTTGCCTGTAGCATACCCAATGTGGTTAAAATTACCTCTTTTGTGGGAAACATGTCAAAATTGTTGGCCTGGCTTGGATTTTCTCCTGGGAACAACAGTTGTACTGTTGATGGTACTGCAGAAACTCTGTTGTGTTGCACCAATGGACAAGCAGAAAAGGAGAGTGTTGGAGTGTCAGCACAGGTTGGTGTGTCGGTAGGAGCACTATAAAACTGAAATGCTGCAGTGTGAAGCAGAGAGATGGCACATCACAAGTGCCTGTAGTGCAGTGTCTACATTTCCTTTTGGTTTTTGCATCCCTGCCCTGGAGCTGGGGGTTTTGCCAGCCATCCGTGCCGCCCCACACAGCTGCAGCCTCTTCACAGCCAAGTTTTAGGTGGAGATCCCAGCAGGGAAAGCTTGAAAATGTAACTTGGAGCAATGAGAAAACCCATGAAGCATCTGTCATGCTGCCTATTGCCTGGACAAATGTCTATTTTTAAATCTCCTTGGGAGGATGTCAGTTTGAAGCTGAGCTTTCCCTGCTCTGGGGAACTTTTGTGAGGGATCCCTGGCTCAAAGCTCCTCCTTGCTTGTACAGGAGACAAGAAGGAAGATCTTTTTCTTCTGAAGCTGTCCAAACCAAGAGGCTTCAGCAGAAGGATACTGAGGAGACACTGCCCTTCTGCTGGCCATCCCAGTGGGAGCTGGGGGGCTGGTGCTGTCCAGAGGTGTCAGCACTACTGTCAGCAGGACCTGTTCTTGTTGGCTCAGGGGTTCTTGCAGAAGAAAAACCCTGCTTGTTTGCCTCTTTGGCATTAGGTGAGGTGCTAGTCAAGTATGTGCACTGCTGATTTATAGCCCCTGCAAGAGCATCAGCAAAAGAGGGACACATAATTCTGCTAAGTTTCTGCATAGATACCTCAATCAAAGGCTCAACGTTTCTTCAAGACAAGAAAGTTTCTTGTTTGCTGAAAGTTTCTTCAAGGCAAGAAACCCTTCTTTCCTGCAGGCTTTTCAGTGATGGCTTAAAGGGCACATTTCATTGGTATGACACAAAATGCCTCTTTTGGTAAATACAGTGACAGGGCTATTACCACACAGTAAACAAGACCTTGGGCCCGAAATTAAGCTATTTGGACTTTTATCATTATTAATAGGAGATATTAAAAGGTTTTTTGACCCTTTTCTTTTTCTGCTATTTCCCTCCTTACTTTCCCCTTTTGGCTTTTAGATCTGAAATTATTTAAAATGCCAGTGGTGGACCTTCTGGGCAGAATTATCTCAGACTGGGGAGCATAAAGGATACCTCCTTCTGCTTGTGCCCATTTGTCTAATGGGAGTGAGGAGCAAAACTCCTGGTCAGGCTTTGCAAATGTACCTCTGTGCCTGTTTCTTTTGTGTCCCCAGAGTCTTTATCTTCCGCAAGTGTCTTCTGTTCATGAAAGGACAGCTCACTGACCTGAAGTCTCATGTAACCAGACCTGGGCAGAAAAAGCCAGTTTGTCTTGCAGAGTCACTAAACCAAGTGTAATGGAAGTTGGTCAGCCCTGAAAAGCACTCCTGAAGGAGCTGTGTTGCCCACGATGCCCAGAGTGAGCCAGCTGGGATGCTGTGCAGGTGAAGGTTTTCTGTGGCTGAATCAGAGGCTGGGTTTTATAGTCCTTTTTTTTGCTCCTGTCCTCCTTTGAATGTGTTGACAGCTCCTGATTCCTGATGTGCACAGGCCATTTTCTGTACCTTTATTACCCGCAGTTTATGGAAATGCTTGTTGAAATGTAGCTCATGATGAGATTTGCTTAAGTGCTGGTGTCCAAAGCATTAAAATATTAAATTAATTTTAAAATAATGTCTGAATCATTAAAAAAACTCCAAGAAAATTGCTTTTCTGGAAGACCTATTAATTAAACAGGTGGGAAACCCAATATAGTACAGCTATGGAGAAGGAAAAATAGTTTTGTCCTGTTTTTATGTCTTCTGTAACAAATTGCTTTGTTTTGCAAAAGATGTATTGCTTGTCAGCAATTATTGTTGACCTAGAGAGCCTCACACTGATTGTGCAACTGTTGATGTGTTTGTGTTTTGCTGGTTCTCCAGAGAACCTCTAAATGCAGTAGATGATTGGCTCAAGGCATTGAGCTCATCTGTTTGTGAGGACGGCGGTGCTGCTGCACAGGCTCTTGCCCACAGCATCTTGCATTACACGCTTTTTGGAAAATGTGGTTCCTTCATTGCAGCGAGGGCAAGACTCACTGCCTTAGAAAGATGCACAAAAGACTAGCTGGAAAGTACAATTTATCCTCAGTGCACTTCTCTGCAAAACTGTACTCCCTGGTAGAGTTTATCCTTTTATGACGAGTGCCATTACCTTTAATGGCTTGCATAATCAGGTTCTCACATTATCCTACCCCTCACTGTATTTTGCTTCTCATTCTCCAAGCCTCCAAAGAATGGTGTGTGATGTTTTGACTGGGAGCAAACCTGTGCTGGTTGACACATGTAATTGCACAGGCTCCACTTCTCTTGGCCATTCGGCCACTTAAGGAGCAATGGCAGACTTCTTAATTTACCCTAAACAACCTCTGGAAGCATGTTTTACATTAGAAATAACGTCAGGGTTCATATCTCTGGTCTCAGGCACTGTCAGCATCAGTAAGAAAATGAGAGACCAGTAAAGGATTTGTGTGATGTGCACCCAGCACTAGGGAATAATGGGAGCATTGGCCTTAGTCCAGGAGAAATGTGACCCAGTAAACTTCATAAAAGACTGTTCAATCACTCTCTTTATTATGCCAGAGCATGCAGGCTGTATACAGGATGAATGGCATTTTCATAACTGCTGCCAAAGGAAACAATTTCTATGCTGCGTATAGTGATTTTCTCCACTTTGGAGTCTCAGATGACAGCATAAGGGAGCAGCTCCTCACCTTTTCACAGAGGTGGGTTGTAATGGTGCAGCTTGAACTGAAGTGAGGCACAGGAGGACCCTTCACCAGTGGTTTCATTCCATTGAGCCTAAGCACTACTCCATTGGTCTGTATCTCTGCAGAGGAATCCACCAGTTTGCCATAGTCATATTGATCAGGAGAGCAATAATATAGGGAAAGACATTCTTTTAAAGAAAGACACCACAGACAATGGATATCTGGTTGGGAACAGCAGCGTGGTTGCTTGGATGGAGGTGCAGTGGGATGCCCTGGCACCCAAGGACTGGGCTCCTCTTGTAGTGAGGGGCTATAGGGTACATCTCCTGCTGTACAGGCTCCTTCCCCAGGGCTCCTCAGCTTCCCTCCACTACTTCTGGATGACAAGGGCAGCACTCAGACATCAGTGATGCATGTTTCACCCCCACTTGCCACTTACCCACCCTTCCTTCCCCTTTCAGTGCATGGCAGAAGGAGAGGAAGACCTTCCTCTGTTTCCCCAGACTGCTTAAAAAAGTATGTTACACTCCCTCATCCCTTCTTGGCAGTGCTGTGGTGAGCAAGCACTGGCTGTGAGCTGCTGGCCATGAGCAGACTCAGTGGGCCAACTCCTTGTGCTGGACTGTAAAACATGGGGCTGATGCTCCCTGCTCCGCCACTGATGCAAGGCTGGTAAGGGCAACTCCGTTCACCCTCATTGCAGTTTGTCTCCAACAAATGATCCAGTTTGGGCTGCTCTGTGTGGGAAGCATCAATGTTACGATTGGACACCTGCGATGATGAAGCAACCAAAGAAAAATCCTCAACAATGTCAGAAATAGCACAGTGTCTCCAGGTGGTTTTTTTACTGCCTCAAGCCTTTTCTCTAGCCTTTGCCCTTCCCGGTGGTTTATTGCTTTCCTAAAATAGGTTTCCTGGGAAAAAAGTTTTCCACTAGATTAATTCTGAAGCCAGAGTGACAAGCTGTTTATTTATTTAATTGGTTTTATGTTCCAACCAATAAATTAATCTTCTCTGTGTTTGATTTTTGAGCAATCAAAGCTAAGAGAAGGGGGAATGCATAGCAGAGATGTGGGGATCTGTTTTTCATGTTTTATCAGCTCTTTTTAAAATAAAAGCTGAATTAAACATACGCTTCTCATTACAGTCTGTGGCACCTAAAGAGCCATGAACTGGGCTTGAGAATAGTTTACTGTTCCTGTGCAGCCCATCATTTTCTTTGTAAGAACAATTCCTGCATATAATTATTTTGTTATCTCAGTATATTTATCTTTTGCAACGTCGTATGTGATTCTTGGAGATTTTCCTGGCACTCTGACAGCCTGAGGTTCCCCAGCACTCAGTCTTACAAGCTTCTAAAACTGCATTAGATTTAATTTTTCTAAATTTTTTTTTTATGCATCATAAGCCACAGTGCTCACAGTTGTGTGTACAACCCATCTGCACACAAAACAAGAATGAAATATGCAGGGTTCATTAGTCAGATGTGAATGGCTTGAAATGTTTAATTAAAGAAAAAAACACAGAGGAACCAGTGAATCAGATGTTCACAGAGTGATAGAGGTGGGGGAAAAAGCTTCATGAATAATCTGCAGTTTGACATGTAGGCTCCCTTATTTGCCCACAGTTGGTTACCACCCATGTCTTTTTGCAAGGGTTAGTAAAAATACATACATGACGTCCTCAACTTTTTATTTCTTCTGGAAATTCTTTTGCCTTGATGATAGATTTTTTTTCTTTAATCTATTTTAAAGCTAAGCTTTTCTGGAGTCTACAATGTACCTCTGTTTGAGAGTATAATGCCCATATCTTTCCCAGCAATGGCACAGGCCTTTTATCTTGGAACTGCAGGGAGAATAATCTATTCCCACTTAGGAAAAGTCCATTCCCACTTAATTTTTATGAAGTATCTTGCACAGCCAAACTTGTGACATCCTTGATAATCAGCCCTTGCAAGATTAAAAAAAGCACAAAGAGAAAGTAAGTGCTTTATGTCTCTTGTTGTTGCTGTTAAATTTTGGTGTATTTTTAAACCATTCCTGACAATTCATGCTTCTTGTGAGATTCTCATCAGTAGAGAAGATGAGCAGAATAGAGGTTATTTCAGCTAATTACAGGGTGACGTTACAGCTTGAAATGGAGGATGAGGAATGAACAAGCACTTTGAGTGCCCATATTCCATTTTGTGCAGGCATGTTAATAGCCGTAGCTGTTAGTATATTTTTAAGGCTGTGTTCAGTCTCAATAGGGTGATGTTTGTCTGTGGGCCTCCCTCTTGGTCTGTTTGGGCCCAGTGTATTTCTGACAATGCCTGCACTGTCTCTGTGCCATGAGCTGAATGGATGACTTGTCAAGGGGCTGAGATGTTATACTGGCTTGTCAGTGATGCTCTTCATTTGTATTCTGCTCAGGGGGGCCAAGCCACCGAGGAGACACGCCAGAATTCTTTCCTTAGGCGAGCCCCCTGCCCTCTTTAATTTTCTTTTCCACTACTTTACCCCTGTGAACCTCTCTGTTTCAAGGTGCAACTGTTTCTGCAGCATGGAGCTTGGCTTTAGATGATGAAACAGATAGGATGTGCAGTACCTATAAGTCAGTGAGTTGTTTAGGGCTATTATTTTTGGCTATGACATGTAGCATTAGAAAACAGAGAGCTGCATTGAGAGCATCCGGTGCCTGCTCCCTTCCTGGCTGCCGGGGGGGGCCAGGTTGTGTGGGCAGAGAAATGTGAAGTATATTGTGGGAGTACGGCCTGTGCAGAGCTGCTTCTGAAGCAGTATCTAGCTCAGCTTTTCAGGGAATGGCACATGTTCTTGGAAACTCATGAAGGTGAAGTTCCCAAAGTGCTGTTGTTTTAAATCAAAAGGTCTGGTTTTGATCTCAATCTAAAAGGCTGCGTGTTTAAGACTTGACATGTTAATGCAGTATGTTCTTCCTAAAATGATGCAGTGATGCATCCTCAGTACTGAGGTAATGTGTAGACAAGTGCAGTGTCCTTGCCTGCTCTGCTGGTTGAGATAGTGGCACCCTTCAGGGAGAAGGAAAGATGTTTTAACAATATGAGGTAATTTTGTTCCCGAATTCTTGAGTACCTCCTTGTTAAAATCTTCTGGGTTTGTCCTGTGGTTTTCTGGAAAGTGAAAGCTGCTAGTTTTACATGCTGTCATCTTTCCTTGCTTTAACTGCAGCAGTTTCCAAGTCTGTTACATGATGGTTCTGTTTTTGGGACTGCTGATGCAGCACACAGTGGCCACAGGAAAGACCAGCTGTCCTTGAGCCATATCCTCGTGCTCCACGCTGACAGGGGCCAGACAACTCCAGCTCCTCTCCCGGCAGCCAGTGATTAATGGACAGTTCAATGGCACCAAACTTTCACCTTCTGCCATGTGAGTTGTCCCCACCAGCGAGAGAAGGGTCTGACTGTTCTGGTGTCAGCTCCAGTCTGTGCTATTCTTCGCATGTTGGTGTGACTTTTCTCTCTTCCATCCTTCCCGCAGCTCCCTTTTGCCCTCTGCCCTTGAAGACTCCTGTGTAAAGGCCAGATCAAACAGTCACCCTGAGAGAAAAACACAGAACAGAGAAAAGGCAATTTTGGTGAGGTTTGCAGGTCACATGTCAGGTTGAATCAGACCCTGATGGAGACAGCAAATAAAATGTAACACTGCAAAAGCAAATGCAGATTGCTGAAGAAAGGGCTGTGGCTGGTTTTTATTGCTTCAGAGTCATCTGCATGTCTGCCTGCAAACCCTCTCTACACTTAAACTCATATGGTGCCAAACTCTTTCAAGTGAGGAAAATGAAGATCAGGAGGCGGTTGCTGGACACTGGCCAGGGCAAGTGCCTGACCATTTATGTGAGCCAAGCTGGGAACAAGACAAAGCAGCTCCTACCTTGGTATCCCAGGGAGTGCCATGACATGAATGAAGATGCGCATTTCTTGTACTGTACTATTATTTTTCTCTGAGATTCTCTTTATCTGCCTGCCTGTCCTGGAAGACAAAGATCTAATTCTAGATTTAGACAGTCACAGGTCAAGTCAGGGTCAGTTAAAACCTTCTGAGTGTATACCTAAAGAAAACTGTTTTCTCTATCCCATTTCCCTGGGTCCTTTTGGTGTGTACTGGAAACAAAGGTCTTGGTTTCTTCTTGACTTTCATCAGCTTTTGATATGTTGGGTGCTGCAGGATACTGGTTATATTATAAAGAGAGGAAATCCTTCTTCTTGAAGAACATTTTGGATGAACATGTGGTAAGCAAAAGAAAGTTCAAACAAATTCAGCAAATACTGTATCCTGGATCCATGATAAACCAACACACGTGATGGCAGAGAAAGCCCTGATCTTCCCGGACTGTGAATAAACAAAAGTCGTTCCTAATTTCAAATTGAAGAGAAAAAAGAAAATACTGTTACAGCCAGAAAATTAGTGTTTCGTTGTATTCTAGCAGGAACATGGATCCTATATACAGAGGTGGAACAACCGCGCAGTAAATCCTGTTACCTCTTTTCCTTCATTGCTGATGGGTGCAGGAAAGCAAACTCAGAAAAAGCCACATCACAGCAAGTGAGACAAGGTAGAAACAGTAGGTGGCCCTGTTTGGTGCCTGATTCATTTGGAACTCAGTATGAGAAAGAGAAGTCCCAGCATCCTCCAAACCAAGTAGGGGTGATCTGTTGAAGTCCCAAAGCACTGCTGTTCCATGCATTACACATTTGTTCTTGTTGTAACAATCACAGTGTCAGTGGAATTTTCTTACATAATTAGGAGGAATGTGATCACCTTCAACCCTGAGAGCAAATGAGCTTCTGCAGCAGCAATTCCCACTCACGTGTGCGCTGCATATCAAGGGGAAGAGGAATACAGTGGATTTTATGTGTCTAAGCAGAACACAGTTTGCAACTGGAAATGTCGCTTCTTTTAAAGCAATTTTCTGTGCTGATGACCGAATATTTTTCATTTGAAATTTCCATTTGAAATTAAATTCCTTTTGGCCCCTCTGCATATTGGCCTTTGGATTGCTGAGTAATTTCTCACAAATCTGTGCATCATCTCTGTTGTGCATCTTCCTTTTCTGCTTCTCCCAACAGTGTGCAAATTGATTTCAAGAAGAGAGCGTGACTCGAATTGTGATTTGTTAGGCTTTCTGGTTTTCTCTCATATAGGAATTTTGCTATTTCAGTTATCTTTCAGCTGAAACTAGGCCTGTGCAAAATTGATAAACAGGGTAAAGCAATCATCCTGCTTTATGAGTCCCAGCAATAGGCCAAAAGATACAGTCTGGGGTACTGGCTAAGTCTGTGAATTAACTACATTTTAATCATGTGAAGTGTGTAGTTTGGGTTCGCTCTGAAACAAGTGTTTTGAGTGTTTGAGTAAAGGATCAAATCTCCATTTTGCAGTATTTTCATCAAGCTTAGGAAAACATTTTGAAACTAAATAGGCAACCTTCCCCAAAATGTTCTCTGGACTGCAAGTTTTTTAGACCCTTAAGGATGATCTCACTGCCTCTTTCTCATACTTTGACTTCTGACTAGACTGAGCCTTCAATGCAGATGTCAGCATGTTCCCAATTATTATGGCAATGTCTTTGAATGGAGCCATCTCCAGTCAGAAAAATCTGTAGAGTTGAATATAGAAAAGTGCTGTTTCAACCCAAGTTTGGCTGTCTTCCAGCTGACATAGCATTTGTTCCCAAAGTCAATTCCAGGACAATTTTTTCCCCTCTTTTCTCTTTTTTTCCCTTTTCTCTGTTCCTTTCTCCCAAAGCCATTTTAGGGAGGAGAAGTCACATAACTTGTATTCACATCTGAAAGTCACAGCTGGTTATTTTTCAGTTGATGTTCTGTGCTATTTTTGTCAGAAATCTTTTCCACAGAAAGAGAGGAGGGGGCATATCTGAATGAGCTTCATTTGGGATTTTCACATTTAAAAGTTTGCCCTTCTTCCCCTTTAGAGATAGCTGAGTTGTCTGCCTGGCAGATACAAAGTATCTGTTGACTTTATTACGCTGGAAAACAGGAAAGTGTCTGTGTTCTTGCCAGATAATGCTCTTTTGCTATGAAGAAATGTTGCCAGAATCAACCCCTCTTCTATTGCTCAGTGAAGTTTCCAGAATAATAATAATAATGGATGCTGACTTCCAAATATTTAGAGTTCTCTAATTAGAAGAAATTACCTCTGTGGTCCACAGTAGGGGAATTGTGTAAGCTTTCCTCGCCCTCTCAGCCCCGAGGGGACTGGAATGAACGCTGGGGTGTAAGAAAGCAACTCCTGTGCCATGCAAAAGGCCCGTGAGCTGTGGGACATCGGCCCTGGCTTCATAATGTTTTCCAGAGAGGCCATGCCCCACCAGGAGAAAGCCCAGTGAAAATGGACAGTTCCCAAAACCTGACACTTCATCTGAAAGGTTATGCTTTTCTTACTTGCAAGAAGCCAGGCCTGATGTTTCAGTGAGGGTATGACACAAACTGTGCCTACCCAGTAGCATCCTAAATCATGTCTTGGAAAAAACCCAAAGAAGGGCTTTGAATCCAGGGCTAATGATATAACATTCAAAGAAGTGTTACTCTTAAAATATGGTAATGTTCCATATGGAATAACATCAGTGAAAATCCTGAAGCATGCTGGGATGCTGTGCTCCCTTAGGTAGTAAAGAATATAGCCAAAATCTTTTAAGATGAGAAATGCAAAGTTCATGTGGGACCTCGTGTGCTGGTGCTGTACAGCATCCTTTCTTTGTTGCCAGCTGCATTGATCAGGAAAGTGGAAGTGAAAGCTGGGGCTTCTGGGTGAGGTGCAGGGTACACAGGTAGCTATTACAGTGCACACATATAAATCATACTGCATCACCTGTACAAGAAACCCCATAATTCCAGCCAAGCCCTGAGCCAGCCTCGAGGCTGCCTGCCCAGCTGGTACAGCACACGCTCCTGACACAGCCTTCCATGGGCATTTCTCTCTCTTGACTCTGCAGGACCTGAGAGTGAAATGTGACTGAAATTTCTCTTCTGAGAAACTTATGTCAGTTAAACCATGTCCTTAGTAAAAGTCACTTCCCTACCATCATGTGACTTAAAGCATTTGTGACTTAATTTTCAGTATTAATGAGGTACTCATTGCATGTAAATGTCACTGGGTTTCTTGCAGCTCTCGTGGTTATAATATTGTTATAGCTCTTAGTGCTTAAGTTGTAAAGCTGAGATTCATGGCAAACTAGGAAAGAAGTGGGTTGGATGGCGAATGCCAGGATGTTACCAAGGTCTTCTCCCTACTCCTGGATGTGATCAGCAATAATTCAGTTATGTGTCACTGCTATTAATTTACCCCATGTTTGAAGAACTCTGCATAAGATCTATTCCTGTGCTTTTTATTATTATGTGTAGCTTTTATAATGTTTGATCTGAGTCATTCTTGCCCCAGTTTCAGTTCATTATTCCTTATCTGCTGTGGTTATGGAGAACAGGTCATTCTATTGACTTTTGTAGGATGTTTGCCTATAGTGTTCTCCTCTCCATATGAAAACAATACAGTTTTCCTTAACCTCTCCTGATAAATCCTATTTTCTAGATACTTTCTTGTTCTTTGACCTCTCTTTGATCAATTTTTTTTTTATTTAAAGTGCAGGAGATAATATTTTATCTGGGGCCTTATGAAGCCAAGCACAGAAGAACGACCAGTATTATAGATGATGTGGGCTCCTGTGTTTATTAACCCCAGTCTGTTCAGTTTCCATAATGGTGGCATGTTCACTGAGGCATGTTCACCTTACAGTCTCCTATACCCCAAATCTTTTCCTGAGGAGCTGTTGTCTGAACAGTTTTTCCCAGACTCTATTTGTACAGTTGGTTGTTCCTGTGTATGTGTAATAACTATCCTTCTAGCCATGTTGAATTTCAAAGCATGTCTTCAAATGATAAAATAATCTCATATAATCTTGTCCTCTGGTATAATTGCATTCCCTCTAGACCCGTGTGCTACAAATTTTAATAAGCATGTCCTCTACTTCCTCTCTCCTTTACTAATGTCAGTGTGGAATAAAACCAAGAGCAAGAAAATAAGAGGGAGAAACCTATATGGCATCTCTTTTTGCTTTTAAAATGTCCCATTAATGGCACGTGTGGGGGTCCTGCATTCGTTGCTGGTTTCATCAAGACTGTACTTCCTTTGTTGCTTATGGGAACATCTGTGAATGGAGCAGCCAGAGAAGTGTGGCTATACATGAAGAAAAAACTAAAAAAAAATATTTTTATACAGAGATCTCTGGAGCTTTCCTGCATAAGTGAAACCCCATGGGCTGCTAATATAATATGCTTCCTCTTACGTGTGATTATAGTCAAGTTGCAAGAGTGAGAGATTGTCTGAAACAATGTGGGTGTAAGTGCAGGTTCCTCACATGAAAATCTTAATTTGAGATTAAAAAATTACACGGTATCACAGTATAGATAAGGCTGGAAAGGACCTTGAAGATCATCTACTCCAACCTATAGCCCAACTAACCTAGCATTGACATCTAGATCATATCGCTCAACACCTCATCCAGCCTACCCTTAAACACCTCCAGGGCTGGCAAGTCAACCACCTCTGCAGGCAACTCATTCCAAATCGGGATCACTCTTTCAGTAAAAAAACCTTTTCCTAATATCAAGCCTAAACTTTCCCTGCTGAAGCTTAAGACTGTGACCTCTTGTCCTGTTATCAGAGACCAAGGAGAAAAGAACAGCTTCCACCTGACTACAACCTTCTTCTAGATAGTTATAGACAGCGATAAGGTCACCCCTGAGCCTCCTCTTTTCTAGGCTAAACAGACCCAGCTCCTTCAGCCTCTCCTCGTAGAGCTTGTCTTCCAGCCCCTTTACCATCCTAGTTGCCCTTCTCTGAACTTGTTCCAGCACCTTGACATCTTTCTTGAACTGAGGGGCCCAGAACTGAAC
>WEKX01010231.1:183760-209011 GCA_013390025.1 Pitta sordida | reverse complement strand
CCTTTTTGTGTATGGGGGTCACATTCGCCAACTTCCAGTCATCCGGGATATCACCTGTGCTCCAAGACTTCTGATAAATGATGGAGAGCGGTTTAGCAAGCTCATCTGCCAGCTCTCTCATCACTCTGGGGTGAATCCCATCTGATCCCATGGACCTATGGGGATCCAAATGGATCAGCAGGTCTCTTACTAGTACGTCCTGAATAACAGGGGGACTACACTGTACCCTGTCCCCATCTGCCAGCTTAGATATCCAATCATCCTGAGGACAATCGACCCTACTGTTGAAGACAGAGGCAAAGGAGGCATTGAGTACCTCTGCCTTATCCTCATCCCTAGTTACTACATTTCCCTCTACATCAAGTAAGGAGTGGAGTTTGTTACTAACCTTCTTTTTTCCATTGATATATTTATAAAAACACTTCGTATTATCCTTAACAGAAGTGGCCAGTCTGAGCTCAGGGTGGGCTTTTGCCTCTCTAATTTTCTTCCTACATGACCTAATTGTGCAGGGAAATGTAAATCAGTCATAAATGTAAGGATTTTGGAAGCTGGTGAGAAGCAGATATTGGAATGGCCACATTCTTGGCATCAAATGTTCAAGAACATGCAACGAGATAATGGCATTCAGGAGCATTAGCATTCAAAGCTCCCTTGTTAAATGGCCCCATAGACTTTTATTTCACAGACTGAAGCCAAATGTAGGTTTCAAGTGCTATATAGGCCTCCAAATCCCCTGCCAGTTTGTGGGTTTTACAGTAGGTTCTTTTTGTAGTACTTTTGCACTTCTTTATGTGTGACAGCTGGGCAGAATGGGTATAGTGTGTATGGCACTGACAAATGCTCAAACTGAAATAATCCTGAAGAAGAGAGTCTTCGTGCCACTTTCTCTTTGGGTTTCTGGTGATAACAGCAGATGTCTGCAGTGATGGAAGATGCAGGCTCCTGCTGTGAAAGACTGTAATAATGAGAAGCATTTGATGAACTGACTCTGTTTCATTCTCACTGATGAGTTGATACTTTAAGTATACAAATAATTATATCAAGTTTGATCAGATTTAGTTTAGATGCAACCGGAATTGATTTCAAGTAAGGCAGCTTGTGTAAATTGAAAAGTAACTAAGATGTGGCTGGATATGCTATCGTTCGGACTTTAGTTTTCATTCCTTCCTCATCCCTGTTTCCTCATGTATGTAGCAATTATTTTATGTTAAGTATATCCTTAGAATTGACTTATTCCTTAGAACTGACTTGACAGCAGAACAAGTTTAAGGTTGTGTGGCATCATTTGGATTGCCTAGTTATCACAAGTATAGGGGAAATAGTCTAAATATGAGTCTTACAGTGACAGTATCAAACTGCAAACCAACCCTCCCTGTTACTCCAATCCATGCACGCCTTGTTGCCCACTTTTGTGTTGGAAGGATCCAGGGGAAACCGTACAGGGTGAGAAATACAGAGGCTGGGGCTAATTCTGCCCTTCAGAGCAGTCATTCAGGGCTGGTGGACTGGAACACTTCCAGGGAAAAGGGTACTGATACCAAAGTATCTTCACACATCGCTGCTAATACTGGAAAGTGCCCGAGGGAAGGACAAAACTGTAAACAACTCTGAGTGGAAATTCGGGCAGCAGCCCTTTTTGGTTGTTTTGACCAAGGGTAGGCCAGCAGGAAGTCTGTAGCAAGCTGTTGCTCTCTCCAGGTCAAGGAAAACATTTGAGAAATAATCTCCTCCTGCTTTATTTTGCTTTTCATTCTTGTGAAGCAGTGGAGGTTGAGGAATAAATGGACAGCAGCTATTGTTTCATGGCCAGTGTCCCAGGGAAGTGGGTGCAACCCTGTAGCTGTGCTGCTCACCAGTCCCCTGCCTTCCTATGGAAACTGCGGAGAGGGACCATCGCAGGCTCTGATAGCTCTGGCTCCACTTTCTCTGAAAAATCCCCCAGACCTGTAGTGAGTTGAAACAAATATCCCTTTCCCCATGCCAGAACGTCTTTCACTGAGCTTTCTTACACCAAGAGGGACCAGGTGCTACCCATCAGCCAAGCACAGCTGCGGGGATGTGAGGCTGGAGGAGCAGCCAGGGGCCAACACTCTGAGGGCTGACCCCCTCCCTGCCCCGCCAGTCGGCAATTAAATGGTGGCTGTGAAATGGAGGTGGGTGGGAGTGGGGCATTTTTGGAGAGCTGCTGGTGAATGTGTCACGGAGCTGTCTGCCTTCACACCGCCCCAGCAGCCGTGGCCCTGTTGTGAGACCAGTGCTATAATTAGCTGATGGCAATCAGCAGGCGCTTGCTTCTGTCACAAGGATTCGGACTGACTGAAGCAGTACATGCACAGCAGTGTGGGGTTTGTGCTTTAATGACTGTATTTTCCCAGTGCCAAAACCAACTGACTTTTTCAACCTGGGCTTCAGACTGATTTGTGGCTTTATTTTGTGATTCGGGAGTGGATTGGTCTTTAGTTCCCCCAAGACATGTTGAAGCATTAATAGGCCTTATTGACATTTCTGTACAACCTCTTCAATTTACAGGAAGCTTTCATCAATTAAAAGAACTTCACTGATTCGAATATGTACAGATCCCTTTCTGGAGATGGTCTCACTACATCCCTTTAACCCATATCCTTACCATGTTAATCCACTCTGCTCGAACAACTTGGGCATACAGGAACTCTTATGGGATTGGAAGGTCTGTCTTCACTGAAGGCATTTTCTTTATTTCAAAAGATCCTGTATAATTTTTAGCTAAAATTGCTTTCAGCACTTACGGATGGGCAAAATTGGGTGTCACTCTGCCCTTCTGACTTGAATAACCTACCTGAGAAGAAGCACAGAGAAGAGATTGTGACAGGGGATGCCACCAAATATGGTTCCTGCAGGAGTCAGTGCTAGGGAAGGAGGATACCACATCCTGTTAACTCTATTTTTCTTTTTATTTGCAACATAAGCCAGAACATCATATTTATACTGGCTTTTAATAGATTTTGGGGAGTGTGGTTAACTTAAATGGTTTTAAGTTAAGGTACCTGCCTGATCTGGCACATTGCCCATTTCCATTATTTTGTTCTGTAGTGGTAGTAAATGTGCTTCCACTCATTTTCAGAAAATGATCACTGTACCTAAGGTCTGGAGGTTTGTTGCTGATTGTCATTCTACAGCACTAGTACTTCTCTGGCATTTTGTAACAGCATGACTGTGGGAAAGGAAAATGAGGTCTCACATCCTGGTGAGCAAGGTAGGACCCAGAAATCTGCATTACATCAGACTGGGCAAGACTGATTTTGGCCTGATTCTATCAAACTCAAATGCTGACAGAAAGAGTCAGTAACCTGAACTCCTTTTGGTGTATGCAATTGCAGGGCATGATCAGCCTGGCCTGCCTTTGTCTAGAGAATTGGACAATCAGCATCTGGAAGTATACAGGCTACTAACAAACTTTGGGGGCTTATTTCAGGGTGCAGGTTTTTTTTTTCAAACTATCAAATAAAGTGTTCAGGTTTGCCTATCATGGGATTTGGATTGTGCCCCGACAGCCCTCTTTTGCAGCTGTGATCCTTTGCTTTTAATTCAAGTTACTGGCCTGCATGGAGTCTCATTTAATGCCTTCATATAGCCTCCTGCTCTCTGATGCAAGGATAAGGCCATTTATCTGAAAAAGCCCACAGCAAACTCAGCGGGGCTGTGCCTGGATCTCTGTGGTGTGGCTCTGAACCACTAATCTCTCCTGTGGTTGCTGATGTGCATTTAGAAGCATGAAATGACATCATAAAGATTTAAAGCTGATGCTGTCAGATAACTTTACAATCTTATCCTTCAAAGTCTAAAGTTTTTTTTTCTTCCAATCTGTACACATGTTATAATCCTGGTCACCTTGCTTTTACCCAACTCTTCCCTTTGTCTGCCCCCCCTATCATGAATTATTCACTGATTCATAAATAAATAAGGCTGCAAGTACATTTTGGGAATTTTTTCAAAGGGCGTTTATAGAATGAATTTGTTCAGTGCAAAAGATAGCTCTGAAAAGCATTCAGCATCAGATAACAAGGCTGTAAAGCCAAACACCTGCCTCACATCCAAGTTACCATAACCTGAAGGAATTTTTCAGAGGCAGCACTGCTTGCAGTGCATGATACTAGAAGTGTCTGCTGCCTGACATCCTGTGAAACTAATACACAGCTTTAGTTGCTGTATTTATAGCATGCAACAGCCTGATACACCACAAGAAGCAGAACTGCTCTTTGGTGTCATGGGATTTCCCTAGTGTTACAGCTTCACAGAAGGATGGGGCCATCTCCTCACTGAGACATTTGGAACTCAAGCTCTCAGAAGCAATTTTCATTAGGCTGTACCATGTGCCGTCTGTACTGAGTGTTTTATGCCGAGGCTGGCACAACCCAATTTGTTGATGCTCTTGTGCTCCATACCGTGCTGTGTTCCAGACAGGAAAGGAAAGCGTTACGTCTGCTGCTCTCATCACCTGGGAGAGGTATTATGACGGGAAGCAGCGCATCCACTGTAGCTGGAGCTGTTGCTCATATATCTGCTGCTCACATAACCGATAATCTCCCTCGTTCAGCACGAAGCATCCGGAACAAAGTGCTACCCACGCCGTTCCCCTGCTGACATCCATCGTTCTAGTTTCCATCTGCTCGCAGGTTTCCAGGGCATCAGCTGTGTTCCCAGCTGCTGGTCCTCTCATGTGTTTCTCAGGTCCTGGGACAAGGTTCATGAGGAGTTGCCCAAGAATTCATTCTGTTTAGGATTGGCGGATTACCCCTTCCAAACATGGCTCCTTAGATTTTTTTGTACTTGGATGTGGATGTGTGTGTGTACTCATCTAATGCAATGTAGGTTCGATTCCTGCCAGGGAGGCAGTGGTGCTGTTTAAGAGTTGGACTCGATGATCCTTGTGGGTCCCATCCAACTCAGAATATTCTGTGTGTGAAATAAAATCCTACATGCAGAACTTCTAGAAAGAAATAATTAATTGGCCATATGCTATTGGCTGCACTGCCAGGATTCTCTGTCCTCACCTGATGTGCACTCTCAGCCTTGTCTCAGCCTTGAAAGTCTTAAAGTCTTAGACAGGGTTTTCAGTCGCTCAATCTGCCACAGAAACATTTTTCTCCTCTGGACCTCTGAATTTCTCTGCTTGAAGCCAGGGCAAGGTGCAGTTTAAACAGCCGTATCATTGATCGTGTTCTTGGACTGCTCCTGAACAGGACTCACACTGCAAGAGAAGTAGGAATTTTTCGTTTCCCTTGGGACTTGTAGCACTTCCATCTTACCTTGGAAAGGACCCAAGATACAAATTTTTAACATTCTTACTCTCTTTACAAGAAAGCATAAGTGTTCTACATCATGTAACAGACTTCAGCAGCCTCCAAGCCTTGTATCCATCATAATGAAAGGATACAAAAAAGAGCTGTGGTAGGATTTGAAAAGCAATCTGATGCATTTCCAGAAAGGTGACATATGGATGATACAGGCTAGCTCTTTTTTAACATTTCTATCTTGCCATCCAAACCCAACTGTGGCTTTGCCACCTGTGTACAATTCCACAGTTTCAAACTCATGCTGCAATCACCTTGTATGCCCTCCTCCCCCATCATCTTTCAGTCCATACTCTCAAACTCCGCTACAGGGTGACTTGAAGGGACTCTTCAAATTTTGCAGGAACAACGTGGCTGCTATAGAGCCCGTAATGCATCCTTCTGTATTTTATCCATTGTTGAAAGTGGATTTGGAGAGGGTGGGAATCTGAATAAAGTGTGTAAAATTTGCTGCCAACAGTAGGATAATTAAAAGAGAGAAGATACAGCAGTATATGTAATAATATTGTTACATGTGCACAAAGCAGGGCTGATCTTAATGCTGGAAGTTGAGTGTTTCTGAGCTGTGTGCCTTTAAGACCTACATTATGCTGTTACATTACCTTAGGGTTTTTCTTTTGAATTTCCAGCTTCAGAAAACCAAGCTTTTTTTTTTTTTCCCCCTCCCCTTCCTTCCCCTGACAGCACTCTCAAAACCTGAGGGTGTTTATTTGAAAAAAGACTCCCTGCATATATTATGGTGCGATAAGACATGTTGCAGTAAATACGAGCAGAATCGTGTGGACATCAGTCACAGCGCTGGTGTGGCTGGGCTGACTGTTACCCCCCCCCTTTATAACGCCAGCTTTGTGATTTAGGGCAGCTGCAACTAATTTTTCTCTATTGCTCCCTGACATCTCGTGGCAGCACCAGGTAATGCAGTTAATTGCTGAAAATTTTGCCAAGAGGGTAGCTCTAGCATTAGATTTTGAATCTTCAGTAGCTTTACTGGAAAAGAAATTAACTTGGCTGTTGGTATTTTATTTTTGGGTGGCTTTCCCCCCCTGGCTAAGAACACTTCTAGAAGGATGGATCTTGAGCAGGCCAGATACTTCAATAAAATGTGGGTTTATATATCTATAAAAATATATGACATTAGAAATGAAATTGAAAGCTTGCATTAACATAGGGCATCTTGTTTTAAAATGTTGACAGAGAAATTTCCACTAAGAACTTCTTTGATGCTTAAAGAGGAAGAGGCTGACGATAGCGGTGCTGCAGAAGTGGTGAATGCCGTTGGCTGTCTCTTTGATATTTTCTTGCTCTAACAATTAATTCCTCAAATGTATTAGAGTTTGCTGGTTAGCTTCGAGAAAATGGCCAAGCCTGGAAACAAAATTATGCTGCATTCTCAGCTAGAGAGAAACTTCCTTTTGCGAGGAATAAACGAGCCCTTTTTATTCCTTTCCTCCCCTTTATAAGTGCTGACTAGAGGCAAAAATGAGGCTAAAACAAGCAAAATTGGCAGTAAATGCATGTGTGTGTGTGGCAGGTGCAACAATATATGAGTTCACTGCAGTTCCAGCACAGGGGCTCGAGGTGTGTGGCTGCTGAGAAGGTGTCAGTGAACCTCCCCCTGATACTCATGTGCTATGTCACTAACAAATAACAAGGTTTATCTATGAAGACCTGCAGCAGTAAGAGATGGATAAAGAATTTTCAATAGGAAGGGGAGCTTGCTCTATAATAGTTTGTTTTCTGCTCACAAGTTTCCCTTGTAATACCTGTTTTTGCCTTCTCTCTGGGTAGGAGTAGTGAGAACTCGGTGGGAATGTAAAGTGACAGTGATTAATTTTGTGCGGCACTTTGCAGATTGGACTCCTGTTCCAGTTTTAGGTGGAGTGCCTGAAAATCCATGTTTCCTTGCCCCTCTGAGCTCCAGTCCCAAGATAAGAAACCAGCCAGCTAATACTGGGAAGTGAAATCCTCAGAGCTTCTTATCTGTGCAGTGAGTAGCACTGCTTTCAAGAAGGGGCTTTTTCACCATCAGTCCTGGTTTTTAACTCTGTGCCATCTTGGCAGTCCTTATATGTGGGTGGCATGGCATTATCAGAAGCTGGTTCCATTTTTCTCTAGCAATTTAATGAGGTAACAGATATAAGTATCTTGTTTTTATTCTCTTCTTTGATTTTTTTTTTCTTTGCTTGTTCTAAAGCCCCTCCGTCCCAGATTTTGTCTGAAAGGTTTCTCAGGGTTACTTCTCAGGCACAGTGGCCATTTATTTATCTCTGCAACTCTCTGAGTAGATGGCCACACATCCCAGTTCTCAGTGTTTGAAGGGAGGGCAGAGCATAACAGGGAAATACCTTCCAACAGCCCTGCTGGCTGCTCCCAATGAAAACCTGAGGAAAATGTCAAGGTTTATGTCCCAAGGCATATGTTGAAGTCTGCATAGAAGATACTTCAGGAAACACTGGCTGTGTTCAGCAGGTGGGACAGTTCAGTGGCAGCCTGAATTTCACCACAGATCTAATATGTGTGTATGTCCCACTGATGTACCCATGGAGCCCTGGTCTATCTTATGGGAAACATGGAACAAAAGGACTGTAGAAAACTGGCTGGCAATGCCAAAACCAGTTTACCCTTCACAGCACAGGAGACTGCTAGATGTCTTATACCCTCATGGAAGTGGGTTTTATCAAGGAAATGGTTACAGGCAGTTGTTCCTTTCAGAGCTGGTCACGAGGGTACAGATGGCAATCAGGGACACAGGGCTCAAGAAACATTCTGCAACCACACTCACCACAGGATCACTCACCACTGAAATAAAGGCCTGGGCTCTGGGTGAAGTGATGCTGAGGAACTCTTGCCACTCTGCCTCTGCCTTCTCCTAAACAGGTGAAGTCCCAGCCTCGTGAGCCATGACATGCTCTAGCCATGTAGAACAGATGGGACCACACCGGGTGTTTGGGAGAGAGCAAAATGCTCCAGGACAGTGTGGTGTCTCTGAACCTTCATGATGAGCAGCTCTTGGGAGGGCTCTGGTTGATGGAACCAGACTGTGACCAAAAAGACTGAGAGCTCCAGAGAAAGGTATAAGGCCAAAACAAAACAAAACAAAAAACAAAACCAAAACAAACAAAAACATCAGGATACCTTGAGTTTATTATCCCCATCCTTTGTGGTTAGCTTTGGAAAATTTTGATACAATAATATACTTCCTTCCCTCTTGTCATTGGTAAGACCAAGAGTTTAATCCATTATTTTCAAATTATTTTTCCACAAGGATAATGCCAAAACCATTTTTTAGCTAGACTGTTACAGAGTCATTTTATCCTTTTTCATAGTGTCAGTGTGCCATCCCACATTGTAGAAAACAAAGCCCATAAAAATTAAAACCTGCATTTTACAAGGATGTTTAACAGCCTGAATTATACCCAAGTCCATTATAACTTATCGGGTAAAATATTTACCATATGTGTTTTCCCACTGTGAAAGCCAGCTAGACTTGATTAGATGCTTAAATGCTCAGATGTTTTGAATGAGGAATTGAGGGGAAGCTCTTGTTCAGTGCCAGAGGCAGCATTAAGGATCATGTGAGCCTGTGAACTGCTGCAAGTTCTCCCAAGAAATAAAAATGCACTCTGCAAACTTCTGTGTTTGAGATGACTGAATCTTAACCTACATAGCAACTGAATCTTAACCTACATGGCAGTAATTTTCTGCTCGCTAGTGAATGAGTGATCACATGAAAGTCTGTTCAGTCTTTTGTGGAGAAGGAGCAAGTGCACAGATCTGGCGTTTTCAGCAAACCCAGGGGACTCTTGGTCTACACCTCCTGCTTTGGAGAGTGGTGTCTCCTTCATGTCAACTACTACTCCTCTGTGTAGCAAAGTAGTTTCTGCGCTCCTTCCTGTCAGCTGGCTTTTGTGTGAAGGTGAAATAAACTCCGTGTGCTGAATCACAGAATTAACACAGTTGGAAAAGACCTTTGAGGTCATCAAGTCCAACCTATTACCTATCACCATCCCATCATGTAAACCATGTCACTCAGTGCCTCATCGAGCCTACTCTTAAACATCTTCAAGGATGGTGATTCCACCACCTCCCTGGGCAGACCATTCCAATAACAGATCACTCTTTCATTGAAAGAGTTTTTCCCAATATCCAGCCTAAACATCCCCTGACAGAGCTTGAGACTATGTCCTCTAGTTCTGTCTCCAGTAGCCTGAGAGAAAGGACTGAGCCCTGCCTGACTACAACCCTCTTTCAGGTAGTTGTAGACAGCAATAAGGTCACCCCTGAGCCTCCTCTTCTCCAGGCTAAGCAGCCCCAGCTCCCTCAGCCACTCCTCATAGGGCTTGTGCTCCAGTCCCTTGACCATCCTTTTCTCCCTTCTCTGAACACGTTCTAGTATCTCAACATCTTTCTTAAACTGAGGGGCCCAGAACTGGACACAGTACTCAAGTGTGGTCTAACCAGTGCTGAGTACAGGGGAAGGATAACTTCCCTTGTCCTGCTGGCCATATCATTCCTCATGCAGGTGAGGATGCCGTTGGCCTTCTTGGCTGCCTGGGCACACTGCTGGCTCCTGTTGAGTTTCCTATCCACCAACACTCCCAAATCTCTTTCTGCCTCCCACTCTCCAGCCACTCCATCCCCAGCCTATAGCTCTGCATGGAGTTATTGTGACCGAAGTGTAGAAACCGGCATTTGGACTTGTTGAAACTCATCCTATTGGGATCTGCCCATCTCTCCAGTCTGTTCAGGTCCCTCTGCAGGGCCCTCCTACCCTCTAACAGATCAACACTTGCTCCGAGCTTGATGTCGTCTGCAAACTTCCTTATTATACACTCAATCCCAGTGTCGAGATCATCAATAAAGATATTAAACAGGACCAGGCCCAACAATGGTCCTTGGGGGACAAGACTACTAACCGGCCGCCAGCTGGATGTGATATCATTTACCACCATTCTCTGGGCTCCATCCAACCAGTTCCTGACCCAGCAGAGAATGTATTTGTCAAAGTTCCGGGCTGCCAGTTTTTCCAGCAGTATACCACGAGAGACTGTGTCGAAGGCCTTACTGAAGTCCAGGTACACTACATCCACAGCCTTCCCCTCATCTACCAGGCAAGTTACTTGGTCATAAAAGGAGATCAAGTTGGTCAGGCAAGACCTACCCCTTCTAAATCCATGCTGACTGGACCTAATCTCCTGGTTAGCCTGCAGGTGTTGCATGATTGTTAGGTTTCATGTAGTGCAATGGCTCCAAATCCTGTAGTGTAGCCCACACCTCAGAGGAGGGGTTGTGTCATGGAATTTGAGTATCGTGCAGCATCGCTGGAGGTTTTGCGCCAGGCACTTCTGTACAAAAGTATTTTAGTTACATTTACTGCAATTTAGCAACTGGGTCTAAATAGCAGCAGGACAGCTCTGTGGTTGGTGTTGCACATGGCATATGACTTGAGTGCCAGTAGCACAACCTGTTTGTGAAAATGTCCCAGCAGTGCTGGCTTTTGGCATCACTGGGCTGAATGAGCTCAGGAACTTTCCACCATCAAGCCAGGAGGGGTTTGCAATTACTTCTTTTTGTACAGAAAATGCCTCCGCATTGGAATAGAGGATTTTGATTTAAAACCTTCATTTAACATTTGGGAAGGATTTTTTTTTTCCTATGTGGTTATAATTGTTAAAATAGGTCAAGGTTGAGATCCAGATCATCATAAATCACTCCCCTTTAAAGGCAAATGTTTTGCTTTGTGGCCCGAGGGACTGAAATCAAGTCTGACAAGGCGCACAGACCTGCATTTCATTCTTGGCTTTTCCGCGCTGCCTCTGTCATTTTTTTCTCCATCTGGAGAGCAGTGCTTACCTTGCACTGCTGTTGTGGGGATTAATTAATCCCTCTATTTGCACAGTGCTTTGAACATGCCCAAACAAAACACTGTTACTTTAATTGCCTCGTGGCTCTGTGCAGCCTTCTGTGACATCAAGGTCTGGCCAAATGGATGGGCAGAGGGAGGCCCTTGTCCCACCCCACGTGCTGCCTTCTGAGCTCCCCCAGACAGAGGGGGACACAGGATATGACAGAGCTCTGGGTTGGGCATAGGCTTATCAGGGCTTGTGTGGACTCCTGGGCTGTCTTCTGTGCCCCAAGCCTGGAGCAGACTCTGGTGGAGGAGATGGCTGTGCTGGCGAGGAGGCTGCTGTAGGAAAGTCTTCTTCAACAAGGTTGCTGTGCATCTAGGATAGGGCCTGCTGGAAATTTGGACATAAATTTAAGAGCCAAGTGGTTACATTAAGTTATCAATTGGTGATGGGAACCCAAGAGGAGATTTGACTTTTGCTTGTATGATGTCAAGTCACCACAAGATAATGGTGTAAGCACCAGATGCAAATGTCTGAGGGCAAAATGGTCACCTAGCCGTCTTAAAGGTGCATCATCTGTGTGTAATCCACTAAGCATTTAAGGCCGTATACCAGATCACTGGTCTTTAGAGAGCCACAGTCTTTGTGCATGTTTTTGGCAGAGGGCTGTCTGACATACTTGTGATCTCACCTACTAGAATTTTGTTAAATAGGTGACCACATTTTCGGGGGAGGGAGGGTTGGTTCAAAGAAAACGGGCACGTTAAAGGTGCAACAAGGATATTAACCAGTTGTAGTTAGACCAGTAAGTATTTGCACATCAGTGATTGATTTCCCATCTTTTACAAAAGAAATGCATTAGTACAGCATGCAGGGCTTCACAGATGTGCTGTAAAAGGACAATAGATAATACAGTATTGTAGTGGTGTTTGCTGTGTCATTTCCGTCCATCTTTCATTTGCTGTCTTACTCTATCACTCTTCTTTTTTTTTTTTTTTTGTTCTTGTCAGTTCGTGTTTGCTCTGTTCCTTGCTGGCAAAGTAATTTCTGAGTAGAGCTGGATGCCAGCATGGTGATCCTCATGCAGTAGTGCCCTCACCTGCCAGTGGCCCATAGCCTTGGCAAGGCTGGGTGTAGGAGATGTGCAGAAAGTGAAGTCCACAAAGGAGCAAGGAAGCCAGAAGTCAGAATTTACTTTGTTGCCAGAAGTCAAAATTTACTGCCATCATGGTGGTGGATCCTTTTCCAGTGATATATTCAGGACACTAGGATGCCAGTGGGAGGAAGCTGAGTCTAAAAGAACACAGGGAGGGAATAGCCTCCAGAAAAGCATTTGAGTTGCTAATCATGTGCCAGGAAGCAAATTTAGGATGACAATGCTGCATGGACAGTGGTGCCTGTGGTCAGCCTGTTGTGACCTGCTGGAGCAGTGGTGTGGGCTTTTCCTTGCAAGGAGGAGTAGCATTAAAATGACACTTAAGTTTCCTAAGCTGAAAAACTGATGCATAGGTGTTGCTTTCAGAAAATTCAGTTCAGGCATGAAAGAGGAGCTGTGGAGAAGGGCTTGAAGAGAAAAACTTTTTTGTAGTTACAAAAATCCATCCTTTGTGTTTCTGTGACACAATGCAAATGCCAGTCTGACCATGAGCATGCTTATTACACTGTCTGAAAACATGTATTTTGATACTGTAACAACTGAATTTCACCCATCTTTATTTTGTCAAGGTTATGCTGCGTTAAGCATTCCTGCTAAATGGAAGTTTTGGCGGTGACTCACAGCCATGGGAACTATGGTGTGAGACCTGTATGTTTACTGGGAAATCAGAGCTTGAGCTGACAGACACAGCCCCTGTCTCACATTGGAGTGATACCAGTGTGTTGTGACGTATGGATTCCTGTCATTTCCATCTTTTTCCATGTGCTTTGCCACAATTTAAAAGATTTATAGGTGGAATTTTATATAAAGCAGCATCTGTAAGAGGGCGAAGGAGAATTGTTTAGGAGCACAGCTGATTGCTGTGTATGTGTCACTGCAAGTATATTGACCTGCCTTCCTCATTTGAAGCCCTATGCTTCACTTTCTTCCTGCCATGGGCAGGATAACCCAAAGCTTTCATGAGGGCACTCCCTCAGCCATCAGTGTTGGCCATCCTTGAAGGTATTTTATACCTTCTTTACAGTGTCCCTCATGCTAGCTACTCTGATGTGGGCTCCTCCTCCTCAAAAAAAAAAAAAATGAATTAACACAGTTGCCTTGGGCAATGTTCATTCTATGAATGTGCTTTATGGTGATAAGAGGAATGACTGTCACTTGAGATAGCTGGAAAATGAAATGAGGAATTTATTCAGCAGAGTGCAAATTGTGCTGCTTTCTCTTTCAGGGAGCCAGCGGGTACCAGTGGCTGGTGTGAGGTAGAGAATTACATGGTATTGGAGATGTCACTGTGATCCTCACCACACACGTTGTGCCTTCATCATTCAATGCTTGCTACCGTCTCCTTCTTACTCCAAAAAGTATGAGGATAGAGGCTGTTGGCTCCTATTCCCTGGCCTATGGGAAAACAACCTTAACAGTTTTCTTCCGGTGCATTGTGACCTTGCTGTTACAACCTTATGCGTGGTTCTTGCCGCTGCACTTCCTGCTCAGCACAACATGGGACCAGGGCTGCTTTCCATCATCCCTGCCCAGGATCTCACTGTGCTGGGACCTTGTGCTCTGGGTGATGGAAGGCTCAGCCCACCACCTCTGCTTGAGGGAAACCAGTATGCCTGGGTAGCTGGGGCCCCTGGGGTCAGGATGCAAAGTTTACATCTTGGCTTTCAGCAGAAACACCCAGCACTCCCACATGGCTTTGGCTACAGGCTCAGCACTTACTGCCTTGAGTTTGGTTTGAATTGGTTTGGTTTGGTTTGGTTTGGTTTGTCTGCGAGGGAAGAGGGTGAGAGAAGTAATCCTCTGTGGCCAGTGGGTTACCCTGCCTCTGGCTTTACTCTTTGTCATCCTTGGCTTCTTCAGCCTCCCCTGCCCATGCAGCTGGTGGTGTGGGAGCAGTGCAGCAATGCTTGACTGAGCAGAGGTATCACTGGAGCCTGGCCATGTTTTGTCTGTGACTCAGGCATACTGGCAGCATCAGTGTCTTACCTTCAGTCATCTAGTGTAGCTCCTTTACCTGTGGGGTCTATCAGGTGCTCACTTAACTCACCAAATCTGATTTGAGTCTCCAGGATGTGAGGCCTTGGTCAGATCAGTTTGGTCTGACCTGAAGAAGGCAATTCCTTCCAGCATGAGAAGCCCAAAGTGCAGCTCGGCAGGGTCTGGCTTGGTGGCCCTGGTTGTTCTGGGTCTCACCTGTCTCATCATCCTGCTGCTCTGGGCAAACTCTGTGCTGTGATTTGTTGCCCTCCTGCTGGTCACTGATGTTGGAGATGACCATCCTGGAGCAGTAGGTGGTCTCCCTTCCAGATGCTCCCGGATGTAGTTATAACCTCTCTCCTTCTTCCCCATTTCTGCTGCCTCCTCATTGTGGAAAGAGATGCAGGCTGTCAAGAAACTAGGCTTGTGCATTATAAAATGTGCTGGTTTTGTCTTGCTTCTTCCCAGGGGGCCGGAGGAAGAGGACAGGGAGGCAGAGAGTGGAGAAAGCAGACTGGTGAACTACCCATGTCACTGCCATGGGTGGGCAGTTTCTGGTGGGGAATGTTTACTCTTGCTCCCAGCAGGAGATGATTGTAAGAAGAAACAAGAGTCCCCCGGGGAGCTGGCCTGGGAACAGAGGATGGAAAACACCCACTTGTTTTTCAGACTGGATCCCAGAAGCAAGGCAGGACCTTAAGCTACTCGAATATACAGATCTAGGGTTTTGTAGGAGAAAGAAGTGAAATGTACCAGGTTTAGTGAGTATGGGCTTTAGTGTTTAGTTTTGGTCAAAATATTTTTAGAAGTAAGTCAACTGCATAAAGGATTCCTGAACTTCCATTGCCCTGCTATGTGTCAGTCCTTAAAAATGTTGCATTTTTGTTGTCCATCCCCACTAAATTGAAATAAAGGAAATAAATTTCATTAGAACACCTTTACTATGCTTTCTACCTCTTAAATGCTTAAAGTTAGTTCAGAAACGAGTATTAATAATTGCATTGTATTCATTTATTTTTAACGTGACTCTAAGCCTGAAAGCAACCAAGCAGAAAAATTATTTAATAACTGACAAACTTAGAGCAGTACACATAGCCCGGTGCTGTTAACATCCTTCAGTGGAAAAGATTAAGTGCTGCTGTCGTCATTTAAGCTTTAAGGGATGGGAGGGAGTGGGGGAAGGGAGAGAGGAGATGTCTGATCCACTTAATGCAAAGTATAAATTGATGTCATTTTAATTTTCTTCTTATAAGATTTACCACTTTACATGTAAATACCAGGCAGCACTGTGGCTATGTTGGATTTCTGATTCATACGGAGAATGTGTTCATCTGCTGGAACTTAACTGATCACACTGAGTTAAGGGGAGGATAATAAAACGCTATGGAGTGAATAATGGAAGGATTTAAAAATGAGACATGGAGGGCAGGAGATAGAATACAGCCTAATTTTGGAGGTAAAACTGCAGTTGAGATTTAACAATATATTTCTGGACATCTGGCTGATCTAAAGTCTGTCTGATGATTATCCTGTAAATGTTAAACCTGCCACCTTTATGTATGGGATTAGGTCTGTTTAAATATGCATGCAAAAAGCAGAATGGTTATTGATTCTGTGCAGCCTAATTTGTGTGGATCTTAGTTTGTAGTCAAATGGGGTTTATTTCTACTTTAGTTCACATGTATTTTCTTCTTGTTTAGCTTTTTTTCTCAAATACAATGCCAAAACGAGCATCTGTAAGAGGCTTAGTGATAGGGAAAGAGTTTAAAATAAAAGTTACTATTTTTAGAGGAACTGATTTATGAAGAAAAATGGGTGTCTTATTAGTTACTAAAAATGTGTCTTCTGAACAGTTGTATGAAAATTAGCATCTAATAATCCTGCATCTGTATTTAATCCCTTTTACTGCTATAGATCTTTAATTAAAGACCCTTTTGTCTTTATAGCAATTAGTAGTTAGAGATCCTAACCTTTGCTCTTAAAAAAAATGATTGCAGGAGTTCTGCTGACATCCTCAGTTCTCTTTATAAAGAAAACTCCTAGGAAAAACACATTAATATCAGCCCCCTTGGAAACACTGGGCCATTTCATTAGCAGTTGTAAACCTGAGAGACAATAAGCTGGAGGGAAGGCTTTATTAGGCTAGAGGTGGTAAATGGAAAATTGGCAGCAGAAAATCAAAGTTTGGTCATGAATGGCCCCTCACAGCTGCAACAGCATCTTATTGTTCCTGTATTTGCACTTCCATCATGCCCTGATCACAACTATCTAAGGCCATGTAATAAATAAATAACCCAACCTGCACAAGCAAGAAAAAACAGTTTGATGGCTCAGTGCCAGCAAAACCTGCTCTGCAGCCATCTGCTCAGCATCAGCCCAGCACCAGCCAGCATGCTGTGAGCAGGAGGAACAGATCATTCCTCAAGGCCTGATGGTCAAAATGTCACTGATTTTATGTTCTTTGCAGAGTATATTTAATGTGATCTCTTCCTTACAGCAACAGTCTCTGCTGGTGTTCTACTTACACATCTGCGTCAAAAGGCCACTGTAAAGATGCTGTGTCTGTGTTAAAAGGCTAAGGGTAGGGAGTTGAAATACTGAATATTTTGGTTTACTATTCTAAGATGAATTAAATGGAAAAAGTGAACCCATGTCAAGGGATGTAAGAGAAGGGACAGATTAATCCAGGCATGAGAGTGGTCAGAAAAGGTGATGTTTATGTAGAGTCACATTTGCAAAGATGTTTAGGCACCTAAAAGTGCAGATAGGCCCTGGGATTTTCAGATAGTCTGGTTGCTGGACCTCTCTGTGATGGAAGACAGCCTACAGAAATTGGATGCCTATTTTCCAAAGTGTCAATCTCTTCTGAATATCTCAGTGCTTTTGAAATTTCTGTGTTTACATGCTAGACTTTTTTCAACCTGTAATAATTTGATTTATAGTAGTTATGGAAGTCGCTGCTTCTGTATTTTTTCCTCTACCCTGTGATGCCCATTCTTGGGCACAGTGTTCATGCTTTAGTAGTGTTCACCCCAGCTCTAGGATTACAGACCAAGATATGGATTGGAGAAGGAAATAGAAGCTATGGGAACTGACAACTCTGCTTTAGTGTTTAGATATCTAAAATCTGTTACAATAAGTGACCTGTAGTCTCCTAGGTGGGAAACTGTGGTTTCTGCCGCAGTCATGATTTTTGATGAAGTTCCCTATGGGCACCTGTGACCCTGGTTTGGAGTCTCACACTGGAGTTTGAGAAGCTTCAGTCTTCTGATGTGGATTTTAAAGGAAGATAGGAGCTTGATTTCTCTCACAAATTGTGTTCCTTTTCTATGTTTTGCTGCCAGGAAATGCGTGTGTTAGACTTGTCATCCAATGTTGTGGGCATTCACTGCTGTGCATCTTGAATGCAGGATCACCAGAGCTCCTAGGCAACATGGATCACTTCAAGCTTTAGTCCTCTGCAGGGCTCGGGTTCTTTTCTGTGCTAAGTGCAGGTCAGGCAGAGAGCTGGGATTTGGGGGTAGCCAGCCAGGTTGAAAGAGTGATTATGCATATGTTTTAGCCCTGAAAAAGTCCTAACATAAATATGTATTTTGTAGAATGTAGATGTTTCTAGAGCTGTAGAAAAGCAGGATGGAAAGCACCTTGTGGAGGAAAGAACCTGACTCCCTGCCTCCACTGGTAGCTACATCATCTGATGCCTTTGCGTGTTGACCAAACTCTGTCTCAGAGCTAACTGGGCTGTTGCCTCCAAATCATACTGAATGTCTGTTCAGAAACTCATTTGTATGAGAGGTTAAACATCTAATTTAATCCCGAGACAATGCAGTTGTGGTTTTGTGCCCCAGCAGTTGCCTGGCAGTAAACAAGGGAAGCTCAAAGGCAGTTGGACTCATTCTCTGGTGTCTCAGTGTTCACCAGAGCAAGCCACATTCCTCTGTTCTCTCCTCATACAGTGGGCTGATCGGAGGTGGAAGAGCTGAGTATTTCTGTTCTGGGTCTCCCATGTTCTTTATGTAATGTTGGAACACGGCCAGCCAGAATCATATTCCAGAGGAGATTTCATCAGTGCTTTGTTCTGCAGCATCCATATTTCCATGTCCCTACTTGAAGTACATCATTTGCACAAGAATTTTTCATACCTGCTTTGCATTGATAGCTAATACAGTCGGCCCTCTTCCACTTTGCGCCCCCCATATGGCGGCTTCACATCTTAGCAGCATGATTTTTCAGCGATTAAGGAGGCCCCTTTTCGCAGTGGCACACACGTGACCTGGCACGCATGAATATTCAATTAGGCACTCATGAATATTTAAATCAATGCACGGAGCCACCACGGCAGCTCCGTCACTTGACCCATCCCAGGCACGGCCGCGGCAGCTCTGCCACTTTGCCACCCCACTCCCGGGCACGGCTGCCACGGCAGCCAATACACAGCAACACAGTGCCAAAACAGTGCCGGGGAGCTGTCTAAGGGTGCGAGGCAAATTTGCATACTAATGAGCTGCCATTCAACGCAGAAGTAGGGCTTCACGGGACCCAAATAAGATCACAGTTCCATGGTATTCTGAGCAGCTGGTACAGGTCTTTTATCTGTAATTCCTGATACAGTTATACCCTGTCATTTGCAAGGAACGGGTCATGCCAGGGCTCCAGGTCATTAATATGCATGGCGGCCACACCCACTGCTCCACCCCGGCACTCCGGAGCATTGCAGACACTTTTCCACTCCTTCCCACGGGCTTTCTCAGCACAGGGCAGCAAAGGGAAGTGTTTCTGAGCTCTCTCTGACTCGGGAGATCCCCTGAGAATCCCTCAGCTTCTCTTTGGCAATGCCATCACTTCTGCAGCTGCTGCCACCATGCGTGCTCGCAGCCCAAATCCCGCACCACTGCTCCCCTGCCTGCCCCCCCCACCAGCCGCAGTGCTCGTGCCCGCGGCGTGCCAGCCTGCAGCTGCAGCAGCACAGTGAGCATTAATCCCTGCTGCCCCGTCCCAGCACACAGCGCTGGCCCCACCGCCGCCATGGGCAGCTCAGCCCCACTTGTCCTAGGGCACTTCCCTTCCCTGCCTGTAGCCATGGAAACAGTAACACGTGCCTGGGGGGGTTCAGTCCCCAGCTGTGCTTAGAGTAACAGGGACAACGGGACTCCTGGCCTTTCCTGTGGGGCCAGGCCGGTGCCACCCCACAGGGAGAGCCAGCACCACCCCTCCCTGGAGCAGAGGCACTCCCTGGAGGTGTTTAAGAGAAGACTGGATGAGGAGCTTAGTGACATGGTCTAGCTGGGGGATGTAGGGCTGGATGATCCTGGGTCCCTTCCGGCTCGGAGTGGCCTGCTAGACTGTGAGGGATCTAGGTTGGTGTTATGCTCTGGGATGTGCTTCCAGTCTCTGTACGGGTGTTAGATGGTGAGTTGGACTAGATGATCCTTGTGGGTCCCTTCCAACTCATAATATTCTGTGAATCTGTAAATGGCTGAAGCAGAATTCTGATAAATTTTCCTTGCAAATCCATGGGGTCATAATGGAGGAGTCGCAATGCAGTGGGGATATACTGTAAGTTGAGACCAGGGTGTGTCAGATATGTGTATACATATACTCATGACATTACACAGTTAACCAAGTTCCCTCTGTTTTGGTCTGAAATGCCTCCGCTTTTCTGTTTTCTGTGTGACAGAGCTGGATATTTTCATCACCAATAAACTTTTCTTAGGATGTTCCTAATTTTTTGCAACACTCATAAAAATGAGTCAGTGCCAATGCTTGCAGAATTTTTCTAATAGCTCCTATTGGCAAATGCTATTGCAGCTTCCCCTGTGTTGCCAGCTCCTTTATCATCAGGCTGTTTCAGTACAGCTTTTTTTGTGTTTTCCACGTGATGCTCTGTCAGCAGGTTTACTGAAGGGGACTCAGATGGTTCCAGTGGTATTTCTGTTGTATAGAAAGTGAATCAGCTTTTCAGAAATACTTATTTGGGCTAATTTGCAATAACTGAACTTCAGTGAGCCTTGGTTTCTGCATAGCATTATCCCGCTTCAGATTTGCCTCTGTGCCTTCATTTTATAAAGAAAGTAAAACAAGCTAGAAAAAAAAAATGTTTATATTTATTTCTGTGTATGTGTGTGTGGTCAAACAAGGACATCTGTTTAAATTATAAAACTTCTTTTTGCTTCATTTAACTGTAGTAATGCAGACAAAGCTGCTAAAGATATACACTGGTGATCTCAACTGGAAAATCAATGCTGGTTTTAAGTTTTGAAAGGAACATTTTCATAATATTGCTGCATTTTGACAGGACATTCTGGGTTTAAGAAATAACAGTGAAGACCTTCCTGATGGCTTGCTTCCAGGTGCCAAACCATTCCAAAAGGTGGAGGCAACAGCTCATACCCAGTGCTATGTCTGATCGTACATGTTGCAAGAGTATTATTTTGTTTTCAATAGGTGGGCCCTTGTTTTTCATTTATATTGGCACTTTATCAGCTTGGACATGAAAATGATATCTACATTCTCTATCAAATTTGACTTTTTTTTTACATTTGCTTTCCTAAAACGTGCAGTGCCTGTAATGATGCATCAGAGGTGAATGTACTTGTGTTGACATTAAAATAGCCATTTAAATGAGAAGGTATTTTCTTCTNGCCCAGAACTGCACACAGTACTCAAGATGAGGTCTGACCAGCGCCGTGTACAGGGGAAGGACAACCTCCCTGGACCGACTGACCACACTGTTCCTGATCTTCCACATCTTTGCAGCTTCAACACAATGTAAATCTGTTTCAGAAACCCTTACACATCTGAATTTATCAGCAAATGTGATCAAAGTAAATTCAGCTTACTTTTTCATGTTGGCACAAAAAGGAATTCAGCTGTGTTTGAACAGTCCTGGTGGAGGAGAGAGCAAAGTATGTGGAAAGGATATTTTTTCATTATAGTTTAAGCACTGCTTTGCTTTAAAAGGTACTCTTAATTATTCTTTATATGACCTAGGAAGGTAAGTAATAGAGTGTAGTGGAAAAACTGTTCTGTTCTACCTTTCTATACTCAGCAGATCACCAGTGGCTTTTGAATGCCCCTCCATGAAGGGAGGAGATGTAGATGTACAAAAATATTTGGTAGCTTCCGTATGTTTTTGTGTTGGGTTCCCTTTGTGTTGGACTGACATTGAGAACTGAGCAAACTTAGAATCATAGAATGATTAAGGTTGGAAAAGACCTCCAAGATCATCAGGTCCATCTTTTGACTGAACACCACCATGTCAAATAAACCAGATCACTAAGTGCCGTGTCCAGTCATTTCTTGAACACTGTGGAGCCCAAACTGCCCAATCTAGAAGGGGATGCTCAGGTACCTGTGGAGAGTATAAGCCATGGAAATGGAGTTAATAGAAGGCAATTATGGAAAATGGTGAAAGCAAGATGGCAGAGCCTTGTTAAAACAGTTTTGTTTCCTTTTCATTGTTTTTTGTTTCTTTTTCATTGGTGGGTCAAGAATATATACTTGACACTTTTGTCCTCTATTTATGTTTTCTTGTATTCCTTAATTTCTCTTCTTTCTGTTCTTGCTCTCTCAGTAACTGGATGTTCTGCTGTGTTGTCAACTGTAGCACAAACCAGATAAGGTTAAACTTCTCACAAGCATTGAGTACCTTAGAGCCAGGCCTTGAAGTGTGCTGGCAATAATATTTATCTACAATAGGGGCAACATACTTGTATTGTGGAAACATTCTAGCTTTCTGACTTGCCAATCGATATGGGCCATTTTAGTGAAAAGAAAACTAACATTTGAGAGCTGAACCTGACCTAAAGACAGGGCAAAATAAATAACAACACTGGAGCCATAAGATGTCCAGATAAAGAAAATGAAAGAACCGTGAAGTTCGGGAACTTTTGTCTAAGACTTCTCAGAGGAATAAAGCAAAATACTGAAGCAGAAGTTTCTGAACAATATTCTGAACTCTTCTAAATGGAGACAAAACTCAAGTCAGTACTTTATATCGCTTTGAGAAGAACCCGAGAGATGTGAGGACTAGTCAACCAGCATCTCCTGGCCTCTGTGGTGTGGTGATCCTGGCCAGACTAGTTGGTTGGACACATATGCCTTGATGCATATTAGTACTTGAATGTGAGAGTGTCAGTAAGTAAAATCAGCTTTGGACTTTCATAAAATAAAAACACCTTCCACCTCCAACTTTGAGTTTTGTTACACTAATCTTCTGCTGATGTAGACTCTCTCAGAGAAGTTCCTTTTACTTGTGGGTTGTGCTGTCTTCTCTGGTGGTTCATGTTGGAGCACTCCCTGTTGGTAACACTTAGATGGAAGTAACAGGTTTTTGAAGATGCAGAACACACTGGAGCTGCTTGTCAGGGCTGTCACAGGTGGAAGCAGAATTTGTTTTCTCCCTGTGAATCCTACATGATTCCCAAGCTTTGCCCTCAGCAACATTCAGGCAAGGAGAACTCCCCAATAGCCTGACATGCTTGGAAGCCATGAGGCCCCCCTGTTAATATAATTCATACTAAAATGCAGGTCTTTATATTTTTATATGTTAATGAAGTAGGAGGATGTGATTCTTTTGTAAATGCCTGGAGTTTTGAAATTATAGCACTGTAATGTATATCAACAATGTGATTGGCAACATTAAATGGAAAAATTATTTCTGATCTTTTCCAGTAGTGTTTGGTGTCTAGATTTTTACTACTACTACTATTATTATTATTATTGAGTGAGTGTAGCATCTTGATTTCTGTTACCTTCCTTGCTGATACTGCTACTATTTTGCTCCTGGTCTGCTGGGATTTGATGCCTTCAGCTTAGTGTAGCCCAATTGGTGAGACACAGTATCACAGTATAGATAAGGCTGGAAAGGACCTTGAAGATCATCTAGTCCAACCTATAGCCCAACTAACCTAGCACCAACATCTAGATCATATCACTCAACACCTCATCCAGCCTCCCCTTAAACACCTCCAGCATTGGCGGGTCAACCACCTCCGTGGGCAACTCATTCCAAATCCAGATCACTCTTTCAGTAAAGAAACCTCTTCCTAATATCAAGTGTGAACTTCCCCTGCTGAAGCTTAAGACTATGACCTCTCATCCTGTCACCAGAGACCAAGCAGTAAAGACCAGCCCCCCCGACTACAACCTCCTTTTAGATAGTTATAGACAGCAATAAGGTCACCCCTGAGCCTCCTCTTTTCTAAGCTAAACAGACCCAGCTTCTTCAGCCTCTCCTCACAGGGCTGATCTTCCAGCCCCTTTACCATCCTAGTTGCCCTTCTCTGAACTCATTCCAGCACCTCAACATCTTTCTTGAACTGAGGGGCCCAGAACTGAACGCAATACTCGAGGTGTGGTCTAACCAGCGCCGAGTACAGTGGAAGGATAACCTCTCTTGACCTACTAGCCACTCCATTCTTGATGCAGGCCAGGATGCCGTTGGTCCTTTTGGCTGCCTGGGCACATTGCTGGCTCATGTTGAGTTTGCTATCAACTAATACCCCCAAATCTCTTTCCACCTCACCACTCTCTAAGTATTCCATCCCCAGCCTATACCTACACGATGGTATTGGTGTGTTATTCTGGATTAACAGTGAACATCAGCTACAGCCAGCTAGGATGGCAAATTTGGGAGCTACATCCCTGCCTGGAGCCAGTCGCAGTACAGTCCTAGTGACAGCTGCTGGTAATGTGTAGTAAGAGCTGGTGAAGTAAAATAGGAAAGCTTGGTAAATGCGTGTAAGAGAGTAATCAGGTAGGAATTTGTATGGTTCATGCTCAGCCTTTTAATGTTTTCTATTTTCTGTCATTAGTAGGTGGTTCCCCAAATTGGAAAGAGCATAAATGAGGCTTGAATAAGATCAACCGGCAGCACTGCAACCATGAATTTTACAACAACCAGTCAAATGAAATAAAACAGACTGATGTGTATAATGATGGTAACATTAGCTTGCCTTCCTGCTAATATAAATGCTAGAAAGATAAATATTGAATATCTGTAAATAAACCACTATTATTGTAGCATGAAACCTCCCTTCGAACTGTAATTCTTCTTGAGAAAGAGATGGTGGTTTTCTTTAATCTTTGCAACAGACACTTTACACTGAATCATTTCCTTTAATTGTTGTTCTAAAACATATAACAGGTTTTTTAATGCCTACTTTTTATATTTGCCTTTTTTCTTTCAGTTAATTGCAGTACTTCCATTCAAGCTTGAAAATTAAATTGCTTCCTCAACGTATTTCTTCTCTGCTGTATGTAAACCGGGTTTTTTATTAGCCCTATTTCCAGAGGAGCTGGAAGTGCACTCGTGCCAAGTGCATGGAGTGGCTTTGGGCATTTGTTGTACTTACAGCTGCTTTAAAGGAAGCTCAGACGCGCTGCCATGCTGACAAAACTTCATCTCTTTCTCTTGCTATGGGGAAGTTAACTCATGGTTGGGGGACTGAAGAGCAGCACCAAAAGCCAGTGGGATGGCTCCTCTCCTCTGCCTTTCCAGTGCCTTCTCTGGGCAGTTCAGAAAGGCTTTGCAAGTTGAACTCTGAAACTCTCTGTGTCAGAGCCAGGGATCAGGATAAAGTCCTCCTCTCTCCTTTCATTTAAAGAGTCCACTTACTTAATTTATTTGCATTAATTTGATTGCAGATTTGGTTAGTAAGTACGGTTAACTGTATATCAAAACCTGATTAGAGCTGATGAGATGAATAGGAATAAAGAAGTCTTAAAGTATTTAAAAATGAATTATCNATCCAGCCTCCCCTTAAACACCTCCAGCATTGGCGGGTCAACCACCTCCGTGGGCAACTCATTCCAAATCCAGATCACTCTTTCAGTAAAGAAACCTCTTCCTAATATCAAGTGTGAACTTCCCCTGCTGAAGCTTAAGACTATGACCTCTCATCCTGTCACCAGAGACCAAGCAGTAAAGACCAGC
>WEKX01010231.1:117539-183446 GCA_013390025.1 Pitta sordida | reverse complement strand
ATTGTTGTTCTAAAACATATAACAGGTTTTTTAATGCCTACTTTTTATATTTGCCTTTTTTCTTTCAGTTAATTGCAGTACTTCCATTCAAGCTTGAAAATTAAATTGCTTCCTCAACGTATTTCTTCTCTGCTGTATGTAAACCGGGTTTTTTATTAGCCCTATTTCCAGAGGAGCTGGAAGTGCACTCGTGCCAAGTGCATGGAGTGGCTTTGGGCATTTGTTGTACTTACAGCTGCTTTAAAGGAAGCTCAGACGCGCTGCCATGCTGACAAAACTTCATCTCTTTCTCTTGCTATGGGGAAGTTAACTCATGGTTGGGGGACTGAAGAGCAGCACCAAAAGCCAGTGGGATGGCTCCTCTCCTCTGCCTTTCCAGTGCCTTCTCTGGGCAGTTCAGAAAGGCTTTGCAAGTTGAACTCTGAAACTCTCTGTGTCAGAGCCAGGGATCAGGATAAAGTCCTCCTCTCTCCTTTCATTTAAAGAGTCCACTTACTTAATTTATTTGCATTAATTTGATTGCAGATTTGGTTAGTAAGTACGGTTAACTGTATATCAAAACCTGATTAGAGCTGATGAGATGAATAGGAATAAAGAAGTCTTAAAGTATTTAAAAATGAATTATCTTTCATAGCAATAAGATATGCAAAGTCCCGTACAATTTGGTCCATCTGTCATTTAGAACGTCATTCTAGTTGTTTCAAGAAAAGAAAACTTGAAGGAGAAAGGAGAAAGTAACCCAAGAGTATTGTATGTTTGAAATCTGAGTTTTTTATTTAAAACCCAATTTAAAACCCACCTATCCCTTCTGGAAATCTTACACTGCATCTCAAATAGCAGGATCATTCACGCTCAGTTTTTAGGTATTTTGCTGGTTTTGACAAAGGGTGTCTTACAGGCCAGATGGAGGGACGTTGGCGGGGACGGGGGATCTGCAGATGGAAGCAGCAGCCGCTGCCTCCCAAGGCTCTTCTGAGCAGCTCAGCCATAAATCACATGGGCATTTGTCCCGGTGCTCCCACAGGAGCTGATGCAAAGCTTCAGGGTGGGATGAGGAAATCCTGCACATGTCCCACAGCCTCTGGATCCACACCAAAACAGAAGATGAGTGTAAGTGGTGAGAGACCTGTGGTTAAAAAGGTCTTGCCATCCTGATGGAGAACAGAATTGCAGGTTAATTTGTGTCTCAAAAGGGCATTAAAGTACCAGCAGTATAGCTGCATATGTGTTGCCAGCAATCTAGTAGCGTCACTTGGTGTTGTGATTATCTGGTACGTATTTCTTACTGGTCTATGTTATTTTGTGTTGGGTTCTTGGCATTTTTTTAATAGCCAAACATCCATGTTGAAATGTTTTAAGTCTTGTTCCTGCTCTGGCTTTCTTTTGGTTTTGTTTCAGCTGGAATTTAGCAGTGTGAGTGCAGGTTACATAAAAACTTTTTTTTTTTCCTCGTGAAAACACATACAGCCATATATACTCAAAGATGTCTGTATTTTAATTAAGTAACTCTAATGTGTAGCAAAACCCACAACTTATATTTGAGGAATATACCTTTGTTTTCAGACACATACACAAGTGCAATACCCTCAAACAGGCACCATTTAAGCACCAGTGTCTCTGTATGTATCGGAATATAAAACACAATTCAGTTGTGTTTTATTAATTTCATCCAGGGACTTTTGGTGAGAGGTTACAAGCCATAAATAAGCTATGGTGTGAGGGGTGATTGTTTTGATTTTTGATTCTTGGAAATACTTGTATTTTAGTAAGATGGTATATACAACAAGGCTGGTTTACTGTAACCTTGTGCTAAAAGCTAGGAGCATATCAGGGAGCTGTAGTTTTCCTTCTGCAGTCCTTTGGAGCTGCCACGTTGTCATTTGTCCCTTTCCTCCAGCCAGCTTGTGGTGCAGGCATCTTTTTTTCAGCTGAGAATAAGAATAGTCTGATCTCATAGCTTGACTCACACAGCTGAGCATCACCTCCTTGAATATAAGACTTGCTTCCTGATAAAGACATTGTATCCCTGCTAAACCTGCAACGAAAGCAGGTGATGGTCACTTTAGCTGGCAGCTGGTCACACACACAAGACCTCAGCATCCACGTGGTTGTTTCAGGGATTGTGCTTGTGTCTGATTTATCTGTAGGCAGGTGGTGATTTTAAGGGTAATGTGTTCTAAAAATGCACACTTACACATTTGAAAAAACTTTTAGGAGTTAGTTACTGGCAGCACATGGCGTCTGTATATTGTGTGGGCTCTGGAGAAACTGACAAATTTGAATTTCATCCGCCTTCTTTCTCCTCCTTTTAGCTGCCGGGAGGATTGGACTTGAGAGAACAGCCTTGGTTATTAAATCCATCTCCCAGGAGTGCAGGAGAGTTCACAGAGCATCTGCACACTAGGATCCCTTGGGAATGCCTTCCTGTTGGGATTTAGGATAGATATTTCCTTCCTCTCTCCAAAAAAGCATTTGAATATTAAAAGGCGATTTCTGACTTTGACTTTGTATTAGCAGGAGCAACACATGAAAACCAGAGCTGTGCACAAATGAACAACAGAACAGTATGAAAACTTGTGTAGACACAGTGATGGACCTTAGCTAGGCAAAAGTGGGTTATTTTAGAGTGGAACAAACCAGATTTTTACCATCCTTTGCCTTGCTTAGTTACTTTTTTCACTTCCCTCGCTGTGTTGCTGCCTGTGTTTGAGAGGAAGGGCAGTAGCCAAGGTGTGGGTGAGAGCAAATACAGATGGTTATGGAGAGCATCATTGGTTTTGGAGGACTGACTTGGGTACACTGAAATGAGAACATTTTCTTTCTCATGATGGCCCATGTGAGCTGTACAGCAGCTGAGAGGGGATCCACCATAAGTGCACTGCTTCTGAAAGCAGATCTGTATCCACCAAGGAACACAGGATTTTCCAGGCAGCATTGCGCCTGGAAAAGCTGGAGAGAAAAACTTGGTTTGTGTGAAAGGAAGAAAAGAACCAGAAGTCTTAATTACAAAAAACGTGTGTCCTTTCTGAGAAAAAAATAAAGCAGTCCCACAGTAAGAATGATAGACCTCAGCTCATTCTGGGTATGATTAGGATAACCAGTGTTTTTCCATAAAAAGGGATCAGTACATTAGGGGTTTGGTTGTATTAATAAAAACCTTTTTAAACTTTAAACAAAACCCTTATCATTACATGTGCTCCCAAGCTGATTTTTGGAGGGATTGAACTGAAGCTAATGTTGCAGCTGGTGGCCTTCTTGGCAGAAGCGGCCTGGCATGCATGGAGGGAGGCTAGGAGCCCCCTGGCCTCCTCCTTCCTCTGCACAAACTCCAGCCTGTGATGTATTTAGTGGGACTCCTCAGCTCTGCACTTGTGCTGCTGCCCAGCAGCCCCTCTCCTGTGGTGAAGGGATGAAAGCTGCCCAGCTGTCATCTTTTGCAGGCTGTGGTTGTGCTGCTGGCTTCACCTCCTTCCCTCCCACCTCCCTCTTCCAAGAGGAGGAGGCTGTTCTCAACCTCATTACTCTCATTTCCACTCTTAAGTGCATTCATGGCCAGCATGTGCCTGCTTTGTTCCCAGCTCAGTTGTCCTGTGGCTTAAACAGCTCTCTCTTGTCCTTGGTGTGTAATCCCCTTACAGGCAGGTTTATATCTCCTCACCCCTCTTTATCCCACTTCATGCAAGACTGTGAAAGACACGTGTCTTGCCTTCTGCTAGAGACACTGTCCATTACCTTGTCATCCCAGGAGTACCTTTTGCAGTATCACCTCACCTTCCTTAAGCAGGGATAGCTGGATTTACACCCACTGCAGAATTATATGACAGAGCTGTGGATGAGGCTTACCAGTGCCTGGTGCTGTGGCAACCTGTGCACAGCCTCTTCTGGAAATTCTTTGCCTTTGGAAATGCATCACTGGGTTTCACGTGCCTTTATGTGCATGCCATGAGTGATTCCTCACCGTGGTCAGCTGGCACTCAAAAATCCTTTTACTCCACTATTATTTGCAAATTTAGGAGCTTGAAAGTGCTGGAATTGGTCCCAGCAACATGACCTTGTATCTGGTACTATTGAATTTCATTGCACACCTTATACCTGGTGCTATTGAATTTCATTGCATATCTATTATTGCACACTTCAATGCCATATTCTGCTTTTTCTGAAGGTTATTAGGACTGTAGTTGCTTGAATGCAAAATGGTAGAGAGGGAGTTTCATACCACTGCTATGTGCAGTGACTAATGAGCTTGTAAATCTCTTTTTAATTCTTCTCAAATTTTCTTACTGAGAAAGAATCTCAACTAAGTCTAAACTTCATAAGACCAGGAGATAAACAAACTGTGATAGCTCTGCTTTTCCTCCAGCTAGCACAGCCAGCAAAGTGAGAAATCATGCTGAGCCTTGTGCCACTGTGGCTGTCATTACTGCTTCTCATTACACTCAGAAGGAAGCTGTGTAAGATCAGAAGAGTCATAATTAGGGAAATATAACAGCGGTGTGGACAGAGGCAGGCTAGTGCCTAGCTAGGGATGGAATTGGACTAATACTGCTCTGCATATACCCAAGAATGTTTGGGTGCCAAACAGGCTTGGTTGCTGGCCTTTGCCCTCCAGACACATTGTTGGTGATGGTGAAATGAGGAACACCTCTTCCACATGCTGACTAAGTGCATGTGTTGGATGGGTGCAGAAATTCCCTTGAGGAGCTTCCTTTTCTAAACTGCATTGAAGCAGGTCCCCTCCAGTTATTTTGCAGAATCTTTGCTGACTGCCTCTGCTCTGACAACTTTTGTGGTGCCTACTGTCATCCAAGTTGTGTGCTGGAGCAAGAGAATGTGGTTTTTTTCTGTACCCTTGACTCAGGATGCACACGTCATGTTTATTCCTCTCCAGAGCTGGATGAACTGCACCACGTGGTCACTGTGTGCTCACTGCATGTTCTGATTTTTGTTTTATTCCTGTTGAGAGGTGATGAAGTTGTGATGATTCACATGGGTCTAAGTTGGTGTACTATGATGCTGTAGTTTGCTGATACATGTCTGAAGAATGTTACACGTGCAGGGAGGAATTCCTGTGCTGACTGATCCACTGAAATTACCAAATCTCCTCCACTAGCATCTTTCCACTGAAGTGGAAAGGCTCCTTTTGCCAAAATGGGCTTTGAATGTAGTGCTAGTCTCATGGAGAGGTTATTTTTAAGAGTGCTTCATTTTGCTTCTTTACTTTGTTCACATAGGGTTTGTAGAAGTTTAGATTTTGTAGTGATTTATTCAGAGGCAAAAAAACCAACCAAAGCATTCAAGAAACAATAAAGTATTTAGACAGGAGATATTCCTTATTCAAAACACCTCATTCTGATTTTTTTTTGTCTTCAGAGTCTTAATATCTCAGTAAAATTGGACAACTGGTTTAAAGTATGAGGTCAAACTACATTATACTCTGCAAACAACGTTTCTGTCATCTTTGTGAATTGCTACTGCAGGGATTTGAAAGTGTGAGTGTGAGGGACAGGGGCCACATTGAAGCTTCCAAAACCTTTCAGGTCTCACAGACTGTATCAGTTTGCTGATGATCCATTAGTTCCTTCCATTCTGTGTAGTACCAGACCTCCAAAGCAACCACTATTTTAGGTGGCAGAGTGGGGTGCTGCTTTTGATGTCTCCACTCCGTAAAGTTCTTTTTCCTTAGACATTCAGCTATGCATATTTAAAGCTACATTTCAAGAAATGAGGTCTGAAAATTCCCAGCAGAAATGTATTTCTGCACTTTATTTTTATCCGGAGATGACCACATTTTTGTCTGCAGCTGACTTAAAAGATACATCAATTAATAGTGCCACTGGTGACTAAACTGTGAAACAGAATATTTTCTCTCATTTAATGAAGTGTCTTACATAAAAATAAGCATAATTCTCATGATAAAGAACTTAATTCTACTAATATTTCCAACTTCTTTTTCTGTAAATTCAAGGTGTAATATAGCTGAATCTTCACCATAAGAATATGGCTGTTTATTATAACCATTCACTATGTGTTTGGTGTTAGTATGGAGATCAGTTCCCAGATGTTCTTATTCTTCCTAAATCTTTCTACAAGTGGAATGTAATTAATTATTTCCTTAGAGTAAAATTCCATAAGAATACATATTTTCCACTGTATCATCAAGAAATTTTTCCTTTTGAGCAATGCTGCAAGGTTGTTTTCCAGCTCGTGTTGTGTTGTCCCTCCTCTGCAGTCTTTGTTAATGTTCTTAGGACTTCTTGGGCCATATCCAATTCTTCATCCTGCAGCAAACAAAATTACTCTGATGTTTTCTTCCCTGCTGTTCATTAGATGATCATTGGCCTCTTCTCCTGGTTGCAAGGAGAAGGTTGCACTCACCTCTATGTGATTTTTTACCTGTTTTCTATACAGAATGAGCTGACCCAAGACAACTATTCATGTAGTGCCCCACCAAGCAAGAAGAAGCACCGAACCTTAAAAATATTTTTGAAAAGGAAATAGTTTACTAGTTTACTTACAGAAAGGAGCTGTGCAAGTGTGTCTACTCAAAACATCCTCCACTGTATTTCAGGGCAGATCTGGTGATTGTCCCCTGACTTGGGCACACTAGATACTCAGCTGTGACCCAATGGTGACACGAGAGCAGAGGCAGCATCCCCACTGCTGTAGTTTGCATGTGCTGCTATCTCCCAGTGATGGTTTCCACAGGGAGGACACAGGAATCTCAGATTTGGACAGAAACAGCAAGAGCTCTGGTGGATAATCAATTTTATGACAGCAACTAGTAGTAGATGGATGCTGAGCAGTGGAGATCATAACTCAAATAGATTGCTGGGGTGAGGGGATGAAGCAACATTTGTTGTGTTGGGCATCCCACATGTGCAACAGGAAAAGAAAACCCTGATCCCAAAGCATGGCAACCTGCCCAAGTGAAACAGGCAAGAGATCGCAGAGAGGAATGTAATCTGAAAAAAAAAAAATCTAACAGCATTTTTTCTTTTAAACCTTTTGGCTGGATTTGCTTAGGAAGAGCTTATTTAGATGGCAGGAAAAGAGAGGATGAGGAGGGATGGGCCTGAATTAAAAGAGCGGGGGGACAAAATATTCCTGTTAGGTACTGGGGGAATGTATGAAAAAATGGTGAAATCAAGAACTAGAAGATGCTTAGAGCAGTTACACACCAGAATGGCCATTGATGAAGGTGTTTTCTCCTAATACAATGACCTTTACAGGCTGTCTGTCAGTTTGCAAAGGGGCCAGAAATGGTTATAATTAGCTTATAACTTTTTCTGTAGTAGAGTCTTCACTGAGTACAGTATAATTGGAGAATGTGTAAGGAGGAAAAAAAAAAAGTCAAAGTTGTTTTACCAGAAGCATTTGTTTCTATCATCAGATTTGGGTTTTTTTAAAGCATCTTAATTTTTGGTGAAAGTTTTAAGCAGCATCATTGGTGACTCTGCCTTTAGTGATGGTTTTGTGTTTGACTTTTTTCTGTCAATGGGCATAATTTTCTCTTTTTTCCAAAGGAGAGGTAAGGACATGAAAGTGTTGCCTTCTTCCAAAGATACAGCTCATGGCATTTTCATTGCATTTTTACTCCAGTAGAGGTCAATCCTGTTTAAAGGTGACCCAACTTGGGTTTGCAAGTGTAGTCAAGATCATCAGATATGAGAACAGAGAATTCAGGTGTGTTGCTGGCTTACATGCATTTCCATGTCCCATTGTACTTTTTCTTCCTACTTTTCCCCTGCCCGTGAAGAGCTGACACTGAAGCACCAAAGAAGATTTACATGTTTTAGTTGCCTGCCTGATGAGAGCCCAGAGGCTGAAGCAGGAGAAGGTTTGAAGCCAGCCACTCCCAGTGCTTGACAAGCTCTAAAGCAAGAACATTTTGAATGTGATCCGTTGCCTATTTTGGGAAAGTTATAAAATTTTCAAAGGTAGGCCAGTTATTTTTAAGTCTCTCTGGACATGCTGTTAACGCAGGATTTGTTCTGGATGCTGTCAAGGTCAGACGCTTTCTTCGTGAAGAAGTTTCCCTCCTTTGGGGAAATGTCTGGAAGGTCTAATTAGCTGTGTGCCTTGGTCTTCTTTCATTTCCTCACAGCCTGCTAAACCTATCACTAGACCTTTCAGCTTCAAGATGGATTGCATTAGTTCTTGTCTGTCTTGCCCTGGCTTTATCCTTTTTATGGACAGACTTTCTCTGTCCTGTTTGAGGAGATTTTGCAGTAGACCTGTGCAGAGACAGTGTGCCTCTACCAAAATCCAGGGAGTCGGGTGTTTGGAAAAGGCAGTATTGGAACTGAGAAGCTGGAAATATTGACATGATTATTTTCCTTGTGTCTGACTCTGCTGCTGCTTTGAATTTCTCTTTTAAGTTGCACACGTTTTACATTCATTTAACAAAGTTGCAAATATGAAACAAAATAGAAAAATGCTACCTACAGTGAGATCCTGATTAATGAGCCTGCCCTCCTCCATCTCAGTTCTGCAAATAAAGAACCAGGCAAGGGAAATGATGAGCTCTTCCTGCTGCTTTTGCAAGAAGTAGATATTTCTGTGTGCTCCGTATCAATCAGGGTTGGGTTCCAAGTCTTATTTTGCCAAAGCTTAGGAATCAAAATAGCTGACATCAGTAATGAACAGGAGGACATGAATTATGTAGACAAATAAACTAGCGATTAACTGCTGCACATTTATCTTCACCTCTGTAATTGATAAACCTCAAATGTTCCATATGGAAGTCCTGTGTATAAATTAGGGTTTGAATAAGGGCCTTGAGGATGTGAGGTGTGGTAGCTTTCATATCTCCTATCTCACATTACAGCAGCAGCTCTCTTTATATTGTGCTTTATGAGTTTTGGGGTATGAAGACACTCTATTAGGATGTGACATGCATCCAGTTTAAAGGAGTACACAGTACACATTTTCTTGCCTAATTCTGACAGAATTAAAGGTAGTATACTTTCAAAAGCTAATTTCTCAATACTCTTTTCTACATACATATTTCATTGCTGTTGACTAGAAGAAGGGCATTGATAGTTTAATCTTTGTCATGACACTATTAGAAGAAATACGTAATTCTGATGCATTTCTGTTGCCTTTTATTGAGAAACTGTGTGTGTTCAGCATTAGTTCTAATTTCAGCAGTGCCCAGGATATTACTCTCCCTGTCTCCTATAAAGCTCTGGCACATACCCTTGTGTTAACGCTGTTGCCTGTGTCTTTGTATGTCTTAAAAGCAGATGTTTATTGGACAAGCGAAGTTAGAGCTTACATTCAGTTCAGTTGTGTTTCTGCCTGCCTGTAGCATGTTAACTTTTTCACCAGGTCCAATCGGCTCCAGAACTGGGGGCAATATTGCAGATAACATTGGAAACATCTGTCCTAACACCAAAGGATGGCAAAAGAGCTAGAAAGCCTGCCTTTGACTGAAATCAGTGACAGATGGGGATGCTTGAGGAGAAGAAGGCAGGTCAAGGCAAAGAGAGATGCTTTGGTGGTCCATGCGTAGTCTTGCTGCCCTACTGATAATCCCCGATTCATTCAGATGTGAGAGTAAATGTGTGGTTGTGGTGGGTTGACCCTGTCTAGATGCCAGGTGCCCACTGACCTCCTAAACTGAACAGGCTCGTGGCTTGACATAAGGACAGGGGAAGATCACTCACCTGTTACTATCACAGGCAAAACAGACTAGTTGTAAGGAAATCAGTCAAATCAGAGTAGGGTAATGAGAAAATAAAAATAAGTTGTAAAAGCATTTTCTCCCCACCCCTCCCTTCTGCCTGAGTTAAATTTTATTCTTGCTTTATCAACATCCTGCTCCCGGTGGCACAGAGGGACAGGGAATGGGAGCTGTGGTCGGTTCATTGCACATTGTTTCTACCACTTCTTCCTCAGGAGGAGGACTCCTCACACTCTTTCCGTGCTCAACCATGGGGTCCTTTCCAGGGGAGACAGTCCTCTATGGACCTCTCCAATGTGAGTCCTTCCCATGGGCTGCAGTTCTTCACAAACTGCTCCAGTCTGAGTCCCCCACAGGGTCACAGGTGCTGCCAGCAAACCTGCTCCAGCCTGGGCTGCTCTCCCCATGGGACCACAGCTCCTGCCAGGAGCCTGCTCCAGCATGGGCTTCCCACAGGGACACAGCCTCCTCTTGGAATCCACCTGCCCCAGTGTGGGGTCCTCCACGTGCTGCAGGTGGATCTCTGCTCTCCCAGGGACCTCCATGGGCTGCAGGGGCACAGCTGTCCCACCATGGTCTTCACCACAGGCTTCAAGGGAGTATCAGCTCTGGGGCCCGTCTCTCCTGCTTCACCAGCATTGTTGTCTGCAGGGCTGCTGCTCTCACACATTCTCACTCCTGTCTTTGACTGCTGTTGTGAAGCAGTTTTTTCCCCCTTTCTTAAGTGTGGTATCACAGAGGTGTTTCAGTCATTGCTGATGGGCTCGGCCTTGGCCAGCGGTGGGTCCATCTTGGAGCCGGCTGGCATTGGCTCTCTCGGGCATGGGGGAAGCTTCTGACAGCTTCCCACAGAAGCCATTCCTGTAGCTCCCTGCTACCAGAACCTGGCCACTCAAACCCAGTACAGTGCTGCACAGAGTACATGTGAGATGCACAGATTCATTATATGGGAAAGGGCAGGGGAGCTTAACCTGCTTGGGTGGCCCGTGAGGTTTGAACCTCATGCATGTGACCAGACCATGTACAGGGTGCAGCTGGTTGGGTCTTTTCTTTTTCTCCAGGGTTTTTTTTGTATCCCCAAACAGAACAATCCAATTCATCTAGATTAAAACACTCTGTGGGAACATCTTGATTTCAGTGAAGTTTTTCTTAGAAAATGTCCAGGTGGCCCAGCTGCTTCATTTCCTGCCATCTCGTCAGTCAAGGGCTTCTGGGGTCTGTTTGCTGAGCCTGAGCTCAGACACAATGAAATGCGAGACCTACTAGTGCTAAACAATGCAATTTCTAGTTGTGTGTACTCTTTACAATCCTTGCCTTACTTGGATGTCTCCTGTATACTGTTAGGGGTTTTTTTAACCTTTAAAATTTTGACCTAAATGAAGGGCAGGCCTAATAATGTTTTATGGAATGCTACATCTCGGATTTCTTGGCTGAGGAAACGTGAGTCCAGGGGCTTCCCCTGCAATGAACTTTTGTAAGAAAGACATCATCGAGCTTTTTGATGAAATCCAGGGTGAAACAGTTTTCTAATAATGTTGAGGACTGGAGAAAAAAAACAGAAAAGAAGAAGTTGCATGGAAATTCCATCAAAGTAGGGTGGGGGGCAGGACAGTGTGCAACCATGAAAAACAACTGACCAAGACCAGCACAAACCATTTGCAAACCCATTTGTGAACACAAAACCTGTCTGAGTTTCTGGGGTTTGTTATGATTCTAGGAACTGGCCCTAAGCACGGATAAACCAGGCCTACCCTGGCTGCTGGCAAGAAACTCTCTAGTGATGTTGTCTGTTTGGGGGTGGATCTGGGCTTGGGCTGTTATACCCAGGTGTGGGCTATTACTGCTTAAACCAAGGCTTGTATAAAGTCCAAGAAAAACTACAGGGATTTTTGCTGAGTCAAAACATTGGGTAAGTTTATGAAACCCAGTGTTTTGGTGATACTATTTTTTAATCTCTTTTGCTTTCCCTTAAACACAGTAGAGGATAGGAAGGCATAAAAAGTTGGATAACTTCATCATGTACTAATCACCACTTCTGCCATCCATACTGTGAGTATTCATGGGCATTGAGGGTGCATTTCACCTACCTGGCTGTGGTTTTATTCAGTGTGTATGGCTCTACTTCAGGCTCTCCATCACTTGTGGGACCCAGCCTTGTGATGAAAGGTACACTAAGGGATCTACTGTAGGAGAGCAAGGTCTCAACTTTGAGGTCACAGCAACAGCAGTGAATGAGCAAAGCTCACCCCATGCAGCTGTAAGCTCCTGGAAGTCGCTCCATGGGCTTAATTAACCCTACCACCTCAAAGTCAGAGGTGCTTAAGGGAGGTGGTAAAATCCAAGCCTGCCTTCATCCCATCCTGCTTGTCACAGCTAGTGGTGAATAAAATGGGGCCAAGTCTCAGAGGGGATGCTCTGACACTTCTGCACTCTGGGAGCTGGGTGGGGAATGGGGTCCCAGCCCTCCAGAGAGGAGCTGCTGCCTGTTCTCCCACAGCTCCTTACATTTGGGAAGAATGTCTTTGGCAGTTGCTTTTTGGAAACAAACCTCTTTTTTTCTTTTTTTTTCCTTTGGTAATGTTTATTTTTCTGTTTCACTCCAGATGTCTAATCTGGGGCATTGTGGGCTCTGCAGCTGCCAGGTTGTTTCTTCTGTGTCTGCAGAGGATCTGGAGTGGGGTTGTGACACTTTCCTCACAGGCTGTAGCTGTCATACCATTTCCAGGAAGAATCTTATTTCTTGCAGGGGCCCTAATAAGACCCCCCAGGGGCCCTAATAAGACTGGTGGAGGAGGACTGCTGCTCTCTTTTCTCCATGTGTGCTGGCTGTTGCAGGTGTTTATAAATAAAGTTTCTCTGGATGGTGAATCTTGGATCCTGGAGGCTCTAGAATTTGAAAGGTTGGTAGTAACCCTCCTCTGACTGCCAGGATATCTGAAGTACTTTGTACACCTCCAGGAGAAGATGTATTGATTATACCCATCTATCCATCTGCCACTGTTCATCTTGGTGATTTCCTAATAATTTTCCATTTTGCCACCGAATGATTCCATTTCTCAATGGAAACTTTACAGTAGGAAGGGAAGAGGGAAGACTGAGGAGGCACTGAGTTTCCTTTTAGACCTTTCTGATGTAAATGGACCTACATCACCTGCTTCTGCACCTACTGGGCCTCACCCACAGGTCACAGGATTAGGCGGGCATGGTGATTTTGGGTCAAATGAAGGATATAGAGGCAGAGTAAGGGGAAGATGCATGTTCTGATGGTGAGTGCCAGGAGCAGGATCTGTTCCTGCTGCCTTGTTCTCAGGCCAGCAGTATCCTGGTTTTCTGTCTACCTGTGTTGCTCCTGCTTTAACGCAAAATTTAAAAGCCAAATGAGAGACCAGTACATTCATTATTCTGTTAACTGTGTGATGGAACACAAAGACGGGGATAAAAACTGCATCATAAAAATAAGGAAACAAGGTTTGCCTTGGGGTGGAGGTAGGCTTAGTCATACCACTGCTTGTGTCTGCTAAGTAAAGGTCATGAAAAGGTTTCTGGGGAAGTCTTCTGGTTTTTCCTCTTCATGAGCAAGGTTCCAGCGGGTGCTGCTGCAACCCGAGGTGCATCTGCAGAGTGTCTTTGTGGAAACATCCCATTCCCTCTGCACAGTGCCAAGTTTGCACTTGGGGGTTCAGACCTCCCAACAAAATGAGAGATTTCCTTAAATCCCTGTAAATCAGAGTTCTATTACGAAGCAGAAGGGGAATAAACCACTGAGAGGCTTTCCTCTTTTTTTTCCAAAGTCTCTGTATGTCATAAATTGAATAGGCTCCCCCTGAGACAGGGGGAAACCGAACTCCTAAAGCGCATAGTAAAGGGTTAGTAATTGTTTCAAACAGCCAACTAAAAAAGCTTTTTATTACAAGGCTTGAGTTCTCTTTCATATGTGAAGCTGCTTGTTCATTTTGGCAGTGAAGGCTGCTTTTACGCCTCCCTGGGGACTGTGGTAAAACTTTCAGCAGTTCAGGCACAGAAACCAGCCCTTTGTGGAACCGGAGGCGAGAAACCAAAAGTTGTTCAGCAGATTTCCCAGTCCCCCACAGCTTGCTTTCAGATTTTGCTGATTAATCTGCACCCTCTGAAAAAGCTTTTGTTAGAGAGAAGGAGAGAGGTGACAACAGTGTTGTGTATGGGAGACCAGACGTGGCAAGGGCATTTGATGTCTGCGGGTAGGTAGGCAACTCTGGGATTTTTTTGACATTCAGCTGTTAGTCAGTGGGGTGCAAGAGCAAGGAATCAGCACTTTTCATGCAGTTGCACTGAAAAATGGGCAAACACTGGATTTATTCCTATCACCAGTGTGGGTAGGACAGCAGAATTCTCTGCTAGTCCTGTCCCAAAGGTGCAACACAAATGCCAATTTTGTCTGCCTGGTCTTCCCTCCTTCTTTTTATTCTCTCTTTATTCTCTCTTTTTTGGATGTCTTCTTTTCCCTGCGTCTCTAGCACTGTATCTTTCTTCAGAGCATCTATTTTTTATCATCCCTCCTCCTGGTGTTTTCCTTAGGTAGCTCTGATTACTCAGCAGCTTTGCTGAACGCAGTTCCCCCTCCGGAGAGGTAGAAGTGCTGCATCAGAGCAGCACCTACTGCCACTGCCGCAGACACAGGTCGAGGAGAGGACGGGCTCCTTTGCCTTCTACTGCCAAGAAGAAAGTCAAATGGGAAGGCAGCGGCAGAGGTGCACCCTTCATAGTCCTTTTTGAGCCAGCCTAGGTGAAAAAAGCCAAAAAGCTGCTTTCCTTTCTCCTTCAAGTAGTTTTTCCCTGAATTAATTCATTTCAACCTATATGAAATGTAGCTGAAAGATCTTGTGACGTAGCTGACTGAGAGTTTTTAGGTGCAATATAACTGTGAACAGGGATCTCCTGCACAGAAAACTGCAGGGCAACCCTGGTGTAATAGTGTTGAATGTCAGTATTTCACAGCAGTATAAAGATGTTCACAAGAGAAAACTTGGAAAGCGAGCAAAAAAATCCTACCAGGATGTTTCTTCTACTCCTCCCCCTCAGCAGTGGCCTAGAGGAGCTGGTAAGGTAAATTCAGGAAGCTTTTGCAGGGCTGGCACTGGGAACTGGCCCTTCATGTCCCACCTTTGGTCATGCTGTGGGAATGAGTTATGTGTGTACAATCCCAAAGCAGGTGTGCCAGCATCAGGTGTGATCAGCAGATGGTGCAGCATCATCCCTGTTGTGGCCACTGCTCAATGTCAAGGTAGGGTACACCATGGGCTTCCCCCATGTCCCTGCTGGTGCTGGGGTCTTGTGTGCCCCCAGCTGCCCCATGGCACGGCAGCCTCTGCTTGCACGTCTCAGGCGAGAGGCTGGGTGCTCCCAGAGTCCACTGGTGTTCTTCCAGATCCTGCACAGCCAGGGGGGTGTCTTCTTTTGTAGCCAGGGGAAGGCTTCCTTGCCAAGGAAATGCACTGAAAGGGATGCTTGTGCTCCTGAAACTTTGGTGTTAAGAAGGACAGGAGGTCAGGCAGCGGGTTCTTGTGGTTCACGCAGGTTTTATGGCAAAACTCAGGAGGTGTGAGGTGGCAGCAGTTATTGTTGCCTTTTGGAAAGAATGACAGGGTTGGCCACCTCTCTCTATGTGCTGTAGGAGCAGAAAGCCTGTTCCTGCAGGTGGTTCACTGCATCCTCCCTTGGCAATCGTCTGCTTTGCAGTGATTAGTCTTGGATGTTTGTCCTTTGGTGTCAGTCTTAACATCTCCAGATGCTGGAATCTAATTTTGTCTGTCCATTCCACTGGAGTGAGTAAAAATCCCGAGGCTTCCTTCTGCCAACAGAGCTGCACCAACGAGTCTCTTCGGGATCATTGTGTACTGAGTTTGGATGCCTTCCCTGGTAACTCCTGACCTCTCTCTCCTCTTGCTTTACAGATCACAGGCGTTATCCTTCTCGCAGTCGGCGTCTGGGGCAAGCTCACCCTTGGCACATACATCTCTCTCATTGCTGAGAACTCCACCAATGCCCCCTACGTGCTCATTGGGACGGGTACCACAATCATTGTCTTCGGGCTTTTCGGCTGCTTTGCCACTTGTCGTGGCAGCCCATGGATGCTGAAACTGGTGAGCATGCCAAAGTGCCTTAAGAGGGGAAGAGATTTTATTGGTCAGTTGGGATTCCCCTCCACCTTTTGCCAAGCTTCGCCAGACGTTGATGCAGTTTTTTAGGCACATAAGTTACTTTTTATTGATCTTAATGTGTGCCTTTTGGACAAAGGGAAAAAAAATCTCTGCCAAAAGCAGTTATTGATTAGGTATTACTGAAATACCACATGGTGTATAGGCCCAAGTGTTGTTTGGAGTAGAGTGGACTGCTGCGNACTTGTCGTGGCAGCCCATGGATGCTGAAACTGGTGAGCATGCCAAAGTGCCTTAAGAGGGGAAGAGATTTTATTGGTCAGTTGGGATTCCCCTCCACCTTTTGCCAAGCTTCGCCAGACGTTGATGCAGTTTTTTAGGCACATAAGTTACTTTTTATTGATCTTAATGTGTGCCTTTTGGACAAAGGGAAAAAAAAAATCTCTGCCAAAACCAGTTGCTGATTAGGTATTACTGAAATTTGCTACCACATGGCCCAAGTGTTGTTTGGAGTAGGGTGGACTGCTGCAAGTTGTTCTACAATAATTCTGTTTTTCTGTAAGCCAGATAGATAAGTTTGTTTACAATCTCTAAAATGTCCAAAACATCATGAATTTGAAATTCTTTTGAACCATTTTTAAGGGGTCAGTTTAATACCCTGGTGTGAAATTATGGAGAAAATAGTTGGTATCTCATAAAAGCACACCAGCCTTTCTTTTTCTCCTAACCTTCCCTAGGATAGAACAAGTCAACCCCAGAAAACAAAGCACTGTATTGTGTGTTTGGCCTCATCTCAGAAGCAGTAGGGCCTCAAGGTGCACAGAGCAGAGGTACAGCAATTGTCCACCAGTCCACTTTAACCTCTCTCTGTGTTTCTCTGTTCTGAGTTTTGCAGCCTACATTACAATGCAAAATAACTACAGGTTAAACAAACCTATGTGATAAATGCATTGCTATGAATATTCAGGAGAAAAATCCTACATGTGTAATGGCTTGGAAGATTGTATAATTAGCACTTGTGAAGTAATGAACTAGAGAAAAAGGCCTTGACAATGCCCCTCTTGCTAAAGTGTTCTGGGGCTGATTTTCCAAGGAGATGGCATGATTCTTCTCCAGCTTAAACTGTATAAAAAAAAAAAAAGGGACAACTTAAAGACAGTTAGTTTCCTCAAGTGATGGCAGAGAAGGAGTAGAGGAGAGGTAGCAGCTGCAGATCCATCAGCAGGGATATGCTGGTGGCCAGTTGGCGAGTACCTAATGCTGTGGTAGGTGCACTGCTGCTGTCTCTTGCTGGTGAGGTGCTGTCAGGGCATGTGTAGAGTCTTGTCAGAGTTACTGCAGCCCAGATGGGAAAGGGATAGAGAATGATGATATAAATCCGTAGGAAATCAGGCTCTGCCAGTTGCTCCATAAGTCGCAAAACTTTCTCAAGGGTATGCCGTTAGCAGTAGCATGGTGCTGTTCCAAGCACATGGGTTTATTTTCATTGTACACATATGAAATATTTCTAAACTTGTTTTCTCTCCTAAACAGACAGTGATTTGACAGCTGCATTAATTGGAGACAATTTTTTTTCTACTTCTGCTTTCACTGATGGCTTCCCTTCCCCAATAACCTTTCATGAAAAGTACATTTAACTCTCCCTACTAAATCCTGCTAGAGCTAAATTTAATTTAAAATGTTTCCTTTTTAAATTAGCTATTATTTAGCATGTGGAATAGAAAAATGTAGTTTTCCCTTCAGAAGATTAAAGCCCAATATCACATTTTACCATCACACTTCGCATTTTTTCTTTTTCTTCTTTATTTCTGCTTAAATATATTTTTAATAATTGGCGAGTGTCTACACTGAAAACAGTGGGTTTGAGGTTTATTTAGCTCCCAATCCAAATGCTGCTTCTGTGGCCAAACATGGAATTTGGATCAGCAAAATATTTGAAGCAAATGTCCAGTATCACTGTGAGAATATTTCCAGTGAAGTTAGTTTTTAGCTTTATTCATTGGAAAACCTTCAGGATTCAGGCAGGAAATGGGAGTCTATCAGGGAGCTAGATAAACACAAACAAAACCACCTGGGGAAGTCTATTCACCTTAGCAGAGTCCCATGCAAACACGACGGGTCTGTTTGCATTCCTTATTGCAAGAACAAAACCTGTGTGACTTGGATTCATCTCTGGCATTGTGAGTGTGTTTTAATTTATATGAGAACACTAAGAAATGCAGGAGCAGAAATGTCAAAAAAGCCAATAATTAGGCAATATATATCATATCAGTTTTGAATTGTATAAACATGTATATTGCATTCAGGTAATAACCTATGTATTGTCTCCAAAAGACCTTTGGTTTCTTAATACCTTTGAAGGGTGCCTAGGGTGGAAAGTTAAATTTCACGTGAAATTACATGGGCTGAGAAAATAAAGCCTGTCACGCTCTGACTTCTCTTGCCTCCTACCTTTTCAGTATGCCATGTTCTTGTCCTTGGTGTTCCTGGCTGAGCTAGTGGCTGGCATTTCAGGGTTTGTGTTTCGCCACGAGGTAGGTGGAAATGTGCTGAGTTTGCATATGGCAGTGCCTCCCTGGGCAGGAGCGTGGAGAATGTGTAGGTCACTGAGCTTGGCATCTCCGTGCACATCTCCAGGGATGTGGCTGATGTGCAACAATAACATGCACAGCTCTTAAAAACTGATGCGATTCCAAATGAAGGGATTTAGCCAAAGCTCTTGCCCTCAGCTGCCTGATGATTTACTCGGGAGCTCTCAGGTTTTGTGTAAGAAAGATCATGTAAGATCTTCTTTACTCTTACATACGATGAGGGCTGCAAAATAGATTAAATACTTTTCTTAAACGCAGCTGCTTCATTAAGGCAAGTGCTGGTTTATATAAGGTAAAGAGCACTTCTGCATGAGACCAGACTCTGTTTTGTAAATAGTATTTTCTTTTCTTTCTTTTTTGGAGGAGGAGGGGAGGCAGGGAGGGAGTGGGATGGGATTTTGTTTCTATCCTGAGAATAAGGAGAGATTAGAAGTAGAGTGAGGTTAGAAACTGGGACAGGAAGAAGATTTAAAAAAGAATGGTGGTCTAGATTTGTAGCAGCACTTCTGCTTTATCCACTATAATCAGGTCTATCTCTGGCTTTAAGCCCATGGACCTAAATGCCACTACTGTTGAACCAGAACAACCCCAGAGACCCCTCTCATCTCTTCTATTTGTATTAACCGGTTCTCTAGTCTCCCCTTTCGACATGAGATTTCCATTGCAGTGGGCTTTTCTGGTGTCTGCCCTTGCAAGTGTTGGATTATTTTTAATTTGGTCCCAAAATGCCCATCCCTCTGCTGAGGATTGCCATTCCATCTGGCCTAACCTGCAGCAGCCTCAGGGTCAGACTGCTGCTCCCGTTTGGGAGAGGCAGTCCGTGTGAAGGTAGACCCCACTGGAATAACTCCTGCCAGTTAAAAGAGAGCTCTGCCAGCTCTGAAAACACACTCAAAAACAAGTGGGAAGGGCTAGTTTGTGTGCCTTGCTAGGTTTGGAAATGCATTTGCTTTTGGCAAAAGCAGCTTCAGATGTTGTGCTCACATGGGCTTTTTTTTTCCGTGCCCTCGTAGATCAAGGACACTTTCCTTAGGACATACACTGAAGCAATCCAGAATTACAACAAGAACGATGAGCGGAGCCATGCAGTGGATAATGTACAGGAAAGTGTAAGTCTAAAACTGAATACTAAAAATCAGCAAATAAAGAGACAAAGAAAGCACTCAGGTTTGATCACAGAACATGGAATGGGGATGGCTCAATCTGCAAGATTTATTTTGCAAGCAAAATTACAGGCTGGAAAAACTGATTTAAAGAAAAAGTATTTCAGCTGATGTGCTTGTCCAAGATGCATAAGTTTTAGTGTAAAATCTGTCTGATAATGGCAGGGCGTGTCCCACTTGTTGCCCCGGATCTTGAATTAAGTTTAAGGGCCTGTTTTATACTTAAAGAACACACCTTGTTCTTAAGTGGATCTGTCAATAAGATTATGAAGTGTGAATTGGAGCTGGATGAGACAGGATTTTATAATCTAGCATCCTGTATCAATGATAAACTGCAGCAGTTCTCTGCACAAGTACAATGAGAGGCTGCTGTCAAATTGTCTGTTTGCCTAATGTTAAGCTGTATTTTGAAATTCTGATTCCTTGAAGTTGGCCAAAATAAATAGTTATGAGCAATTGTCCAGTGTTTCTGTTGTAGCAAAATGTTAATTTCATTCATAGCTCTGTTTTAACAGGACCTGCATGTATAAGCCCTTTCCACACAGGAAATCACTTTCCATATCTTTGAGTGACTGTCTTCTAGCTTAGCATTTAAGCAGAACATCCTTCCCAATTTAGGGGTTTCAGCTGACTTCATAGATGCACTGTATGAACATATGGTCTCTTTCTATTCATGGTTCAGTGAATTGTCCTAGAAATTATTTTGGTGAGTTAGAGAGGCTTCACCTTACCAATTTGTACTAGTTTGACTCTGTATGTGTTACATGTGACTCTATGTGATGCTTTGGGGTTTTGAATTTCCAGGATCACCTTTAATCAAATAAATAAGTAAAGGAAACAAAGAAACAAAACAAATGAACTAACAAAATTCCAAACAAACAAAAACAAAAAACCCCACAAAGTTCTTCAACTGAAAAAGATGGCTTTATGACTGGATCTTTATTGAATATTACAGATAATAACTGCTCAAAGAATACCTTTTTTTTAGTTGGTTGTCTGCTCCCATTTTCTGTAAATGACATTCCTGATATTTTTATAATTAATGGATCAGAGGGTATTACCTGCTTTTCAAAACTAGAGACACCCTGTCTTTATTTTGATTACAAGCTGATTAAGTTGGCAGTGATGACTCTGATTCTGTACTAGTTTTTGTTCTGTTTTGTTTGTTTGTGTGTTTTAAATCTGCCTCTTCTTCCTCCTAGCTGAGCTGCTGTGGCATTCAGAGCTACACCAACTGGAGCACCAGCCCTTACTTCTTCAAGCACGGCATCCCTACGAGCTGTTGCATGAACTCTAGTGACTGTAATACTCAGGATCTGCGCAACATGACTGTGGCTGCCACTAAAGTAAACCAGAAGGTACCAGAGGCAGTTGTTGTGACACCATCCAGTACACCAGTGGAGAGTTTGGCTGCTTACAATTGCATTTTGTTCCAAATGATTGGTTCATAGTGTGCATATAGGGCTGGAGTGATGTTGAAGATGTGCTTTGTCCCTTGTTTGCTTTCATACTCTTTAAGGTGGCCTTTCTCAAATGCCCAGGTGCAGCATTTCTGATGAGGAGGGGCGGGATTTGTTTCCTTTCCTCAAGCAGAGGTTGAGGTAAAGGTGCTACAGACAGGCAGTGCTGGCATAGCACAGGACCACAGGTGGCACATGTGCTCGATTGCCCATGATGGTGAGGTCAGTCAGGACCTCTCTGCTTCTCTGCTCACTCCTGCTGAAATACTGGAGGGTTTTGTGGAGGATAAAGATGTAGCAATGTAAAGAACAGGACAGGGTTTACTCTTGCTTATGTCCAAACAGTAATTTCAGTATCAGAGCCCAGCTGATACTGAAACATCCCAAACACAGAAAACATGGGTGGGTTACAACAAGTGTTGTGGTTGGTGGATATATTTAGTGTGACTTGAAATCTGCTACAAGAAAAGCACAGCCAAAGGGACCCTTTCCCTGTGGTTACCTGAAGGAGCAGGTTGGGAAGACAGAATAGGGTTGGGAAAGCAGGTTGTGAAAATGGGATGAAAAGGAATAATCAGAGAATAAAAACACAGAGAACACTACAAAAGGGAGGAATAAAGAGAAAGTAATTGCGACATCTATAGCCGACACTGCATGGCAGAAATGCAACTCAAGTTATTTCTTTAAGTGCCAGTGCGTCATCAGTTCTTTCTTTCTCACTTGAGATTTGCAAGAGAGGGAAGAGTTTGTTGGTGAAAGAAATGATATTGTGGCCAAACCACCATGGTAAGTTGCAGCATAGCTTAGTCAGATTTAAGGATTATTTGCTTTTCTGTTTTTATTTTCAGAGCTGAATTGAAAAAAATAAGTAGAAGCCCTGAGTAGGTACTAGTGGAAATAAGGCAATGCCTCTCTCTTTTCTCTTCCTGTATTTTTCACCTCAGTCACCTGTGCCTCAGCAAGTTGGAGTGGTGACTTAGCACAGCCTGAAACATCATTGAAAACCAGTCAAGTAGACAACATTTTCTGACATCCATTGAAAAAGGAATACTAGAGGATTATTTCCCACTAAGCCTTTCTTTTCTTGCAATAGTTTAATGAGAGCCACTTGTTGGGGACATTTGTGAAATGTTAGTGGTATTCATTGGTTAAGAAACTCACAATCCCCACCACTAAAGTAATCTTGCTGGGTTGCATGAGTGTAGAGGGTGATTCACTCCATTCAGTTGTACTTAGTGAACTTGTAGTCACTTTATGATTTTTAGCAGTGGAAGGAAGGTGAGAGCAGGACCGAGTGGATCAAGGACATATGGAATGCAGCATCCACTGCAGGCAGAGAGCCTCCTGCACAGCCCACACCTGAGCCCCTGCCTCTGCCCATCTTCCCAGCAGAAAAGTTCTCTGGTGTGACTGGTATTCTACCAGCACATCCCACCTTTTCAGTTCAGGACATCCTTGCACTCTGAATCTTTCCTGGCTACATAACTGAACAGATATTTCCTCTCTCGGAGTGGGGCAGGCGCCTGGCCGTGCTGGGAGCCGAGCCGCCGCTGTGCTCGCTCTGCCGGGAGTGGAGCCACGGCAGCAGCAGCTGTGCGGGTTGATTTGCATATCCATGACTGCCTAATTTGAATATTCATGCGTGCCAGGTCGCACATGCGCAGTCATGAAAAGGGGCCTCCTTAATCACTGAAAAATCACGCTGCTGTGAAGCCTCAGTATGGGCGGCACAGACTGGAAGAGGGTTGACTGTATTTGCACTCCCAGCACCAACCCAGTGTTTCCTCAAAGTGCCAGGCTTGCTTTGCATGCACAGGGAAGTTGTGAGTTCCACTCGTGAGTTCCTCATGGCACAGGATACCCCCTGAATTGTAGGAGGTGACTGAGGGATGAATGTGTGCTAGTCTAGGGCTAGTAACTCATTCCAGACATCCTTTCTCCATGTTCTCCTGTCAAATGCACAAGTCACCTGACAGAAAAGGACTGCTGCTTCCTCAGGAAGTGGTTGAAGTAATTACTTGATTTGATTACATAGAGGAAGTTTGGATGTTTGGAAGTTTGTGTGGTTTTATCTCATTTCCTGAGATAGCAATCAAAGGTTGCAGATTTCTGTTTAGCAGTTGTGGGATCTTGGAGTTGTTCCCAAATGTTTGAGTAGTGTGGGATGTCTGAAAGGGGCACGAGAATAAAAAGCAAGCAGGAGGAAATGCCCTATCCTTTTGCTTCAGCTGGGAAGCAAGTTTTATTGCCTCTGACCCAAGCCCCTTGCTCATCTCGGAAACAGGCCCTTTGCTCTGTATGTTGGAGAAAAAGGAAAATATATATTTCCTGTATTGCGGAAGAGCCTTCTCAGCATGCCTATGGACAAGTATATTTGGAATACAACTTTTGGTGGACCTTGCAAAACTATCAGTAAGACAAGTTCTCTATGAGCTAATCAAATAACTAGCTGTTTATGAGGACTAATGATGAATTAACCAAACTGGATTAAACTAATTATATAATTACAGGATTAAAAGAAAATGTTCCTGGATTTTCTTTGCCAATTCTGACCCTAACTTGCCTAGTGACCTTGGGTAAATTATTTAGGCTCTCCATTTCTTCATCTCAGAGGGCACTAATACCTAACTTTAAGATCTGTCATTAGGATTAGCTAATTAATGTTTATTTAGTGCTTTTAATCTTCACGGTTCACTACCAACAAACCTCAAGAATTACGTCTCTTTAAAATCTTAAGAAAGCAACAGGCACATGGAGTCAAGAAAGGTCAGAGACTTGCTAAACTGTCACTTTTGTCCTCCGGATCAGCCCCCAGATGTGTGCACACAGTGCCTCACGTATTTCTGTACTGTGTATGCAACCTGGGTGCTGCTCAAACCCTCAGCACAGTGAGGACTGGGCAATTAAGATGTATGTAAACAGTAAACAGATTATTGTGACATGGAAAAACAGCATCTTCAAGTGAGGAGAGTGATCAAAGCTCTCACACTGCATGTTTTGTGTCTTCTCTCCCTCAAATTGCCTCTGCAGTTAGATGTTGCATCTCTTGAAGGCTGTTCAGCAGAACAGATTTCAGAAGAGGTGGGACAACATTAAGCCGTGTCAGACAGAATGAAAATACTGCTTGAGAAATCTAATCTCATTGCATAACATGTAAGACACACACAGCTATCGTTGCTTGGTGTGTTAAATGAACAAGCTTGAGTTGGATTTACCCCACACTGTGCTAAAACGTAGTTAAGGATTAATATGTACACTTAAACATTTCAGAAATGAATCACAGATGTGCTGGTCCTCCACTGCTATTAGGTTTACCCCTTCAGTGCTTTCAGGATTAAATGTCTTCTGACATTGTATAAGAAGTCAAAGAAATTATACAATATATTTCACAAATGGCCTGTCTCAAATAAAGCACACTGGTTTTCCTTCTCACTGTTGTTTTTAACAAGCACCTAATGCTCTGAGATCATGTTGAGTTCCTACAGTGTTTGCAGAAATGAAGGAAGTGTGGATGTATGTGGATATATGTGAAGACACTTCTCTCTGATGGGAAAGGAGTCCAAACTGGGAAAGGGAGCTCACTGTTATTTCTGTGTTTTCCAACTTCTCATAAGGTGGATAAAGTTATAATACATAAAATACCTCAGGGCTGGCCTTAAGCCTGAGTGGTGTTATTCATTTGAGGAAGTGTGGCAGAAGAGGCTGAGCAAGGACTTCAGCTTGTGTGGACAGATAGGTTAGTAACGAAATTAAAAATAGATGTCACCTTTCTTTTTTTCTCCAAGTATTGCATCACTTGTTTAGATTCATTTGGGCACCACAAGCTAGAAAAAATGATTTCAAATACTTTTTTAGAGGGATAGAATAGGTGAGGGAGAAACTTGGCAAATATTATTATACTGGTGGGAGAAGATCTCAAAAAAGTCTATTCAAGAGAAGGGCAGATATGTATACAAATCTTCTGGCCCCAGTCTGGGCTGTGAAGTGAGGCATGAGGAAACAAATCAGCTGATGGAGTCAGGATCTGAGCTAGAGAGAGAAAACTGAATTTGAGGAGCAGGACAGGGAATTTTATGTCCAAGGACAAATGAACCAAGAAAATTCATACAAAACCCTTCATGACTTTGTTATATGGTTTAAAGTTACATACTACTCAGTGCCTTGCATGGTGTCCCTTGGCAGATAAAGGCAAACAGAATGCCTTAGGGGGCACTTCTATTAAATATCTGGAATATTAGGAAATCAGCATCATTTATTCATTTTTGACATCTGTATTGTATTATAACACTGGTATATTGTTACTGGTTTGGTTCCAGGTCAAAGCTATATTGTTTTTAAAACAATACAAATTGACTTCCTTTAATAAGACCCATAAAAATGAGTGCAACAACACATTTAACTTCTAAAAGTACCGAAATGCATTTCTTTCTAAAAGGAACTGGTTTCGCCACCACTTTCCATCATTCACTCGGAATTGCTATTAAATGAAAAGGTGACAGTGTTGGAAATTACAGCAGAAATATTGTCTAGCCCAAGTCTATTTTAAATGAGAAATTTATATGCATGCATTTATGGAAGGGAAGGTCGATACAAGGAATGATGATGTTTGTTTTCCAGGGCTGTTATGACTTGGTGACTAGTTTTATGGAGACAAATATGGGAATCATAGCTGGAGTGGCTTTTGGGATTGCGTTCTCACAGGTAAGTGATAAACGCTCCCCTTCCTCCCCTTTTTTTTCCCCTCTCTCTTGTTCGTTACCTGGACTTCAAGGAAGGAAGGATTATGGAAAGGGACTGAACTCAGCATGCTCATTAGTCCTGAGGTCATATGTTCATTGATTTTCTTTTTTTCAACTTAAATGAAGTTTCTCCTTGGGAATATCAGTTACGGTTGAGCTAATGACTAGCTCAAGGAAAACAACTGGTCCCTGCACTGGGTCAAACAGAGGTTAACCCAATAAAACATTGGCTTAAATGGAGCATAAAAACCTAAGAAGACAAATAGCTTATCTGTTGTTTGAATAGGCTTCTAAGTACTCTCATTTGTTCTTAAAGGAGTCTAGAATTCAAACAAGAGGGCACCTTCAGACCTCCCCATCCTGGGTATGGAGCCTGGAGGGGGCACTTTGCTTTGGTGACCAGTTTTATTTATTTATTTTTACTTTAACTCTGGACACTGAGAAGAGATCCGCCAAAATCAGATTATAAAACTAACTCCTTTGGCTACACCAAAAGGTGTTTGGCATGAGAGGACAAGAGGGGAGCTAAGAAGGTGTTTGCTGCTCACTGATGTTCAAAGAGCCTTTACATAAACAGGAGCTGGGGGAAGTACAGGTCTGGTCAGAAACTTCTGACCAAGAAGGAGCAAGAGAACACCTGTATCTTTCAAAAAGATGCTCCTCTATATCAGTCACTTCATGTGTGATGGCAAGGTGTTAGATGTGAGAAGCTGACAGGCCAAATCATGTAATGTGGGTTATGATGGTTTATCACAGTACCAGCTGCCCAGAACATGTGCTTGCAGGTCAGGTTTTTGGGATCCAGAAGTGGTGAAACCACCTGTCTGGAGCTGTTTGTGCATGGGACAGGGGGTGTTCACAGATTCACAGGTTATTCTGAGTTGGAAGGGACCCATAGTCCAACTCCCCAGCAAATGCCCACCCAGGAGTTGAACACAGCTGTAGAACCACGGGCACCACGCTCCATCCATCCAAGCCTCCCATCAACTCCATGTCACTGAGTTCCTCATCCAGTCTTTTCTTAAACACCTCCAGGGATTGCGACTCCACCCCCTCCCTGGGCAGACCATTCCACTGAGAAATCACTCTCTCTGTGAAAAACCTCTTCCTAACATCCAGTCTAAACCTCCCCTGGCGTAGCTTGAGGTTGTGTCCTCTTGTTCTGGTGCTGGCAGCCTGAGAGAAGAGATTCATACCCACCCAACTGCAACCTCCCCTCAGGTAGTTGTAAACAGCAATGAGGTCACCTCTGAGCCTCCTCTTCTCCAGGCTGAACAACCCCAGTTCCTGCAGTCGCTCCCCATAGGGCTTGTCCTCCAGTCCTTTCACCATCCTTGTTGCCCTTCTCTGGACCCTCTCAAGCCGTTCCACATGTTTCTTAAACTGTGGAGACCAGAACTGGACACAGCACTCAAGATGTGTCTGACCAGTGCTGAGCACAGGGGAAGAATAACTTCCCTAATCCGATTGACCGCAATGTTCCTAATACAGGCCAGGATGCCATTTGGTTTGTTTTGGTTTTTTCTAAATAGGCTATTCTAGCTCTTGTTGAATGATCACAGTCTTAGTACTCTTCTCCAACTTTAATTATGGCTTGATTACTGCTGTGGGACCCTGAGCTCGTATTTCAGTTCAATTTCTAGATAGTCAGAAGGCTATAAAGCATCTTTTAAATGCCTCGTGTAAAGCTATTCAGAAGAAAAACGGGATGAGTAGAATTCTACAATTCATATGCTGCTGGGGCCAATGTCTCAGTCAGGACCAATACTACCTTTATTCAGTGTATAATGGCAGGCTGCAAGCAGCACGGGGTGCAAGGCACTTTGCTGCGACAGCTCTGAGTGAAAACCAAGGTGTGTTTTGATGTGTTGGCATTTCACACTGCTGAGGGCACTGTACATCCTGCTGTCATGTGGGGATGTCACTCCCCAGTGTAGGTGCCAGGCTCTGACCCTGTGAGTACATATCCAGCTCCTCGTGGTCTTAGCCAGTGTGTAAAAAGGAGAAGGGAGGGGGATACGGGGTAGAAAAATGCAGCTCTCCGGGTCTGTGAAGAATAGAAGGTGGCTGGTTATAATTTACTGCCTAATCTGTTTTGCTGGACCAAATTAGGGAGAGTGTTTATGGATTGATTTCAGGTTAACCGTGGCTGGCAGCAACGCCAGGCAGTGCTCCAGCTGTAGGTGAGGTTCCACTGTTCCTACTGAGGATAGGTTTTATCTAAATAAAAGACAAATTAAATCATGTTGCTCTTCAGTAAAGCACACTCAAGGGTCTTTCCTTCAATGATTTGTTAGCTATTGACTAGCATGGGGAATGTGCTGATGCCCAGAAACAGGGAAACTTTGATGTAACAGCATTGCACATCTTACAGGCCTGGCACAGACTCCCCCCAACAGAGTCAGAGATTTTTAAAAAACACTGTGTTGCTGACCTTGTCTGCTCTGCTCCTGGGGTTTGAAATAATAACAATAAAATAAAATTTGATTGTTTTTGGACTTGGATGCCAATGTTGACTTCCAGCTGGAATAATTTCAGTTTAGCAGGTGCTCTTCAGAGCAGAAAAATGATTGCTGAGTTGTGCCCAGCAGAGAATAAAATTATGTGATCTGTGTAGATGATGAACACTTTTGCCTGGATAAAACTACAGTGCAGGCATTAGCGTAAGGAGTGCAAGAGACAGTCTGGAGGGGTTTATAGATTGTGGTTGCAGTCAAGTCTCCATGAGTAGGGAAGTCTCAGTGCAGTGTTAAGGCCAGATTATTCTGTTTATGCTGAGGGACTGGAAGTCAGGTGCTCTCCACGTGTTCCAAACCAGTTGCTACATGATTGCCATCATTCAAAGTTACATTCCCATGCAGCCGTGGTCTCACTCTACAGTGAAACGTCCACCTGCCCTCTTCGCTGTCAACATGAACGTGAGCAGCTCTGCCTGGCTGTGGATGCAGTTCTGCTGCAGACACCATCTACCTTGTCTGCTACAACTCCTCTCTGAGTATGGGGAGGATGAGACTTGCACCTCCTTGCACAGGGGTTAGGGAGTAGGATCCATAGCAGGATCCAATATGTTACTTGAAATCTAATGTAAGACTGGATTCCTTCTAAAGACTAATCACTGTGGATTCAATATGGAGATAGGATCTGTGCCAGAGGCTGTCTCAGACAAGTGACATGTGACATAGGGAATTCTCTGTCTTCTAAAGTAGAGCCAGCCAACCTGGATCCTTAGAGATTTGCATCTTGAGAATATGGCAAGGTAAATCATTGAGCTAAATAATTATTCCTGATGGATAACCTTCCCCCAGTTTTAGCTTACCTGATACGCTGATGAATTCCAAGTTCAACACATTTCTATTTATAGATATTTTCTCAAAGTATGACAAATAGTGGAGATACCATGACTCAAAATAAAATTAAAATTCACATTGCAAATCAGTTTCTTTCTCTTCAGTATAATGAGGTGTAATAAATGTCATGCAAGACAGCTTTCAGTCAGTGTTAACTGTTGCAGAACAACTTTATTAAAAAGCCAGCTATTATGTGTATGGTAGGGATAAGATTGTTAGAAAGTTGATGTGGATGGTTTTCAGTGGTCAGAACTAAGATGTGCCTCGGAAGGCCGCTAGAAATCATGGAGAAATTAAGAAATGCCTTGGAATGAGGCAAACAGAATGGTAGCGTAGCAGACACACCTGAGGGATGTGTGCTCTATACCACAAAATGTATCAGTATTTTCAAGTTTCCTGTGGCAAAACCAGAGGTTCCAAAGCAAACACTCTGTTTTGCATGTAATAGCTCAGAGGACCAAGATAATCTTAGGAAAAATAAGGGAATGGAGAGGAAAAGTGAGAGAGAACACAAATGCAGAACCAAATCTGACGTCTCAACATTCAAATGAATTAATAAGTGGATAAAAGTTGACATGAGGCATTTGAGAGACAATGGGAGTGAAGGGAAATGAATGCAACTCCTAGCAGCTCATTGCTTTGTGGGAATCCTTTTATGCTGATCCTTCTGGTTTTTCAAAGGAGCTGCAGGGACCTGCTGCACAATAGGATAAGGGGCTTCCTCCTGCCTGAAGAGCAGAGCATTGGAACAAATGCAAAGAGCAAGGCAGGGTGGAGTGCTCATTTGTGGTTCGCAGTCTGGGAACCTCTAACCTGATTTAAATGTAGAGGACTGTAGTTATGACTGTAATGAAAGAGAACCATGAGGAAAATTCAGCAGCTTAATGCAGTATCACATCTTGGCTACAGGAGGGACAGTGCTCTTGTGGTTCACTGTGAAGCCTGCGCTCCTTGGAAAATACATGTTTTTATATGTGTTCAAAGTACTTCTAAGATATTTATTATAGCTCTGCTCCTGGTAATACTTAGAAATGCTGTAAAATGCATATGCAATGCCTCAATATGCATGACATTATTTTTGAAGCACAGATGTTAAATATTATCATTATAAACCACTTAAATGCCTAGACCAGCATAAGGTCAGAGCCAAGATTTAATAAATGGGCCAGAGGCAAGAATTAATAAAAGGGCTAAAGATCAGAAAGATACATTCATATTTAACCTGCCATTTGTCTTAGGAGTGAGTTGAGTAAAACAAAACATTGTTACACATCTGCAGATGCTACAAAGGTTAGACACACTGATTATTAGACTTACATCCTGTGTAGAACAGAAGAATGTCAAAGGTAGCTGGGGAGGTCTCCTACACCTGAAGGGGGAAAGAAAACCCCGTGGCTTCCCACTTCCACAGGCTACAAGTAAAATTGATACCAGCAGCAGATTGTGGTCCAGAATAACACTGGCCAAAATCTGGGTGCTTGTGATGGAAAATAATATGTACCTCATGGCACAGGCATTAAGAAAAAAAGCCCAAATAAATAAATAGATAAACTTGAATGTACATGCGTTGTTGCTCATTGAGACAATAACTGATTTGGGTCTGGGATGGAATTTGCTCAGTGAAAATAAATTGGAGAAATACGCTGTGAAGTTTATCTTAATGAAAAATGCAGTAAGGCAGAGAAGTAACTTCTGGGCTGAGAAAGGTGAGAAAAGATTGAAAGATACCACAAACACAGAAAAACAGTAGCAAAGCAGGTGGGCCAGGGCCACCCAAAGGTTCTCACTCTGGTCTGTCAAAGCACAGAGAAATACATACAAGTCTCCAAATCAGAAATCTCATTCTCCAAAATGGAACTGAGCCAAAGAAACATGGCATGAATCAGCAGCAGAAGTGTAGAGGCCTTCCCAAGTAAACCTGCAGAATGTGGTTGGTTTTCAGCAACACTTTCCAAACCAACAAGTTGATCAGATCATCCTTGTGGTGACAGGAGTATTTAAGCAAGGAAATTCAAAGCCAGGCCAGACAATGCTGTGATCCTTATTGTTGCTGTTCCTCATTTCCTGCCTTAAGAGCCATCTAGAGAAGCTGAGTGGAAAAGGCAACAAGACGGTTAAAATGAATGAGGGATATCAAGTGAGATTTTCAAATTTTCTGTTGGTCAGGAGGCCCTACTTGTGCCCCATGTCTAGTCAAAGCCAAGGTAATGTCATCTTTGGTGCCAAAATCAGGGTGTGCATATGGGGACAGCGGGGTTCAGCCTGATTTTAAAGGTGATTCTGTGCCCTTCTGAGATGCCCAGAACAGTTCTGGTGGACACTCAAACAGGAAACAGCAAATTTCTGTCAAATGAAACTCAGGCTGACAATGAATGTGACATCTTAGAGGCAGGAAAGAGTTTAACTGGATTTGAGTTACCCTGGCTTGGTCTTGGTCTGGGCTGATGCCAGCCCAAATCAAGCAGTTGGCTGGTAGAGAAGATGTATATTTTGATGATGATCATGTTAACAGGGAGCACTGCCTGGTCTAGGGGAAAGGACAGACAATCTCGAGAGTGAAATAGAAGGGGCTGGTTTGGACAAGCAGCCAGGTTATCCAGGCATGCTCTAAAGGATCTCCGCTGCTGCCAAAAGGTTTTGATCCCCCTTGCCATGTGCTCTGCCTGCAACAGAAAGAGACAGGCAGAGGTGGTGCCCTGTGGGCACAGACAATCCATCTGGAGGTGCTATGATAGCCCCTGCTTGGAGGTCCAGGGAAGGCTTGTGCATCAGGAGACAAAGCCTTCTCACCTCACGTCCTTAGCCAGGGATGAGCTGTAACAGTCTGGATATGCTCACGAGTTAATTAATTGAGAAGAGTGAGGCTGAATTATTTACAGTATGTTAATTCTGTTGGCATATGCAGGAAGCACTGAGAAATTGCAATAGGTAAAACATTCAAAAGACCGAGTGCTTATTGACGAGTGGAAACCTGGGATCTGTTTTCAATAATCTGAGTGACAGCCAAGGGAATAGGGAAGGACTTTTAAAATATTTATTTATAGTGCTCATTTCTGCGGTGTAAAGAAAACATAACCACTCTGGAGAATTAGGAAGCCTTTCCCTGGCACACTGTTAAGAAAGCTAAGGGGACCACCAGCTCTCTGGGGTGGTGTGTGATGGTGAAGGACCCAGGTGGAGCTTGAGAGTGAAATGCAGCTGGTTGTGTGTTGATACACCTACCAGTTTATCCATCCATGTCTGCCTTGCCCAGGTGATGACAGTGGGATTGAAAAATACCAAAAAGGCCTGCTGGGTGTCAAATAAATGCACCCTGGTAAAAATCGAAAAGAAGGTCTGTCAAAGAGAGACAGGAGATTTTAATGCTGTTTTTCCTTAAAATAGGGCATAAATACATTGTGCATTATAACTACAGAACATGAAATATATTTTTTTTACCACACCTCTCCTTTGCTCTGCATTGATACAGTAATTTAACTTAATTTGTTTTCTACCTCTATTCTTGTCCTGAACAGTTGATCGGGATGCTGCTGGCATGCTGTCTGTCCCGGTTTATTACTGCTAACCAGTACGAGATGGTGTAACAAGGTGAGCTTCCCCCACTTTCCAGGCTATAATGCTACATAAGCCTTGTTATGTTGTTGTGATTGTACTGCTTCTGCCGAAGATAATGGGCAAGTTTTAGATGCTCAGCGTATTCATTGAGAATTAAGTCTTCCCATGGGCTTCTTTGCTTTGGGATTTTCAGTACAACATTGTGTCTGGTGGGGGAAAAAAGGGGAAATGCACCGTTGAACGTTTTTTCACTTCAGTTTCCTTGAAAAGAGAGGGTAAAACACCTGCTGTGAGTACTGTCAGCAACCAAAGCGACACACTTGGTTTGTTGTTGTTTTGTTTGGGTTTTTTTATCCCCTTTGCTCTCTAGTCTTTCAGAAGTGCGAAGTCCAGAGCCTGTCTGAAGACCAGGAGCTGCAGAATCGGAGAAAGACTGACATGAATGTTATAGCACACACTGTCTCTCGCACGCACGCACACCCCCACGAGCAAGCCCGTGCGCGCGCACACTCGCACCCCACCTCCCGAACTGTCCCATGCGTAGTGTCCCATTCTGTGAAGTACCACGGTGCCACCAAGAGCAGCCGGGTCCCCTCGGCCTCCAGACCCAGACCCCATCCTCATCCTCGGCGTAGGACGGCACCGTCTGTATGTTCTTGGTCACACAGTAGTTGCATCGTAAGTTAACAAAGGTAATTCATTAACAGCATTGATCGGGCTGTGCATGTAGTGACTGGAGGGCATAATTAGCCTTTCACCATGGTTAATAAGTGTTGCACACGGTTCATATAAACCGGTATATGAAATATATATTCTTTTGGGTTTTATCTTAATTTCTTGTTTTGTTTATTGCTTTACTAAGGTTTTCATCCTTTCCCCCTTCCCTGCGCCTGCCCCCCTACCCACCCCCCCCAAAAAAAAGAGGAATCATTGACATAACATAAAGATACTTGAAAATGATGTTAAAATGTTGTGCTTGAAGGGAACCATTATTCCTGATGTTCTTCTACATCTTTGATTCTTACTCAGTGTTGTATGCCTAGTGCGTATCCCGGTAGGCTTTGTCTAGTGCATTTTGCCTCAGAATCTGATCCTGTGTAATAATGTTATTTAGCTGTGTTGTTGCTTACTGTGAAGGCAGAAATTTTGCTTCCTTTATTTTTATTACGTAGTTATGAACTAATTGAACTGTGCTGTACTGCGGCCTTCATACCTTTTTTCCTGTTCTTTCTTTTTCTTTCTTTTTGCATTGAGGTTGCAGCCACCAAATACGTTGTTGAATTAAATCGAAATAAAAACACACACACACACACGCAAAAAAAAAAAAATCACAAAAAAATAAACAGGCATATGAAATATTTTTGGGGGAAAGCAAAAGTTTGAAACCTTTTTAAAAAAATAGGACTTTTTTAATAATGCCTCTGTCTAGCATGCCAACGAGAATGCATTGATATTGTGAGTATTTGTGATATACGTATTAATAAATGGAACCATTACAGATTTCTAGCTGCTTCCTTTTCATTCCTTAGTCATAAAACAATACTTTTTTCGGGGGGGTGGGGTGGGAAGTGGACATGAAACACCTGGACACAGCTTAGAGTGACATTTCTTTATGTGTTTTTAACAACTTGCTTGTGATAGAAAAATGTTACTACCCTGGGGAAGAAAAAGGAAAAAAAAAAAGAGAGAGAGAGAAAGAGGTGAAGAGTTGGAATTATTTCAAAACTCCTATAAAAACCTTCCACAGCTGTTTTCACCATGTGACAAATATATACTCTCTGCTTTGCAATTTTTCTTCCTGTGACTGTTAACAATCTGCAGTGTTTAATTATCTCATCCTTTGTGCTGTGAGGGATTTTGGTTGGCATTACGCATTTCTCTTTAATTTTGGTGAAGGTGTGCAGAAGAGGGATTTGGGGTTGAGGAGGGTGGATAATAGCCATCTTTGCTGTGTTTGTGGAGAGGCAGGCACTTACCTCTTTCTCATTTGAATGCATGAAACATTGAAGACCTGACAGAAAACCTATGGAAGTTTAAACCTGGAAATTTTGGGACAAGCCTTTAGCTTTGCAATGTGGACAGAGAGGAAGAATTGAGAAGTCTTGTAGCCTTCTGGCTGTGGAGAAGCTGCACAGTGCCTGTGTCCATACAGCCCATACAGCTGCTGGAGTACCAGTCCCTCTTCTCTCTGTCTGTCCATCCATCCATCAGTGCCATCCACACAGTTATTGCCACCCTCTGCCCAGAGTGGGGCTGCCCTATGTGGTGCCTCCAGCCTCAGATCCTAGTGAACTTTCGAGGGGTGCTGTTATGGTCAGCACCCTCCCACCTACAGCTATAAAAGGGTTTGCAGCTCCATGGGCAAACAGCTACCAGCACATGCCAAGGCAGCATGTCTTAAAAATCCCAGTAGCACCATTTTTGGCTTTATTCAGAGAGCGTTTCAGAGCAACCAAGAGAAAAAGAGCTTTGCTAATAGGAGAGGAATGTGGTCCACAAATTTTAATCTGCCCTCAATAAAGCATGTCTGTGAGGGAACAAGCCATCTCTAAACGTGGAGACCGCCAATACAGGTCCTGCATCAATGCTGGACTGCTAAGCAGTGCTGTGCTGGGGACGAAGTCACTTGGCACAGGTCACAGCACTCACATTGGCAGTCCCTCCTGAGGTCTTAAAAACAGTCACAGCCGCTCACTCAGTTGCTACACGATGCTGGAGTGATGCCCTTCTCCTGTAGGCACAGGAAATTCACAGAGGGATGTTTTTCCGTGCCAGAAGGAACTGGCCCACCAGCTGCCCCAGTTTCCTTGCCCTATTCAATCCCAGGCAGGTCTCCCCTTGCCCCTCAGTGTGGAAGGAGCTGGGTAAGGCTGCTGTCTGCTCCCTCAGGAGCCACCAGCGACCTTCCGGAGTGGAAAAGCACTCTCTTTGGTTTACTTTCCTTTTTTTTCCCCTCTTCTTCCTGAAAGAGACTTTTTTGTGCCAAGAGCTGTCTCTTTTGGAGATACTGATGTTGGATGACAGGTCAGCAGGCTCCCAAACGTGCCTGTCCCTATTCAGTAAAGCATGTGCTCAGCTTTAAGGCGCAAGCATTGAATTAAGTCCATTCAGCCAAACCCTTCAGTGCATGGTCAATTGTTTCCTCAGTGCAGCAGCACTCCAGCTTGTATGGGGTAGGTGTGTTAATTGGGCTCTTGGCAACTTTGCTGAAGAGGATCAGGCTGGTGAAGGAACTGCCAGGGGTTTCCCTGGAGAAATTCCCTTGGCTCCAGCTGGGGCCCCACATGCTGCTCTGGCTGGCACAGTGGCATCCTCTGCCCTGAGTGGAGCATCCCTACACTTGTGGAGGAAGAAGTGAGGCAGTGGATATAGGAAATAAAGCCAGAGCTGCCAAGTATGGGTTAATGTCATCTGGACACAGATATGCAGAATTTTACCTCCAGCGGTGAAGTTACCACAGGGTACCAGGGATCTTTGCCTCAGGAGCTGAGTTCATACCCTCTGCTATGAATTGAATGAGAAGTGGAGGAGATGGGCTCCTGCTGCACTGGGCAGGCTCTGGCTGCCTGATCCCTCCTCAAGCAAATTGTGTTCACTGCAATGACCAAACCAAGCTGAACCAAAGAAAGGTGGGCAGGTTTATGAGGCAAACTGGGTGATGCGGAAACTGGATGAGTCCCAGGAGGGGTGGGAGGAATGGGTCATGGCTGGGAAATGAAGAGAGTGGGACATAACAAAATAGTTTAGGATGGGAAAGACCTCTAAGATCAATCCAATTGTTAACCCAGCACTGCTGAATCTGCCACTAAGCCATGACCATAGATGATGCAGGACTGTGGGAGGAGGGAAAAGGTGCAACACTTTGGTCCTGGTGAGCTGCTGGCTTGGTTTGCCTGCAAGGTGGACCAGTGGCCTCAGCTGACATGTATCCTATCCTGAGCTGCCTCTCAGGGCTTGTTTCTACAGAGCAGGACAGGCCTGAGACCTGCTGAGAGGACAATATGTTACCGGGAAGGTGATGTTCCACAGTACCATTGAACTGTGGCTCTGGACAGCTGTGCCTTGTGAACTGCTGCCATCCTTGGGTGAGCACTGCTGTGGAGGAGGCTGGCTTTGCTCACAGGAGTCCAGCCTGCTGCTCCTTGGAGAACCCACTGCACCACCCAAGAGTCTTCTGTGATTCTTCTCCATTATTGTAATAATTCATTACTGTTGAAGATAATTTTAAGGTTACCAAATTAATTTGCTGCCAGCCAAGCCTCACGCATAAAATACCTGGCATCCCACTGGAGGGGCAGGATTGATTGGGACTTCTACCAGGGCTGAGTTAGAGATGCTTCTATATCAACATGTATCATAAAAAAATTAATTTTCATGTTTCAACACAGAAATGACACTTCTTTGTAAGTAAAAGTGTTTTGCCCTCCAAACGTGCAAAGTATGGTCAACTTTCTACAAGCTGTTTTTACCATCTTGGTCTAATTTTGAAGAAAAAATCTGTTGCTTTTGCTTTTTTCCTGTCATTGCATCTGTTCCTGTTGCAACCAGGAAACATTTTATTCAAAGGACATTTCATTTTTGTCCAGCATGACTGGAAGTATTTGGTATGCCCAAGCTCATTAAAAACAAACCATGCTGAGACAGCAAATCCTCAGGCTCAGGAGTCTGTTCTGCTCCATGGTAGCTGCAGTGTTGTTATTTTCAGTCTCTGAAACTACCTGTAGGTGACACCAAGTGCTTATTTTAGATAGCAGCCTTTCTGTTTGATCAATAACTCGGGAGTGTATGTAACACCCATATATAAAACATCCAGGCCAGGTTGGATGTGGCATTGTGCAGCCTGGTCTAGTGGGAGGTGTCCCTGCCCACGTCAGTGAGGGTTGGAACTAGATGATCTCCAAGGTCCCTTCCAACCCAAGCCATTCTCTGAATCTCTGGCTCTATCCCAGCAGTGTAACTCCTGACATGACATACATTCCCAAAGCAACTACTAAATCACCCAAATGCTATTTCTTTTTTTTTACCATGCTCACACAACACAGTGTCTTGGCCAAGACTTGCACAAGCAGTAGATTTCAGGCAACCCCTTGTAGGTGTTTACAGAATGTTTTCAGAAAGAGCTGAGGAAAGAATTGCTGAACAACCAACTTTTTGGTATTCCAGCCCTTTCAAAACCTCTTGGGACACTTTGAAGTGAAGCCATTTTTGAAAACCCTATCTGTTCTTAAAATGGAGATCATTCAACCGAGTAAGAAACATTAATATTTTTAAAACTCTGATTTCCAGAGGCAAAGGCAACTTTCTGCCTTGCAAGGAAGACATGGTTTCTGTGCTTTATCTTCCTGAATAGAGAATTAAAAACCATAATGAGAGAAGGCTGATGCCCAGTAAGAGAACTGCTGGGGTTGGATAAGAGGAGGAAAAAAACCCCCAAACTTCTTTTTCTTCAATCAGAAGGATTTGAAACAGGGAGTAGTTCTAGATTGCCAGAAACTACTGTGATGCACATCCAATAAGATTCATGACCAGCATTGACCTGATGCTTTGCAGAAGCAGTTGAACCCTGGTACGTAGTTTGCTCCTCTGGCTTCCACAGGCTGACTGTGTCTCTGTAGGATTTGCCTTTTATGTTGGGTTTGTAAGTTATTGCTGGCTCAAAAGAACTTGGTTAGTGCCTATGTTGATTTTTTATACCTTCAGCCTTGTAACTGTTTGTAAATATATTAAAAGCAAACAAATGATTGTCCAGAATTTTCTCCATTCTGAAGTTCAGTGTGACCCAAACACCAGATGAGTGAGTCTTCCTCACAAGAATAGGAACTGGTACCTTGGCCCTGTCGGTTATTCCTCTGGGCTACTCCATTTGCCTTCATGCAATCGCGGTACTTGCAGGGCCAGGGATTGCCTTGTTCCTGCAGGCGAGATGGAATTCAGCTCTGCGGGGAACGAGCCTGAGCCTTGAGCATTCTCTCTTCTGCCAGAATCAATGCCATGCCTCGGGGGAGTACAGGAAACAGGTCTCCATGTGCTTTGTGGAAGCATGAGGCAGTGCAAAGGCATGAGACCCAGAAGATCTTGGCCAGCACCACATCAAGATCGAGCACTGAACTGAGCAGAGACTGGCATGGTCCACTGGTCTTTGTAATGGTGGGGTTTCCACCCCATGCTTATCTGAATAACCTAGCTGTTCCTAGCTTCTTTGGACTATGTATTTTAAGTGCTACAATATGAGAGGGAAATCAAAAAGCCAATCAAAATCATCTCTGTGAGACCTATTCAATAAAAAAGTTATTGGCAATTAGCACGAGTTTTTTATAAAGAAGTAATTAGCCCTCCTGCCCTGAGCATTAATGAATGAATGCTTTTCATTACACCCCAAGGGGTAGTCAACCCAATAATAATCCACTTCAGATGAATGCTTTTCTAAAACAACGTTGTTGGACAACAGAGGCAGCAGGATGGTCACAAACTGGAGGCAAACTTACCCTGGTGAGTACTGCAGCTGGTTGCTTCAAAATGAAAGATCATTAATCATTTGCTTGGATTAGTGAAATATACTTGACTTCTTACTCATAAAGGAGATGAAGCAAAGCATACAAAAATCCAAGATCTCATTTTCCCCTGGCACTGTTTAATATATTTATTGATGATATGGATGGGAGAATTGAGTCCACCATTAGCAAGTTTGCCAGGCCAAGCACTGATCCCTGTGGGACTCCACTAGTGACTGGCTGCCAGCTGGATGTGGCTCGTCCATCCAACCCAACACAGAATGCTCCTATCCACTCCATGCTCTGAGAGTTTCCTCTGAAGCTTACCATGGGAAACTGTGTCAAATGCTTTGCTCAGATCCAAGTACACAACATCCACGGCCTTGCTATCGTCAACCAGGTGAGTCACCAGTTCATAAAAGGAGATCAGGTTGGTCAGGCAGGACCTACTTCTCCTATATCTGTGCTGACTAGATCTAATGTCATGGTTATTTTGCAGGTGCTATGTAATAGCACCCAGAGTTATCTGTTCCATGACTTTACCCGGGATCGAGGTCAGGCTGACAAGTCTGTAATTACCTGGATCATCTTTCCGGCCCTTCTTGTGGATGGGTGTCACATTAGCCAATTTCCAGTCTTACGGTACCTCTCCAGTAAGCCAGGAGTGTTGGTAAATTATGGAGAGTGGCTTAGTGAGTTCATCTGCCAGCTCTTTCATCACCCTAGAATGGATCCCATCTGGTCCCATGGACCTGTGATGTACATGTTAGTGAAGATACAAAAATTGCATTGAATTCTCAGTTCAGTAACTGTCCTGCTCTAAGAGCCCAACAAGGCCACCTGAATCTCCTCAGGGTGGTAAGCGCAGAATGGGCAGGAGTCTCTTTCTCAGAGGAAAGCCCACACAGACTAAGAAAATGAATCAACAATTTCCCTTCCCCTGCCCTGGGAGCACCCTTGTTGCTGATCCCTGAGGCAGTGCTCCTTTCTGCCCGCCCTGTGGCCCTTGCTCAGCTGGTGGGAACCCCAGCTGCCACTACTGACCAGGGGGCTGCTGGCACAGCTTCCTGCAGCCAGGAAAAAAAAAAAAAAAGCATCCCCAACACAGACCTGAGGATTCAAGTGCAGTGTTGAATCCTCCTCTCCAAGCTGGGCTGACAAATTAGGAAGAAGTGGTCCAGGCTGATGCTAGAGTGCTTGGCCCTCAGCACTTTCCCCATGGAAAGACAGTAAATAATGTGAGGTCTAATTTAGGAGGCCAACAGTGAATTTCCATGCTGCAGAAATCTTCCTTGCGCACTTCTCCCCTTGCCTTTTTCACACTTATTTGCTAAGAAGCCCATTCCCTCCCAAGGGAAAAAGATGTCTTCAGCCTCTCCTCCTTTCCAGCCGTCCCTGTGCTCTCCTGGGGAGCAGGAACCCGTCCACCCCACGGTGGGGATGGGGACTGCCAGGAGATGGTGCCGCAGCCCCTGGGATGATGTGTGAGCACTGGAAGCAAGTGTGGCAGCCTTCCCACACAGCTCTTCCAAATATCTCTGTGGTGGCCACGTCTCTGCTGCTGCTCCACACTGTGTGCGGCAGGAGAAACCCCTCGGATGAGCACTAAATGGAATGATTGCTCTGTTTGAAGTATGGAAATGACTGGAGGCAATGGTATAGTGTTAGAGCACCATCTCATGGGATGTGTTGTGGAAATTCAGTCGGGCCATGGAGCTATGGGTGTAGGTGTGCAGATAGGAACAAACAAAGGCAGAAAACAAGGAGAAGAGAATTAGGCAGCGTGGAGTGCGTTGGGATCAGTGCAGTGAGCACAGAGCTGCATTGCTGTTGCTTTAGGCAATCTTGATTTTGGCATCTCATGGATTATGGATGCCTAATTTTGCAGCTGTATGCTTCTTTGAGCACACATTTGTTTTGAAGTAATTACTTAATTAAAAAAAAAAAAGTACATTGGGGAAAATAATTTTTTCACGTGGAATCATAACCATCCTCTAAGGTCCCCTTAGCAGGGTTCCAATCCCTATATCACCCCCTCAGTGCCTGTTGCACCAGCTCTTTATGGAGTGGGGAAAAGGAACTGCTCAGCTGCTGAACCACAGGAAAAGCTGCCTGGGCTATGGAGTCATGGAGATTAAGGGAATGCTCCCACAGAGCACCTGCCCCCTGGGGAGGCTGATTTCCATTCTGTGTCTCGATTTTAGTATAAATGGAAAGAAAATGTCCCTCAGTTTCATATTCACCAGAGTTTTCTTTTCCATTTTTTCTGGAAAAGTTGGAAGACCACTAGGGAAAGTCTTACAAGGGGGGAAAACTATTTTTTCCAATGCAGAAGTTTTCAGGAGTTCAACAAGCTGTAATTAGCTTTGAAAGATGAATTAGGAGTCACTAAACTGCTACATTTAAAGTATCTGGGCTCAAGGGTTACATTTTTTTTGGTAATCTAATGATATTTAAAATGAATTTATTTATATTTGCGGTTCTCACTGTTAGAGAGTTGTCCTCTTTTTTTTTTTGTTAGTTTTTGCTTTTTTTAACAATGACGAAGAGTTGTTTTAACAACCATGAACAAGCATGAAGAGTTGATGTGATCTTACTACAGAACTGAGGAAGACCTAGGTCTCCTATGGCTTCATAGAGAGCGTGAGTCTCTATTTTCCCTCATTCATTTTCCTGCAATAACTGGAAAGGAAATTTTTGCAGAATTAGCTGAAGTTTGGAAAGGGAAGCATCCTTTAATGCCATCACAGCCAGAGTGCCAAGAAATACCAACTTCTTGGATCTACAGCTAGAACAAGACATAAAGGCAGCTAAAAGCTCGAAACCAGGGTGGGTTACAGGGTATGTTTTGGTTCAGTGGGAGCTGTGACCCAGGGCACAGGTGCACTTACTGAAGCAGGAGATGCTCATAAACCCTCCCTACAAATTACCCACCTTGCAAAATTCCCATTAAGGGTTCCCACTTAAGGAACCTACCCCAGGAAGGCACAGCAAATGTAAAGCCTGGATAGCTGTTACCTACAGGCTGCCCTGTACCAGCCCTTGGGCCAGGTCTGTCAGCCTTTGGCAGCCTGCAGGGGAGTCACCATCCTTGCCAGGACACCACTGACATGGGGTGACATGTCCCGCACCTCCTCTTCCCCCAGGCTCCCTCTCTGGATGGCTTTGCTGGGCTTTGGAAGGACAGCTGTGCACAGCAGTCAAGAGCAAAGTCTGACAGAGTAAGGACAGGAACAGACTTGCTCTTTTATTTGCATTTTTCCTGAGTATTTGAGTAGCTTTGAGTCCTGAGATGAATGCAATGTGCCTAAATTTCCCTATTAGAAAAGGATGCACTGACTGTAAGGTGGGAATTGCACAGAAATGCAGGCCACTGGAATAAGGAGCTCGGCTCCTTCCAGTGATGGAATTGCAGTCTCCCTTAAAAAGAGAGAAAAACAACAAGAACCACAAAATTATAGTAACTTCTGAACCTGAACTGTTCCTCTGCTGGTTTTCATTATTTCATAGTGGACCAACTGATGTTCGTTTAAATCATGGCAAATGCGGCTCTCTTTGGATGACTGAGGTGATTAATAATAGCTCACCTCTGAAGTCAGACTGTGTTTCTACTAAAGCTCTGGAATTCCTTCCCAAACAAGCACCAACCAACCAGCTCAGAGCACGGTGGTGGTTGCTACAGTCCCCAGTCCCTGCTGGCCAGACTCTTACTTTCCCCATGAGGAGCCCATGGATAGATGCCCAAAGGACTATTGCATTAAAAACGAATACTGGAACTGCCATTTACTATTTCTCGTGACCTGAAGTGGCACAGCCATGTGATAATGTTGAGCTCAACTTGTCCAGCTGGTGGCCAAATCATCACCGATGTTCTTCATACATTGTTGGCCTGCAATAAACTTGTCCATTTCATTGAAGGTTGCATAGAGCTGCCTATTTGTCCTGTCCTTCAGCTGAAACAGAGTTAATTTTCTTAAAAGCAACAGCCACAGGTCTGTGCTTTGAATTTAGGATGATAATAATGTTGATAACACACTAGTGTTTTAGCTCCTGCTAAGTAGTGCTTACCCTAAGTCAAGGACTCTGTATTGTGCATCACTTATTTTTCTTGGGTTTTCTCTCCCTCTCTTTCCTTTTAATTACAAACATGATTATTATTATTAGTTGTATCATTATTATTGTTGTTGTTATTATATTTTATTTTGTTTCAATTATTAAACCATCTTAACCAACAAGTTTTACTTTTTTTCCCCTTGATCCTCCTCCCCATCCCACTGGGAGTTGAGTGAGTGGTTGCATAGTACTTAATTGCCACCTGGGGTAAACCCATCACACTGTTCCAGGAGGGTTTCAAGCGCTGGACATCCTGCACAGTTACAATAGTCAGGAGACAAATTGTAGCTGGGGAACAAATGACCTGTTGTGTTTGCTGCTAACTTATTTCCAAACAGGAAAAGGTATGCTGTTTCTCAGCTTCCCTAATGCTGTCTTATAAACTGGTGTCTTGTTTTTGAGAAAAATTGGAGCCACTTTTTTTTATAGGTAGGATAAATCTTCCAAGGCCACTCTAGTCCTCTGCTTGTGATTGAAAAAGCTGTGCTGTGTGCACAGGTGTCCAAAAACTACAGCAAACTCTGCCTTTTGTGGGGGTGGGGAGAAAAATAAGCTGTGATCTTGTTAGAAATAAATAAATCCTTTATATTCCCCACTTGGAGCTTGTCTTGTTTTGCCTGTGATAAACCTTTTTCAGGTTTTTTTTTTCCTTTTTTTTCTCCCTCCTCCTGTTTAAAAGGGGAAGAGAGGGAGAAAATGAAGAGAGGGAGAGGTTGTGGGTGAATCTCTGGCATCCAGCCAGGGTCAAACCACGACAGTAGGAGGCCCAGCTGCCTGAGGCCCAGCTGCCAGGGTCTAGAAGAGCTGTACATATTTCCCAGTCCTGAAAGTCCAGCCCCAGGCTGGTAATGATGATGCAATTTTCAAGATAACATTCTAAGAACCAACTTTTTGTATTTTCTCTCCCAATTAACACTTCTCAACGTTTTGATTCTTTGAGAAAGATGCATGTCTGTGCCACCTGGGGAAGGGACTAGTGAGAGTGCACATTGTCTATCTAAGGCTCATTTTCAAGACAGCCCAACAACTAGGGCTGATTGACAAAACTGACTGTATTTGCAACAGCTTATTGAACTGGCCTGTACAATATTGAAAGTGGAAGACGGGCATGGTACACAGGCCCTCCATGAGAACCATATCTTCTCTGTCTTGTACAGGTTAATGAGCAGAAGAATCCATAGCCATGAAAAACCTCCATTTTATCAATGTTAATTACTTTTGCCAGTTATCCTTCAGGAGAAAAATATTATCAGATAAACCATACTTAGATGACATTTCAGATACTGAGTATTTTCAGTACAGTATAATGCAAGCATTTAGTGATACTCACATCTGTGTATGTGTGTAAAAGACAGCTATTATGCCATTTATCATCATCATCATTGTATAATATACCTCTAAAACTTATACTCTGATTGAAATTTAATACATTTTTTGCCTTATGGGAAGGGAGCGAATGTGGCGAGGGAAGGACAAGTTATAAAGTGACTGAGTGCTTTTAAAGCTGATACATCTCTGAGGCTTAGCTTTCTAGGGCAGCAGAGATGTATTTGATAGGTCACCACAGTGGTCCAAAGCATACCAGATACGTTCTCTGAGGTATTTCCAGTCACAACAGTCCTCTGCTTGTCCTGGACAGTGAACAAGGGTGATGCTGAGTTTCACAAGCTCTGTGCCTGAGCTCGGGATTCTCGCATCCTTGGATGTCACAGCGGAGCCAGAAGGCAGAGCCCTCAGTGCAATGTAACATTGCATCTCCCGCACACCCACACAGGAGATTGAGAGATCTAATTTCAGGTCTACAAGCTCTGACAGTGTCCCTTTCAGCACAATTGCAATTACACCTGTTACACCACCTCTCTTCATTCCCACTTAATGTATCGTGGAACTTGCAGTGGTGTTGCAACGACAGCTGACAGATCCCCTGCCTTTGCAGATCCACTCCTGTCTGGTTGCAGGTGCTTGCTAATCGGATAATGCTGTTGTTTTGGTTGCTCTCTTGTTTGTCTCCGCTAAATGACAAGCAGGAGCTTGTACTCTGCTTTCTGGCGCTTCCCTTTCAAGCGTCACAGTTGTACTTGCCATTTCACCTTCCGCATGTATCAAAGTTGTTCTCGCCGCTTTGTGAGACGGTGGCAGTTCAGTCACGGGGAAGGATGTGCAGTGGCATTCCCGGCAGCGCCTGGCACTTGGCAGCCCTCATTAGCCCTTCAGGGAGGCAGCTCTGAAATCAATGGGAAACAGAAAGCAGCCACCTGAAACTGGTCCCAGCTTGGTTTCTGCTGATTGATCTGCCAGCTCCACCGCGGGGGAAAACAAGTTATGCTGGATGTCAAATATTTGTGGGTCCACTCCCTTCATCCCAGGAGTGCTTTTAGTCAGGATCTAGGAAGATAAATGCAGGAAGAGAGAAGCCCCCTCTCTCCAGCAGCGGCTGTTTCTGTAAATCGCACTCTCACTAATGAGCCCAGGTGTAAATGAGGTACTGCTGAAATGCACAGTTAGACGCGTTGATCATCAGGAGGAACTCAACACAAAGATTTCAGCACCAAACCCACGTGGCTAAAAAGGAAAACTTCTCATTATATAATTATGATCACAGGGACAAAACTGAGGGTTTAGATATTCTCCTGTTAAACAAGTTCGTTCACCAGCATCTAAGGCCCAGTGCAGCTCCAGCCTCTCCTGGGTAGAGCTCTGTCTCTCACACCATGTAGCCTGGGGCTTGTGCAGGGCTCTTGTGGCAAGGCCTGATCTTTTGTGCAGCTCAGGTGCGTGGCTGCCTAATCAAGACTGCAAAAAATAGGTTGCCCTCGTGCTTCATATCAGAGCAACGAATCTTAAAACTTCACAATACAATTTCACACCTTGGCACAGTTAAAGGACATCTCATCCAGTGCAAGTTGGAAGAGCCCGTGTAGTGCAAGGCTCAGTCTCTGCCTGGAGGCAATCTCTAGTGAAGTATTAAGTCCAGCAGCAAATCTCAAGGTACTATATTTCCTAGTGGGACACTGTGCAGCACCAAGTTTCCAGCTGACTTAGGCAGGGCTTTGAACACGGAGCTGGGAAGCAGCTCCAAAAATCAGCCAGACTAGAACACAGTGGTGTTGGAGGGCTGTGTGCCGTAGAAGTCTTACTACAGATCACCTGACAGGCTTAAAAGATTAAATACAGGAAACATGGAAAGACACCATGAAAAATAAGTCAGAAAAAGGCCTGCCTCCTAGTAGGAGAATGGGAAAGAGCACGGTCAGTGGCACTTTTTATTGGTTTTAGTGGTGGGAGTTGGGAGCTGAGTGTAACAGGAAGAAGGGAATAATATTACTTCAGAGATGACACATTTTACAGAAATGATCTACCAAAGATCAGTGTTCTGCGCAAGAGAGAGAAAAAAACCCTACATATTTAAAACAGACTTAAAAGAAATAATTAGCCTTGTTAGTCTGGCATATTAAAGAAACCCCATAACTTCAAACTGATCAGCTCTTGACGCATCTTCATTTAGCATCCTACAGACATGCAGAATGTCTCCTATTGGGCTACAGAAAATAAAGATACATGGCAGTCTCTGCATGGGTGCAGAGATCACACTGGGCAAAGCAGAAATGAACAAGCACATCTGTAACATGGTATCTAGAAAGCATCACAAAGCGTGTGGCCGAAAATGGCAGAGTAAAGTGGACAGAGGAAAAGTGCACACAAAATCCAAGGGAAAGGGGGAGTGATACAAGACAAATTGGATGAATACTTTGAAGAGCTTCCAACCAGAAAGAATTATAAAAAGTTTAGAGTAGGAAAAGCTGGGAGATGAAGATAGAATGAAAAGGGCCTTTACAGGCAAGGTAGGAGCAACCTGAAGTGAGAAGACAATTCGTGAACCATTAAGGCTCTCATTTGTGAAAGCAAATAGCAACAGTCATAGCTAACCACAGTCTCACAAGCAAACACAGAACCAGAAAACTCTGGTGAAAACTTAGGAAATTTAATTTAAGATTTAAACTTACCAAGCCAACTTTACAATGTGAGACACCTCTAGATTGGTTACCTGTCACTCAATCCACTACAGTCAATGCTTTTCTTGACAAAGAAAAGCAGTAGGCCATGAGATTGCATGTTCTTGAGCTCTTAGGCCCAAACCCAAGAGGGTGCATGTCACCAAACACGACAATAGCTGGCAAAAAGCCTTCCCAGGAACAATGGGAATAATTGCATCCCTATGAAAGGCATAGGGCTGTTCAGCAGAGGTATAAAGGTATGTCATGGAAAAGGTGAGCCCTGTGCTTGTTACCACCTGCAGTATTTTACAAACCTGAAATTAAGGGATTAAAAGAAGCCTTGCAAAAGAAGAGTGCAGATACCATATCTTGTAGCATACAAAAGGAAAGTAGGCTCTGTAACAATGTGCAGATTTGGGCTGGGGTAGGATTAAATTTCTTCGCAGTGGCTCATAGGGATCTGTGGTTTGGATTCGCTGAAAACAGTGTTGGTAATACAGAGATGTAGTTATTGTTGAGCAGCACTTGAAGAGTGTCAAGGCCTTTTCTGCTTCTCCTACTGCTATAATGGTGAGGGGCCTGCATGTTCATGGGAAACTGGGAGGAGATGCTGCTGGGACAGCTGACCTCAAGTGGCCAGAGGGATACCCCAGACCATATGGCATCATGATCAGCACACAGAGCTGGAGAAAGAAGGAGACATTTTGGAGTGATGGCGTTTGCCTTCCCACTGTTATATGTGATGAAGCACTGCTTTCCTGGAGATGGCTGAACACCTGCCTGCCCATAGGAAGCAGTGGATGACTTTCTTGCTTTACTTTGCTTTACTGGCACACACAGCTTTTGTTTTCCCTGTTAAACTGTCTTTATCTCAATCCGTGAGTTTTCCAACTTTTTCTCTTCTGCTTCTCTCCCCAGTCTTGCTGCTGGGTGAGTGAGCAAGTGGCTGCATGATACTTGTCAGCATGGGTTAAACCATAACAAACAGCAGAGGAGAGGAGGGGGCACAGGAGAGGTACCAGGTCTTGCTTTGATCCTTAGCCAAGATGATGGACAGCAGGAAGAAACACAGTTCCTCCATGAATCCATTTTTCTGACAGGATTTTATCAGCCACCCAAGGACCAAGGGACCCCACAAACCAGAGCTCTGTCTGGATGTGAAGGTGAAGATATCAGCCTTGGAGAGCTCATGGCTCTCCTTGCAAAGGGATGGGGACCCTTAGAAATTCCTGGAGCTTGACACACTGCTGTTGGAGGCTTCAGTATGCACTACAGGCATCACTGCTGAGGCTGCCTTGAAATAACCTTCCGGAGTGCTCTGAGAGCCAGAAACACTTCACTGTGTTATTGTAGGCACAAGAGTCTTGCAGGAATGAAAGCACCCATTGATGGTGTGCCATGCTGGGACAGGCAGTGATCAGAATCCCAAACCAAGGAGGACATTGAGGCAGCCAAGGAAACACAACTCAAACCTTGGCAGAGCCACATGTCAATCCCAGACAATTTAATTATGTCTGGAGAAATCAACCACAAAGGCAGTAAAGCCTGCTGATTATAAGCAACAGTGAACAAGATGACAATGAAAGAGGTAAACAGAGAAATTTAGAAATTGCAAAGGAGGTTGAAGTAGGTCAGTGTGTTCACACCCAGCAATGTAACTCAAAACACTTACTAAAGAAACTGCATGGCTCAGATACAGAGTAATTATGACAGCTAGAGCAGTGGATGTGGTCCCTTCCAGCCTTACCCATTTCTTGATTCTGTGAGGGCAAGGACCTGAGGCATTTACAACCATCACCACTCAGTCTTTCTTCCTCCTTCCCCGCCTTCCACCACTACAGTCAGGCTCATGCTACAGGTCACAATGCAGCTGTAAATAAATAATAGGACTGTGCTAAGCAGTGTCAGTGAGTGTAAAATCTTCCATGGTCTCTGGTTCCCACCTTCACAAGAGTCTATTTCATTAGGATGGCCATATTTTTACTCTTAAACTATAATCCATCAAACAGTGTGACATCTGTTGATGTGCAGCACAGACTTAACATGCTCGGTGAAGCTTAGAGGATGATCAAGTGTCTCTGCCTTTGGAAAGCTGCTAATCTGAAAAAAAATCAGAGAGAGCAAGACGTCCACCGGGAGAACTAAAGAGAGGAGATGTGGTGTTTCACCCCAGAAATCAGCTGTACCCTGTAGTGGGCTTCACAGGAGGCACAACAAGGATAGGGAGCCAGTTTGGAAGGATGTGCCAGGCCATGTAGGTCAGTGTACATTTTTTTGATACTCAATCCCTCACTTCGTAGCATCTTAGTAAAAATTGACTCAACTACTGCATTACAGAAAAGGCAGGGAGTAGCACCTTGGGAGGTAATCAGGACTGCTTCTGGAAGTAGGTGGAAAGTTTGGAAGAAAAATAATGTCATTTTAAAATAGCAGCCAGCACACCACCTAGTAATTGTCAGTGTGCTCAGTTTGACAAGATACAGTCAAATGATTTGGAGAAAGCAGAAGCCTCCCGTGTGAACATGATAACACTTAATGTGCTGTATCTCCAGGAAAAATGAGAGAGAGGAGAAAGAAATGCAGCCAAAGAAGAAATACTGTTACAGCAACAAACCCTCAAAGTACAGGATGGTGCAACTGATCCCCCTACATATTCCCAACATGAACATTCTGTCATTTAGGGAGGATTCATGAAGAGTGTGGGCACAGTATTTCCCACAAGGCTGAAAAGGAAGGAGTGGAAGGGGGATCGTGGGAAAGCACTTTGCAATGACTCTGCTCACTGACGTTGAAATAGAGAGAAAATAGCCTGGAAGTTCCAGGGGGGACAGTGGGAAGGATCTCTGTGTCTACCCTGAAAGGCAGGCAAATGTGAGCTCTTCACCTCAAGGCAGCTGACTGAGGGGCTCAGGACAGCAGTGTGCTCCTCATGGCATCCCAAGTGTCCCCGCAATGGTCATGCCCAAGTACCCCAGGAATGTTCCAAAGACATAATTCATGTTTGAGGCATAGGAAGTCTATGGAGATAAGTAAACTGTTTACAGATTTGTAATGTCAGGCTGTGACTGCTCCTTACCCACAGCTTTTTTTAGGTCCAGTCTGCTGTGGGTGATTGGTAGCTGGGATTTTACTCCAGCCTGACACTGTCCTTTCCAACTACCAAAATCTGACTTCTGAAAAGGCCTCCATCTGTCTCCCATCTTACTTTAATTTACTAAGCTGTGCCATATCCCCATCTGGCTATTGGCTGAAACTTTGTTTGGTTTTTTTTGTCCCCTTGAGTTATTCAAAGAGACACAGAGTTGGCTGAGTATATTAGATCATTATATGTCTCTTAAAGTAGTTGTTGGATTTATTTGAATGAGGATTAGCAAGATTAAGAATGATTTCTTTAAATGGCTATAGTAGCCCACAATTTCCAAATGATAATTTTGTCCATTATATTGATTTGCATTTAAAGGACTTTGATGTTTTCACTACAGTATGAAGAAAGCAGTTAAGCAACACTGCTGTGAAAACAGTTTTAAATTTTTGTTCAAGACCGTGAAACAACAGGTGCACAAATCCCATAGAAATCCAATGAAAACTGAGCTTGCACCTCTGTAAGTTTCTTATAAAGTTTATTTAGAGGACTTCTAGAAGGAACTTTACACACAATAGGCATCAAACATTCTTTATACAACTTCACATATTGTTATTTTTTGGGAAAAAAATTTGTAAGAGCATTCCTGACAATATTTCTGACATGGAAAAGTGGTTCAACCCTTTTGAAAAGTGTTTCAGTCCTTTCCTTACTTGTCTTTGTCCCTCTAAATTGCTGCACCTCAGTTTAGCTATCTGTGGTTCTTACATCAACAAAGTACAGAAGGAAGACTCAGCCTAGTTTATCTGTCTATCATCTCATTTCCACCTCAGTCACATCCATTGTTTTTTCCTTTCCCTTCTGAAAAAATAAGAGAGCTTCTGTAGCTCCAAGGAGCTTCAAAGGAGCCATCCAAGTTTCCTTTATCAGAGAGGAGTATTTGAATGGAGGGCTGGCTGCTCGGGATCCCATCACATTGCTCAATCAGCTTCGTGCCCAGCACATCACAGCTGGCATAACACCACCAGCAGCTGGTGCAGGTTCACTGAACCTGAGGCTCCTCCAGCATATCCTAGCTGTGCTTGTGTCCAACTCAGGGAGATGGGAATGGCTTATACCATTAACTTGCTCTCATAAAAACTCAAGGAAAGCTCAAGATGTGTCACTCCTTTCTCCCTCTAATGTTTGCGGGGTTCATCCAGGTGTTGACCCTTCCACAAGCCCACTACACTTTGCTGTTTATGCCCATCCCTCAGGCTTTAGCCATGCTTGGCATCAACCCCCTGACACGGACTGGGCTAATGACGAAACACTGGCTGTGTGCAGCCCCCTTCCACACTCCCTGGTGCAGGGGTGAGCTAAGGCAGCCATTAACACCTGTCTCTGTACTGGCATTATCTGCCTGTTTGCAGACAAGGCCTAAGCTGGGCTGTCAGAAAGGAATGTTTAATTATTTGCTGCCTGTCTCCTGCACAAAGTTCTGCATGAAAACCACGGGGTTTTATTCTTGCTGGAGGGAACAGGATAGGAGAAAAATGAAGTGCTTAGAAACCCTTTTCTTTCCCAATCATGCTATGCCTGTCTAAATTATTTAGCCATTCTCTGTGCACACTCAATGGGAGAAAAATAGCAACAATAACAATAATAATACCTTAATGGAATACCGTAAATGGAAGCTAATTAATAAGTGTTGCAGTACCCATTCTGTGTGTTTGCTAAATGGCAGAGGAAGCACTCATGTCTGTGCGCTGATGACAGGTGAATAACAAGAGCTCAACCTCTCCTCAACATGCAACTTCTACCAACCTTGAAATATGAAAGGACTAAAATAGAAAGTGTTCAGAATTTTTCCCCTCTGTCTCTGGGTGTATATATATATCTTTATTCATGCAGAGACTCCATAGCTAATACTTCTATAAGAATACAAGCAAATATCCTGCCCCAAAAGTTAAACTGAACCACAGCTCAGCAGCAATTCTTTCAAAGGCTTTTTGATTGGCCCCTTTTCTGCCTTTGAACATGCCTTTAGCATACAAGTCCTTGGAAGAGAGGCATTTACATACAAGTTGGGATTTGAGGCATTATCTGGTGTGTGCTCAGGATATTTTAGGATCTGTGTGATCACACCTCAGTGCACATCTCATAAACCCAACACTGCTGTGCTGGTGCCTTCACAAGACAACTCCAATCTGAACTCAGCTCCTTGTAAAGGAGCTTCATTTTTGTGTGTCTCATCTACAATAGTGCTCCCAGTTTGCTTAGTCTAGCCAAGAAAACACTGAATAAGACACCTACCATTTAAGTCCTGGCTTCCCCACTTTAATATGAAAGAAACCCTGACATTTTATGTCAGAACAGGAAATATCTGAATGTCTTTGTCTAAAATTTCCTCCCCTCCACTGACATACAGTGTGTTGCAATCCATGTGAGAGTCTTTGTCTTATCTGAGGAGACTCACCTTCAACAGCACTGCAAAAATGTAATGAAGTTTGAGACAATTACTCTGAAAGCAGAGAAAAGAAGCTGAAAAGCACTTTGAGATGTAAGGTATTAAGTAAAATATCGGCTGTTATTTTTATTACTTTATTAGGCATTATTGTTGATATGATGAAAATGCTTGCCTGGCTTCAAAAAGGTCATCCTTTGTGCTGCAATACAATCCCTTTTTGAAGGCTGAAATCTTTATCACTCCAACTCTGTGTTGATTAACTTGAGTTTGCTAAGTGTTAAAAACAATCTCCCTCCATTTAATAAGTAAATAATTATTTTATTTAACAAAATTAAGTAAGACAACAGAGCAAAGTTAACAGCACCGGGAGCTTGAGATCCAATTCCAGGGGCAGGACAAGGTTGTGGTTGTTTTCAAACACTTGTTATTTTCTCTTGAAGGCAAACTCAACAACCTTCTAAGTAAAGATTTGAATTGTAGATGACAATATAGCCTGTGCTAGCATGCAAAATGAAACTTTGGTGTTGTTCATGGCTCACCAAGTCTACAGGGTGTGGTTTGGGTTTACCTGAAAGCTGCCAAGTTTTCTTCATGGTGGTACATCTGTTGCCCTGTTTTCCTGTGCAGCGATAGAGGTGTTTTGAATACACCTTGTTAGCTTATTACTGTTGTCTTCACCCTTTTTGACCACCTCTCCGTCTCCAGCTCAAAAAATTTCTTTTTGATTTGCTTCATCGGCATCTGCATTTTAACCTGCTTGGCACATGGTTTATGTTCTTGTCCTTTACCCAAACAGTGCAAAATCCTCCCTGTGACACGTTCTTGTGCTTGTGAAGACATTTGTGTGGGTTCAATTGCATAAGAAAGCTTTACATCAAAAACTCAGAAATTACGTATTTCTAAAGCGCCTCTGAAAATTGGTTGCCAGCAAAGATTTTTTTTCCCCCCTTAAAGAAATGGTATTCAAAGTCCAAACCTGTCCCTTTTGACACCCTGTTAACCTCAGTTCATGAAGAACGAGACTGTTTAGTTCTACACACTGGGAACTGATTGTGAGGCAGCTGAACTCACTTATCTCTGCCCTCTCTATTGCAGAGGTGACTAGAATTTGTTGAAATTAAACCTAAAATTAAAAGGTTCAGCAAATATTAATTTGTAGTTTGTAGGAAATTAGATTGGACTGCGTCTCAGGCATTTTTTCATATCTAATTATAGTCTTAAAAATGTCACAGCCTCAAAGTTTGTAGACACAGCACTCTCTAAATGAGCAGGGGAGAATGATTTCAGAGAGTAAATGAGAAATTCATACATGTGAGTGAGCCCTGTGTGTCTGTACCAAGAGGCTTGGTACAGTGTTTCCATGATTACAGTAAACCACCTAAAATCCCTTTGACTCCAGGGCTCCCCAGTAAACTGCCTGCACATCCTTTAGGGATGCACTGTGTTCACTGAAATTTTTGCCCCAATAATTTAGAAGAATTAATTCATGTGAGAAAATTGCGACCTGCTCATGGATTATTACCAGATGAGTGGGAGGGCCTGCAAAACTGATTGGATTCATTACTCATTGTCACTGAAAGCAATTCACCTGGCTCTGCTCCCAGGCCTCCCCGTGTAAATCATGTCCCTCACAACTTGAAGGAGCCTCATTTGCCAAACAAGTTGAGTGGCAGCAGCAGCGCTCGGCTAATGACTTTGGTTCCGTTGCAGTTTCAGCCCTAAATCAGGAGATCCTAATGGCACTAAATATCCATTTTTAGGCGAATGCAAATCAGCGAAGGAAGGATTTCCCAGCGAGCCACAGCCAGCTTGTGTGGCCACCAGTGATTTATTCCTTTCCCCATTGCTACTGACAGCACGGAACACCCACCGCCTCTTTGAGCCGGGATCATCCAGCCATTACAGCAGGTAAAATATTGACGTGATTTAACGTTAAAGGGAAACAAACAACAAATAAACAAACAAGCAAACACCCCACACACACACACAATCGAAACACTGCGCTGAGGCTCCTGTCATTCTAGCAGGGCCATAAAGCTGGTTTTCTGTGCGATGATGGACTCTTGCAATCTGGACCCGCGGCGCTAGATGGCAAAACAGCGTCAGTTTTGGCAGATGCTGCTCCCTCCACTCCCGCTCCCGGCCCCCCAAAGCGGGTGGCTGCGGGCACAGCCCGTCCGCGGGCACCTCGAGTAAGGTGGGCTGCACATCCATCCTCCCTTCAAGCCACAGGGAACCTGCGGCCGCAGAGATCGCGCCCTAAAGAGCGGAATCAGCTCGTAAACACTGCGGGCGAGGAGACCATAAGGGCCGGTGTGGATGTAGAGGTGGCTGGTTTTCTTATTGCTGCTGCTGTTGTTTTGAGCTGCAGTTGCCCTCAGGAGCTCGAGATCCCGTGCAAGGCAAACAGACCTCACTCCAAAAGAGATTACCCAGCAAATGGGTGTCAAGTCTTGTCTCATCTCCTTACTGAACAAAAAGAGATTTACATTCGAAAGTCCCAGGTGAAAACACTTCCCCTTTCAATTTCAGGTCATCCTATGTATAAGGTGTTTTACTGTGTGAGGGAAACTACCATCTATGCAGCTAATATGCAAGGTATTTTTATTAGGAGTCTTCCTCCTTTTCCTTGTGTGTGGATAATACTTGTTTATGATAGAAGAAATCTTCAGAATCAAGTTTGGGATCAAATAACCAAATTTTTGGGAGTGTTGTGGTTTCACCATTCACTTAACAGGGAGTTAAAGTTATGGTCATGTCAATCCTCACAACTGAAACTCTACAACTTATCCCATTTTAGGGGTAACCTCTGTTCACACACCATATCTAACTGTTGGACTCCAAGAATCAACTTAAATTGGAAATTGCAACCTCTACAGTTTCATCTGAGGAGAACATCCAAACTGCTCACCTGTTTTAATGCTTGGGAACACAGAGTTAATGGCAGGAATGCTACTCCTCTCCCTTACAGCTGCAAGGGAGTGTATAAGGCTCTGGATGATAATGGTCATGGTGTGACCCCCTTGTCTTATAGTATGGTCCCCTTCCTTGGGAGCAGGTGAGCTGATGTTGCTAAAGCGTGATGTTTAAAACCAAGCTTTCACTCAGAACATTTTACAGAAGCTTTGAGCCGTGTCCTTCCCTCTAATGGTTCTCCCTATTCTTGCAATATTCAGTCCTTCCCTCTCTCCACTGCCTTCTATAAGGTCCCGGTGACAGTCCCAAAATTACCTTCCCCTAGGGAATCTCAGAAAAATCATTCTTCAAATGACAGTGCTTTATCAAGTTCTAAACTTTTCACTTGGGGATAAAAGGGCAGCTGTAAGCCCTAGTGGGCAGTGCACACAAATTAACTGAAGGTATTTGCTCTTTAGAATTAAAAGAAGCCTTGATACTTGACAATTCCAGATTATTCCTACCTTCAGGACAAGACAAGGCTAACATGAAAAAATCCTTCTTTCTGCCGGTTTGGGCTTTTAGTAAGATGTATCTTGCTCATCCTTGGCTATTTAAAAAGCATGGTCTCACTCTGTATAAACCAACTTACAATATGAATGAAAAAAAGCTATGGATCATGAAGCAAGTGGGAATGGATAATCAATTTTTAGCACTAATATTGTGGGTAAGACCAATAACTCTGAGTGAGTTATGAAAGCCTCTGCTCTGAGCAGATGTGTCTCCTTTAAAAGCAGTCTCTTTTTAGCCCAGCCTTCATAACAGAAAAATTGTTGATTTCAACCTATTAAACAAGAACTAATGTGTTTTCATCATCCATCATATTTCTTCCTAAAACGTAGGAATGTGAAATTCTCACAGGTGGCCGTGGGAGGCACAATAACAGACTAAAAAAGATTTTCAGCTTTACAAACATGGGTTCATATCAAGCTTAAGTAAGTGACAGGTGAAATGGGACTATTGATTTCCATCTAGTCCTATTTGGCTACAGTAAAAACTGGGCACAACAGTGTCTGAGTACTTGAAGGGATGCCATCAACCGAAAGATAACGCTTCTGTTGAAGAACATTTGCAGTGTTATTTATAGCAATTGAGATTACTGGATCAGTTGAGATTACTAGAGCTGAAAGACATCGGAGAGTGAATTTACATCCCCCCATTTTGGGAGGTATTACTTTACTATGTATGGCGGTGCTTTCTGCCAGGTCTGTGCTCCAAATTTCCTTTCCAGTTACATGATGCATGTATGCAGACCAGGTTGGGAAACATGCTTTCCTTGAAACAGGTCTGCCAAAGAAAAGGATTCACAGGGAGTCAAAAATCCTCTGATGATCAGAAACCAACCTGCCAGGTAAGTGACAATGTCTGCCTGATTTTCCTTTCTGCCCTTGCATCCATCTGCCCCATAGGCCACCTGGAAATCTGTTGATGAGCTCTGACTACCAGGAGGGACTGTGGCAGATTCATCTCTAGGACATTTACAATGTAAAAGCTGATGAATCCGGATCCAGGTCAGGAAGCCTGTGTGGGAAGAGATGATCTTCTGCTTGTGCTGTGCAGAGCAATTTTGTGTCATGCAGACTACACATTTCGTTAAGCTCTGGTACATGCAGAAGGGACAAACTTGGTCTTTGACTCATGATGGTCAAGGAAAGATTGCACAAAGCACAGAGACTATAGAGCTTTATGCAAAATTAAATACATTCACTGAGCTGTAAAATCTCCTGGGAGGCATTATAGTCAGAGGTGTTCCCTGGAACTATTCAAAAATTTATTTTGAAAAACCTACGAAATATCAAATGGAGGAAGGGCCCTCCAACAGCACAGGGTGGGGTGTGGTGCAGAGGCTCTTGAGTACTGTGGGCCCTGTTCCTGGAAGAATGCCCTAACAGGTCTTTGGAGCAAATGCAATGTCCCTTGCAGTTGATAATACATGAGGAGTCAGGCCTTGCCTTGCCTTGCCTGAGAGGTGTCATGAGTAGAGCTGTAAGGGGTGGACTCATAGCTCCGTTAATAACTTGCAAGATCAGACCTTAAGGATCCTATTTCAAAAGACCCCAGCACACACCACCAGGACTTGGGTTTTAAACACCTTGATGCTCTTTTAGGTGCATAAATCAAGTCCAAGTTTCTTGGGAATGAGCACAAGGAGCTCTGTATAAAGCCTTGCCTTCCCTGTGACTGAGTAATGCCTGAATCTCTGGCCCAAAGTGACTGGCTGAGGACCATAGAAGGAATAAGAGCCAGGGTTAAAATGTAACAGTTTCTTGCTCCTATACTGCTATTGTACCTTTCTGATTTTGGTGCTGCTTAAAGACACAGCAGGGCTCAGTGGAAGGCTGTGTGGCTGCCCTCTCCATTTTCTTACATCAAGGGATTTGTGCCAGAAGTTCAGCATTGCCAAATGTTATTTTGAATGATTTTATAGCTCTAGGTCAATAAACTCCTTGCCATCAAACTGAACCATGTTACTCCAGTTGCTACAGTGGACCTTTATGTTAGCCATGTCCATAAAATGAGCAGCTCACAATGATTCTCAATAGCCCTACATTTTCTGATTCACATTTTTATTTAAACATAATTTTCTTTCTTTTGTTTCTAATTGGGCATGCAGTGGTGCTATGTATATCTCATAGACCACCACGACTAGAGCTTCTCAGGACCTTGTAGATGCAAAGATCCACTCTTGCTGCAAAGAAGAAAGTATCAGAGAATAGTGAGAGAGAATAACAGAGAGAAAGAAGGTTCTGTGTGCAACTTTTTTAAAAATTAAATTACATGGATAAACATCTTATCAATTCAAAGTCTCTTTGTAGTGACTTATCTTCAACATTATCTGAAGATTATGTTAATCCCTTACTTGATGAGGCTGTTTATCAGTTTAGGAAAGGAATGGAGCGAACCCTCCCCCTAACCTGGGAGAACTAGGATGAGAATAAAACATATGCAGGTGGTACTGTCTCCAATGTAGTATATGGTATGTACCTTCCTATTCACGTTAAGAAGGTTGGATTCATAATGTTGTTCTGAAAATGAACTTAAAACACAGGCAATATTATGTTTTTTAGATATATATTTTCCTTGATGCTGTGGAAGACAAATACCTAATGATGGCAAAAACCTCTTTTGGTGCCTTAGACTGCTGAACACTCTATGTTTCTCCTCTCAACGCACCATTTACTCCAGTCTGACGCAAGGAGCATAGTTTAGGATTTTTTACTAACTTTCCTAGGTGTGACCCAGGCACAATAACTCCAGGCAGACTGATGATTTACTTTTCAGTAGAGTCCTTTCCCTTGGAAGCTGAGGAGCAGCAAGCTTTTGTTCTGAACTGCACTCAGCCCTTCACCCCGTGGTAGGGACGGGGAGTGTGGCAGCTCGTCTGCCCACTCCCATTTCTTCCTGCAGGCACCACATTATATATCCCTCACAAGCCTGACCATAGCTTTCAGAAACATCCAATAAATCAACAGTTAAAAGGGGAGAGTAGACATGGGGAGCAGGTGCTTATTATGTGTGCATCTCTGGAGAAGAATAACCCACAGTGTATTTCCATGCCCATTTGAAATGGAATACGACCATGACCCTGCAAGTGGCTCTGCTTGAATTGTTCCTGGCATGATGTTTTACTCCTAATATTTTCATTGTCTGTCTCCATCAGTTTTACCTCCCACTGTAGCATTAATTTTGTATGTGAATATGGGGGCTGTGTTTTAAATAATACAGCATATGCTTTTTATTTGCCATGTAGAATAATATTTTTTTGGTTGATTTATGCTCCACCTGGACAAAATTATTTTTTATGATGGGTTTATTTCATTTGTTCCCACATCCCCAAATGGGGGAGGAAAAAAAAAATCTTGTAAACCACCAATAATGATGGACACAGAAATCTGCTCTGAAATACAAATTAACTGAAAAAACAGATTCTCACCAGCCATGTAAATGAAAAAATGCTGTTGTAATAATTTTAAGCCTGCAAATGTATGGTACTACTGGAGAGAGTAATCTTCATGCTCTTGTACCATCCCTTACACAATGCTGGGAGTATGGAGAATTCACTGACAGCTATAAGCTTTTCCAAAATTACACATATGGCTACAGCATGGATTTAATTTAGCTCTTTTCAGAACTTCATCAGAGGCAAGACAAAACCCTGTGGTCTTTCAGCTTGCAGATTTGCCACAGAACTTCATAGGCTAAGCTGCTCAATCTACCTAATTTCCAGTTTTCTAAGGACTGTGGAAAAATGTGTTACTTGCCATTAAAACAACTTTGCTTCAAACAGATGACTTGAGCTTCAATTAACAAAAAAAGAAAAGTATGATGTACCTTATGTTTTGCAACCCTGAAAAAGACTGGCAGTATTTTGATGTTAATCTATCACCTACAGAAATACTAATTATTAGTAATTTTATTTATTTATTTATTAAAAATCAAATGCAATCCTGGGCAGAACTTTGTTCTGATTTTGACTTCTGGTTTTTGGTGCTTTTCGTAAAGCAACTAGATATTAATCATACAAATTCATAATACATAGTCATAAAATTCAGAAAGCTCTGATACTATTTTTGGTTGTAATAGTTGCCTTTAACTATACAGCATCTTCCAGCCAAAACCACGCTATAACAGGAGTGCACATAATAAGGACACATAACGCCTCCATGTCAGCTCTGAACTACAGAGCTGGGAAAAGTAGGATATTCTTTCAGAGCAGCTTTCCTTTTAATACTGAGCATAAAAAGAAGTGATGGGACTTTCACGGGAAAATCCTGCTGCGTCTAGTCCCACCTTGTACGTCCCCATCAGATGGCAGAAATCCAAGCTGATGTCTCCCACTTGGCATGTTCTGGCAGCAAGCAGAAGATTTGCTCTTGTGCGGGCCCCCTCCTCCCCACACAAAGCCCCTCATCCTGTCACATCCCCATTTCTTGCTCCACCAACTAGTATGGAAAGCTTTACTGACGGTGGCCACCTTTGTTTTGCTCCATCCTTTTCTGTCTGAGCTCTGAGAAGTGAAGAATTTATCAACAGCAAGCCAGGCACTGAAAATCAGTCACTGGTTTAAAGCGAGGAAATGAAATCTATAGGACCCCATGAATACGCATTGCATTTGTTTCACCACCTTGACAGAGCTCCCGGTTTTCCACCAACTCGGCGGGATGAAGGGGCAGGTCCTGCGGATGGGAAGGAGAAGCAATGCAAAGGAAGGTTCAGTAGATGGCACTGGAGCGGCGCCGCAGACCCCGCTCGTCACCTGAGGATACCTGCGAGATTTACCCCTAAGCTAAAGAGGGTTAGAAAATGTGCAATTTAGATTTATCAGTTCAGGAGGGAGATTCGGATAAAAACAGTTGAGCTGGTGAGATTATTAAATGCAGAACCCCCGTGCTGAGACTGTGCTCACCTTACTACACGTGCTGATGGAGGGGAAATGGAGCACTGCCACCCCCACAGCTGCACTCAGTCACATGGGAGGGAAGGCGAGGGAAGGAGAGAGGGCTGGTCGCCAACAGAGACCTTCCTTCACCCAGGAACGTCGTCTGGGAGCTTGAGGTGGCACCCTTCCCACATACTGGGGTGGGAATGGCAGAAGCAGCAAGAGCGGTGCAGGTTTGGGTCAGAGGGGAAGTGCAGATCGGTATTTCCCGATGTCGGCCTCTGCGAATCAACCCCACGGTGTCACAGAAAGGTGGTCTCGTGTATTTAATTTTATCAGGCGGAAGAACTCTGATGTATGCTGCGCTGAGTTCACAGCTCCCATGCAGATTTACTCGGCGGTTTAGCATGCGTGCTGCCTCGCTGACAGAGATTAAAGGCTCTCCTCAGAGCCCCAGGTATTACGCTCAAATGTATAAATCAGGGCTTAATATATAATATTTGTCCATAAAAATACATCACGGTGGCATTCGTTTGACTATCTGCATATTAAATACCATTACAGAAAAGTCACGAGCTTATTGAGGATTACTTTGCTACAGCAGTAAAGTCTCCTGACGCCATAAACAAGTATCCTTGCTGCCACAGCATGGCTGAGTGGCAAAGAGGAAGGGGTCGATTTTGCAAACACCATTCATGACCCCACACGTGCCCCAGCCATGCTGTGCTGCGACAGGAACACACTCCCAGGCTGGCCCTGGTCTCTGGCTTACCAGCAGTGGCCAGGCAGGGCAGGGATCACAGTGGAGATGACACCACAAGCCTCAAAAGGAGAAAATTGCATGATGTATCGCCGCTCGCGAGCATCCGCCAGAGAGCCGTTTAGAGTGAGAATACAGTCTCAGAGGAGACTCTCATGCCTCTTGGTCACAGGGTTACTACAATGATGCAGTTGTAACTTGTATGAGGGAGGTAGGAGGGATTTAAGTGATGGCCAGAAAGAAAAGCTGGATCAAACCTCCACAAGCCCTGCTCAGATTAACCCAGATTCCTGAGTCTCCAGCTTCAAGGGACTTGAAATTGGCCAAACCGCTTCTTTTCCCTTGAACAGAAGACAAAAAACATAAGGTAGGTGATGAAGTTTATACTTTGGCCCCAAGTTCATAAGCAGAACAGAAACAAAGCTTCTGAAAATAAGAGTTTGTACAGTCCAGACAGAGGTCTCAATCCTGCTCATGCCAATTCCATATTACCATGCTTATATGGATTTTTCTGTGTTTGTTGCTGACTTACAGACATGTTAGGGAAAGAAAATTTGAAACAGTTACAATCATTCCCCCTTCATCCTCTTCATATTCAAGCTCTTTTTTTTTTTTTCCTTGTAAATTCCTATTATTACCATTGGAGGGAAAAAAAGGGGGGGAAAAAAGAATCCCTGGGATCTCTGGTGCATCCTTGGAGTGGCTGCAGCCTCATCGTGGATGACTAGACAACCGCCACTGTGCCACATAATGAGGAGCACACATACTGCACCGGGAGATACTAATGAGGGAGCTACAGCCCCCTTAGCCCTCTCCAGTAAATCCATGTCTGCAAGCCATGTTTTATTTATCAGGCTTATTATGGCAGCACTAAGGAGCCATTTGAAAAGGGCTGCTGCTGTCCTGGGCACTGCACACTGCAGTGCCTGCTCCGACCAGCTTCCAGGGAAGATGGATGAGGCTGGCAAAAGGTAGGGGAGAGGGATGTTATGCGAACACCATGCAAACAACCCGTGGCAGCACTTATCCCACTGGCTTCTTTAAGGAGACAGAGGATTCAGCCTGTTTCAACCTCGTAGTGCGTGCTAGCTTTTCCAAGCCCCTGAAAATACACAGTAACTGGCAAAAAATGTGAAGATATCCATGTAATGATTTCCAGGAAAGCTTCTGAGGAAGCAGGGATGGGCCTGGAGAGAGCGGAGGACTCCACAGGAGCTGCCTGAGACAGCCACCTCCCTGCCCAGCACTGCTCCCTGATCTCACTCCCAGCAGAGCTCCCTCTGGACTCCCACACTTTTCACCATGCACACTAAACACTCTGCTGCTCTGTGCCCTTGTTGTGCCGCCTCCTGCAGTGTGAGGGCTCGCTCAGATTTGCATGTGTGCCAGAGGAAAAGGGGATTTATCCTCACCGCTGCCTTCGCCAAACATCCTCTTCCTGACCTCTCTGCACAACCTCATGGAGGTTTCTGTCCGCTTTGGAGAATCATTCTGCTCGCAGAGGAACAACAGAAATAGGTGTAAAAGGCAGCTTAAGTGAAAGGCAGGAGAGAGGTGACTAAATCTTTGCAAAACTTACACTGCAGGTCTCAGCAGGGCTCAGACAAATTGGTCTGCATTCCTTTAACATATTAGATTTCTACTTACCCTGTTCATTAGCACGTTAAGCTACAAGGGCTGATTATATGAAACTCATGGAGAGGCATCAATTAAGATGATAAATTTACATACATTCCTTCTGGATGAGAAATTAGGGGTTTTCTCAGTTCAGAGTCTGGGGCAACTGGACTCGGTTTCAGAAAGAGAGAGAAGTGTTAAAGGCATGCATCTGTACTGCCTCCCAAAAATGATGGAAGCAGTTCACAAGTTTGAGCAAAAAATGTGTGTCAAATAGGAATAGAAGGAAACAACTCGCAGTTTCCAAGGCTGAACTCTAATCTGCCATGTCACATTGACAACAGATTATGAGAGGAAGTGAAATTCCCAAGAGATGCTGCTCTTACAGTTCTGGCCTAAATGGTGTTCCCGGGCTGCAGAATGCAACACTAAATATTTGCACATATTTATCACTTTTTTTTCCCACACGAGATCTTATTTTGCAAACACTGTGCAGCAGAACAACTTCCTAGCCACCAAAGTGTAGCCATTGCTGGTCTGCAGCGTGCCAGTGGCACTTCTTTCCTGCCAGCATGTCCCTTGGGAAAACTGTGAACAAAGATGGTTTGTTATCTTGTTGCCACTGGAGAGAGAAATTAGCTAGGCTTTGCAAATGGTATGAAAACCCACAGAAGCTGACAGAATCATCTGTCTTTTCTTGAAAATCACTGCACAGCTGCTAATGCTGCCGGAGGAGACAGGCCACTAGCAGCACTACAGCAAACTTTTGTAGCACCAACCTCAGTGAATCGCTGCTAAAGACTGGTGTACACCTTAAACAGTTAATCCAAATAATAGCTCAGTAACAGCTAAATAGTAGTAGCCACAGTTCATCCATGTTATCCTTCAGGAAGAAGAAGGAAAGCAGGCTCTGGTCCAGAAACAGCTGAACACCACCAGCTCTCATCCAAGAGAGAAAATTAAAGGTTTTTAGCTAATATAGTAACTTTCCGGCTTTCCTGAATCATGGTACCAAGTCTATTGAACCAGAGGTATTTTCACCCCCGCACTGCTGGGCTTTTCTTATCCAGGACCCTGTGCTGGGCGAAAGTACGCGTTTACACCTCCTTGGACTGCGTGATAGCAAACATGCAAACTTCCTCATTGCTCAGGGCTCCAGATAAGGGGTTTCTAGCTGATTCCCCTTCCAGGCACTGCACGGTCATGATAACCAGATCATTCTGCAAAGGACGTATTTTAAACAAATGCCACTTGCATATAAAAGTTTGTGCCTTACATGGGACCATCTTATCTAAAGAGGAGCAGGTCTTGCGTGCACAGCCATGCCAACTACATAACCGCTCGAGTTAGGAATATGTCCTCCTTTATTTATTTAATTTTTTTTAAACGAAAGAGCAATTAAACCTACTCAGGCTTGTGTTAATGATATACATTATATGTACCAGAGATAGTTACACTGCATATCAAAATTGATCAGAACATAAGGAAGTTAAAAAAAAGGAAAAAAAAAAAAAGCCCATTGCCTTATGCTGTTAAGTTTGAGTTGAGTATGATCTGTCTCAGCCTAACGGGTGAGGCACACGCCTGCACAGGCCACAGCACTGCACTAGTGACATGCTAAAATGAGGAAACATTTACAGCCAAAGGTGGAAGCAGACCATGTGGCTATACATATATTCTATATATATATATTCTATAGTATCACGGCACTGAAGATCAAGGCACTTTCCCACTTTGCAGCTCCAAGCTGGGTTATTTCTGTCACCTCTTTCTCCTCCCTAGCCAGTAGGCTGTAACCTCAGGTAGACTTCAGGTTTAATTTGTTGCGGTGTTTAATTGCTTTGTTTTAATCTGGAAAGTTGGACAATAAACCAATTCCCCTCATTTCTAAAGATTTATTGCTTTTCCCAATTTATTGAATGTTCAGTGCAGGCTGTATTTCAATTAAAGGCAGCAAAACTGTTAATGGTGTATTAATGACACACTGCGTCTACATAAAGATGCAAATATAAGTCGTGGCCAATTTTCTGGCCTGGTGAGATTATTTTTTTTTTCCCGCTGTAGTGAATTATCTGCAAACGGCTCATAATTTTATACAGGGCCGTATCTCTGGCTGCTCAACCACGAGCATTTGCAGCGCACAAGCCGCCTGCGGCCCCATCCCTCACACAGCCGAGTTTGTCACACAGCGAAGCAGCTTTGAGTCAGGGCGGCACCCGCAGGACACGGGGGCTGCGGGGAGCAGCGAGGGCGGCCGAGGTGCGGGGTTCAGGCCGGGGCTACCGGTAGGTGCGCACCGCCTGCCCCTGCCCTGGGTGAGGAGGGGCCCGGGAAGGCCCCGGCGCCTGCGGGGGATGCTCGTCCCGTTGCCATGGCAACGCCGCCCCCGCC
>WEKX01010231.1:48786-117325 GCA_013390025.1 Pitta sordida | reverse complement strand
GCCCTCCCCCGGTGCGGGGCGAGAGGCGGGGCCGGTGCTGCGCGGCCGCCGCCCGCCGCCTTTATCTGCGGTGTCGGCGCGGGGGGTGGCACTGGGGAACACCTCGGTGTGAGATCGGCGCTATAAATACGGCGCCGGGGATGGGAGCGCGGCCACGGGCGGCGGCGGACGGCTCCGGGACACGGTGGGTGCCTCCCCCGCGGCGGGGCCGTGCCTCGGCTGCTGCAGCGCTGGGATCTTAATGGAGCGGCCCGGCCAGGGGCTGCCGTCCCATCTCCTCGGCCGCACCCCGCTCTCGGGAGGGGGTTGCGGGTTTGATGTTCGGGGTTTGGGCGGTTTTTTGTGTTTTTGCCTCGGTTTGTGCGGAGGGGAGCGGCGGCTGCACGAGTGGAACGCGACGGGAAGGGAAAGGCTGGCACCAGACGGGGCTCTTGATAAAGGCGGCGGCGGAGGAGGAGGCGCTGGCGGGAGGGGACGGGACGGGAAGGCGGGCTGCGGGAGGGAGGAGGGATAGAGGGAGGGAGAGCAGCCCCTAACCACGGCGCCCGCCATCTCCTCCCAGCAGGACTCTGCTCGAGAGCAGCTGCCGAGCCCAGCCCGCGGCCGAGGGCGGCCGGTGCCGCTAACGCGGAGGAGAAGGAGGAGGACGACGGCGAGGTCGCCGCCACAGGAGCCCCGCGGTCCGGTCCGAGCCGCTTCGCAGAGCTCGCCCGCCCGGCCGCCGACATGATGCAGATCTGCGACTCGTACAGCCAGAAGTACTCCCTCTTCAACGCCATGAACCGCTTCATCGGCGCCGTGAACAACATGGACCAGACGGTGATGGTGCCCAGCCTGCTGCGGGACGTGCCGCTGCTGCTGGAGGAGCTGGACGCGGCGGGCGCCGTGTGCCCGTCCGGGGATGCTGCCCTGCCGCCCGGCGACCCCGGCGCCTACTTCTCCCGCAGGGACATGTACAGCCACTACATGCTGCTCAAGTCCATCCGCAACGACATCGAGTGGGGCGTGGTGCAGCCGGCGGCGGGCGAGGAGGCGGCCCGCAAGAAGGACAAGCTGAGCAGCGGGCCCGCCGAGGAGGGCGAGGGGGAGGAGGACCTGGAGCAGCAGTTCCACTACCACCTCAGCGGACTCCACTCGGTCCTCTCCAAGCTCACCCGCAAGGCCAACGTGCTCACCAACAGATACAAGCAGGAGATCGGCGTCAGCACCTGGGGGTCGTGAGCGCCGAGGGGGGAGCGGGGAAGGGGCGCCCGGCGCTGCCGCGGCGGTGGCGGAGGGCAGCGCCCCGGGCCGAGGTTTCTCTATGCTCTGCCAGGACTGCATCGGGTTTTCTACCAACGCACAAGCGAGAGAGAGAGATGTAAATTAATCAGTACTAGTTTATTAATTATTTTGACCCCCTCCGTGGCTTTTCCATTGTACGGTCCGGGGCGAGCGGTTGCTGTGCCCACCCGGGCGGGGAGGCTGAACCCCGGGCGTGTGCGAGGTGGTGGCGTGGCTGGCTGGTAAAGGAGGCTCAACACAAGCCGATGAACATAACGAAACTGGCACAAAATCGCTTCTGTTACCCCGGAGGGAACCCAATGGGCTAAGGAGCATCCCTGTGTTGCGGGACAGATGGCTGGTCCCACAGTTGTACATGTACTGGAGTTTATTTAAAACTTTTTTACTCAGATGTAGAGTATATTCTAAAATAAATGCAAATGTATTAACTAAGAGTGACAAACTTTTGGTATGATTTATGTTTCTTTAATTAAATTATATTTTTAACATCTGGAATTCTTCTGTTGTCCTTCTAAGTTATTTCCAGAGCTGCCTTACTAGACACAGAAATCTGCATGTGCAAGATGGGGAGGGTTATGGCTTTTTTTTTTTGTCCTTTTCCCAGCAAAGGGAGCAATTATGCTGTGATGATAACTCGGCATACCTGAAATGTATGAATGTCTGTATTAACTGCCCATACATGGCCTGAGTTTCGGTAAGCCATTGCCAGGCTGACAGTGCAGTTGCTCTGTGTGAATGCTGTCATGAAGGTCAGTGGCTCTTTAACAAAATCTGAGAAGATGGAGTCATGGTTACTCTGCAGGCAGCGATTCATGGAAGTTGGAGCAAAGCCTAGGAATGACTCTTGCTTTTTTTTTTTTCAGGAAATGTCTTAATGTACTATGTGGAGCTCTTTTTCTCTCCCTTTGGACAGGTCTGGGATACTTGTCTCCCCCATCTCTTATGTTTCTTCCCTCTGTAATCCTCCTTGGATACCAGGAATTAACCGGGTTTATGTTATCCAGATTGTATTGATTTCTTTCTACTTTTTAAATTTGCTGAAGTACCTTGGAATTGAGTGCCTATATCATGTTCTAATATAAAAGTGTACTTACTGGTTGGAATACAATGTGTACATAAAACAGGATAACTATTTAATAAGTATGTACATCCTTCCATAATGTAAGTTTTCTTCTCAGGCACTGAAATAACAAGTTTGTAGACATCTCCTTGTACTGAGATTGCACTTTGTATTATTGTTGTCAAATTTAGGGCTTGTTTGGTGGTGTTTGGCTTGGTTTTTTGCTTTTCAAAATAGAAGATTTTCTTCTCTCAGCTTTAAGCATTTTTTCCTTAAATGCAGATATTCTGTGATTCCCTAGAACTTTATTTTTCAGCCCAACGGCTGGGACATTGTAGTAAAGCATGAGTACTCCAGACATGGTACTGGTTGGCAGATATTTGTATAAGTTGGAACAGTCAGCTTTAGAAGGCTTTGCCTTCTAGGGTAAAGAAGAACTTCGTCAGGCTGGGTGATTTTTAGTTTTGCGATGCTTGTTCTTTTCGTAGTACGTATTTTTAACTTCTCTTGCCCTCCCTTCTTGGGGAGATGCCAGGAAAAAAGTCAAGAACAAGGAGGGGGATTACCCTGGTTTCCTAACACATCAGCTTGCCAATCTTTCCTTGGTTGAACTAATGCAATGCAAAAGACAGTGCCTGATGCTGGATGGTAAAGTTTTGGTCTCCCAAAGACAAGAATGAGAAGGAGAACCTGTTCTACTGCATGGCTTCCTCCTGCCTTGCTCTCAGTCGGCTGAAAACCACATGACAACCTCTGCTCGGGAGTGCTGGTAAAACCTCAGACTACAGCAGCTAATGCAGTTTCACCTGTGCTTCTCTTGGTCTGGTAACTTCTCCTGGTATGGATTTAGACAATACTGTTTAACTGTTGCACAAGAGACAATGTGATGCTGATCCAGATTGTGAGTAACGTCAGAAAAATAGGATTACGTTAGAGCAGTATCACCATGAGTATTGCATCCGTTCACTTTGGATTCTAAAAAAAACCACGAGAAAAGTTTGAGTGGGAGAGCAGCTGAACACTAGTGCTGTTGGGCAGCAAAGGTGGCATTTCCTTACCAGTAAAGCTTTGGGTGACAGGAGAAGGAGGATACTGTGACTCAAGGGTTTGCCTTTCCTCTGTGACTAAACTGCAGTTGCTGAACTGTGCGTGGCTCCCATGTGGGGCCTGTCACTTGGCTGGCAGCAGCCCTGGTAATCCCAACTCAGCTGTAGCAAAACCTCCTCAGACTCACACCAGCCGGAGGCTCTGCCACCTTCCACTTGGGAGCTGCTTTAGAATTCTCCCTTTTCAAGGTCATGGGAAGGGGGCGAGGCTCTTGGGATCAGGAAAGTGATCTTGTAGTGCAGGAGGAAGACAATAACAGATAAAAGCAGGAATGTGTTTCTCATGCAAAAGATGAGAGATGGTACTTTGCTGCTGGCTGTTGTGGAAAACAACTTGGCCTAAAAGGTGGAGTGGTCAGGCAATTACCTAAATGCTGGCTCCTGACATTGCAGTAAACAAAGATGAGATTGCAGAGTCTTAATGCAGATTTTGCATGTTAGATGCTGAATTGGGAAAAATTTCTGTGAGTGGCACTATGTAAAACAGTTAGGTTTATTATTAGGAGTTTTGTTTTCATTTGAAGGACTGGACCATTTTAAGGGCTCCCTGTTGCATACAGGGTTCAGCAAAAATTTAATCTGCTCTGATAAAGGGATTCTGATGCTTTTAGGTGATAATGACAAATGACGTCAGTCTGACATAAAAAGTATCTTTATAAGCTCAGATACTTTGATAAGTGGCTTTATTTCCAAGCTACACACAGACCAAAACTTGCCAAACTACCACAGCCATGCTCTAACCAGGGCATATTCACATGCACTGTGAGAAGCAGTTGTCATTTTTAGCTCACTTAAGTGAAAGAGATTCCAGACAGAGTAAGGCAGACATCAGAATAGCAATAAATAATGAGATTCAGAACAGTTTACACTAAATTGATTACAGCAGAAAGCATCTTAAAGCCAAGGACCCTCAAGGATGTTGCTCATGGGATGCATCTGTTAATATATAGGTGCACAGTATATGTCATTATAGTTCATGGGTCAACTCTTATATTTTTGTATACAAAAGGAGAGCAAATGGGGGGGAAAGCCTAACTTTTGTCTCAATGCATGTACGTGTGCATATAAAAATAAGGGCTTTGGGGCTGGTTGTGAGTTTTGTGGGAAGAACAAAAATCGTGGGCTGGTCAGTGCTTGGTGAAAGCAGAGGAGGCTCAGTCAGGCTAGGCTGTCATCATCCTTCTTTCCTTCTGAAAGCTTTTTCTTGCAGAGGGTTTAAATAGATCAATATAGTTCTGTTTTGTGGTTTGTGTCCCTCCCCCCTGCACAGGCTCTTGCACCAAGACATGAGTCATCAGAAGATTGGTTTTGCTGAAAAATGCTCTAATATTAGTGGTCAGATAGAAGGTTGTATTAGGATCTTTTTGCCATAGACTTCAGCCCTGCATGCTGTTCTACCAGGAAAAAAAAATTAAAAAAGAGAAAGAAAGAGAAATCATATTATTTTTGTGCTTATGGATTTGGTACACAGCTAATCTATTTGTGGAAAAATCTGTGGCAATTTTCCCCCACTGACTTACTTTCCTGAAGCCCTGAGTATTGGAAGGGATTGTTTGAAAGTATTACATTTTATTATTCGTATCTTTAAACCTTTTATCTTTTTATTATTTATATATAGGTAACAGTGTACTAGGCACTATATTCCAAAGAACTCAAAGATCATAGAAGCGGAATGGTTTGGCTACAAAGAGGCCTTAAAGATCATGTAGTTCCAACACCCTACTACAGAGTTCCACTACACCTTCCACTAGGTCAGATTGCTAAAAGCCTCATCCAGCCTGGTCTTGAGAACTTCCAGGGATGGGTCATCTGCAACTTCTCTGGGCAACCTGCTGCACTACCTCACCATGCTCACAGTAAAGATATTCTTCCTAATATCTAATCTAAACATATTCTCCTTCAGTTTAAAGCCTTTTCCCCTTGTCCTGTCACTACATGCCCTTGAAAGAGTCCCTCTCAGCTTTCTTGTAGCCTTCTTTAAATGCTCGAAGGCTTCTTTAGATATCATGAGGTCTCCTTACAGCCTTTTCTTCTCCAAGATGAACAACACCAACTTCCTCAGCCTGTTTTCATAGCAGAGGTGCTCCAGCTTATGATCATCTTTCTGGCCTCCTCTGGATCCATTTCAGGAGGTCCACATCCTTCCCATGTTGGAGGCCCCAGAGCTGGACACAGGGTCTCATGAGAACAGAGTATCACAGTATCACAGTGTTGATAAGGTTGGAAAAGACCTTGAAGATCATCAAGTCCAACCTATAATCCAACTAAAACCTAACATCTATAACATTTATGTCATAACCCTCAATGCCTCATCAAGTCTACCCTTAAACACCTCCAGGGATGGCGATTCTACCACCTCTGTGGGAAACGCATTCCAATGCCGTGAAAAACTTCTTACTAATGTCAAGTCCTCTTGCTGGAGCTTAAGACCATGACCTCTCGTTCTATCTCCAATGACCAGAGAGAAAAGACCGACCATTGCCTGTCTACAACCCCCTTTTAGGTAGTTACGGAGTAGAGGGGGAGAATCACCTCCCTTGGCCTCTATCTTTGGATGCAGCCCAGGACATGTTTGGCTTTCTGGGCTGTGAGTGCACAATGCTGCGTCATGTCCAGCTTCTCATCTTTCAGCACCCGCAAGTCCTTCTCCTCAGATCTGATCTCAATTCATTCTCCATTCAATCTTGGGATTGCCTTGAGCCAGGTGCAGGACCTTGCATTTGGCCTTGTTGAATTTCCTAAGGTTCTCACAGGCCCACATCTCAAGCCTGTCCAGGTCCCTTCCCTCCACTGTGCTGATCACACCACACAGCTTGGTGTCATTGGCAAACTTGCTGAGGGAACCTGGCCCACTGTCCATGTCACTGACAAAGATGTTAAACAGCTCCGGTCCCAAAACTGCAAAGTGTAGTCCAGGTAAACATTGCAAAAGCAGTTCCAGCTTTGCATGCATTTTTCTATTATTTGTTGCTTTCACTGCTAAAGAAGAGGAAATACCTGAATACATTGGTTCAAATGTTGCAAAATGGGTTTTTTTATTCCAGACCACAGACTTGTATGACAAGTCTGGATCAAAATTAGTTTTAAGGAATGAAGTTATAAACTGCTGTCCAAAAGGAAATTTGCAAATAGGAACGCAGTAATTGTATATCCTTTTTGTTGGTAGCCAACCGACAGAATTGACACTTTTTATAAGAAGTAATTTTACTTCCCTGTTCAAATATACTCTTATCTATTTGACTTGGAGTAGTGGAATGAGGAAAACACCTAGTTTTTGTGCTTTTGAATTTTGTTCTGAAGGGGTGCCACAGAAGAGGCTTGGAGAACTTACAGAGAAAGCAGATGCCTCTGTATTAAATCCTAAAACAGTACATGAGCTTGTCCTGCAATGTTTGAAAGGTTTATCCTAGTATGAGTTGTTGTGTCTTTTTATCATTTACATACATCTGATTCTAATATAATTCTTTTTCTTCTAGCCTGTTTTACCTCAGCAGCTTTGGGTCCATGTCCCACAGGCACAGATACATCACTTAAAACCATGTGAGCCTTTTTAAGGGCATCTCCCTTTTCATCTGTGTTTGAACTGAGAAGATGGGCAGAGTGTCTGAAGCCATGATTCAGAGTAAAGCTGAGCAGCACAGCAGCTTCTGTGCTCGGGGATTGCTTTTTGGTCATTGTGCTGGAGGAGGGAGAGGGATGCAAGGTAAACCATTCCTTCAAGGATTAACTGCAGGCTGTACTGTGTTGGGAAGGGAGAAGGGCAGTAGGGAGTTTTCTCACCCCATAACCAATATGTGTCATTCCCAATTCCCTTTCCCATCTCTCTGACACATTTCCTCCCTGAAATTCCTAGTAAACCAGGCTCATTTCATCACCCAGACAGCTGTCACTTTTGAACTGAACTGCAATCAGTAATAACAGTATATTAGGTGATTTTTATGTCATTTTCTTGGTTGAATTGTGTAATTAAACCTCGTTTCCTTTATTAACCTGTTGTTTTTCATATGGAGGCACCTCTTTTTTTAATGTTGTAGTACTGATGGCTGATCACCAAGCCATACTTTATCAGACTGCCAAAATAGTTGTTTTGTAGGCAGACCCAACAATGCAGAAAGCTAGTTTCTGTTGCTAATGTGTGCAGTGCTCATCTTTTGACATGCCCTACTAATTGTCATTTGTATTAACTATACCATAACGCTCACACAGAGAGGAAAATACACCCTGTAATCAGCCTGAACATTGATGAGGAAAAGCAAGGGAGCTGGCAGATTATGGCCTTTGCATTTCTGATGCTGGCTTTTGTATACGAGTTCATTCATACACACATACACACACACACACAAAAAAAAAAGCCTCATTTAAAGAAGTTGAGAAGCCTAGTTTTCATTGAACAGTTGTATGATGTTTAGCACAGACAAAAATAATTCCTCATCTAGGTGAGTAAAGTCATGTAAGCCTTAATTTTAAAAACCTAACCAAGAATACATACAGTATTTTTGAAGGCCTGTTTATTTTAAGACATAGCAGTGACTATGTCTTGAGTGGGTTAAGCTTGTGCAGTGCCAACAGGGCTGGTCCTGTTCTGTTCCCCAGCATCATCAGCCCCAGCCCTGTGAACTCTGTGGTTCTGTTGTGCTGACACCAACACTCATACAGCAATGGAGTTACCAGGCTCGGGGAGCTGATCCAGATGAAAATTAGTGGAGGAAAAAAGCTTTCAGCTGTACTAATTCCCTCATTCAGCAGAAGATGTAGCTGCATTAGCTGCAGGCTGGTGTGGAGGAAGGGTTGGGAACATGCTGCCAGGAGGCAGAGTGGGACCTCCCCTCTTGGCAGCCACTGTCAAGTAGATTGGATTAAGTGCCGTTGTGAAAGTGTCATCTGAGTCTCATCTTCAAAAGAGGTTTGTATGCTGATGAGTTTCAGTATCACTGAAACTGGCAGCTGCTGGGGGCTGAGATCCCAGGCAGGACTTGGGCACAGTACTGATGTGCCACCTCGCTGCCAGACTCTGGCTCCTGGTGCCAGAGCCTGAATTTCCCAAGGAGGCAGTGCCAGCTCCCCATGCCACCTTCCTGTGCAGCTGGGAGTGAGGCTCCACAAGGCAGCACAACCTGCTTGGTGCAAGCACTGAAGAGACTGGGCTGGTTACACTTCATCCCATCAGTGCTTGGAATGCCTTTGTCCCCTTGGGGTGGCCATCGCCAAGAAGAGATGCTTCCACGTGGTCTTTGAGAGCAAGAGACTCCAGAGCACAGCCAACAGTGATGCTGCTGCCCTGCCTCAGCTGCCAGGTGGCTTCCCAGTAAGGGGAGGCCACTGCGAAATGCTGTGTCCCAGCTTCCTGGAGAACACCTACTAGATTCCGTGGGACAGTGATGCTGAGTACACCAATTTTGCTTGATGTGAAAGGCTTTAATATCTTTGGACTGTGTGTGAGGGAAAGAGGGAAGGGCAACAGGAACCCTGGTTCACTTTGCTGCAGGCACTGACACATGCCAAGTCCCAGGCCTTTATGCAGGGATGGGAGCCCAGGACCTGCCCTCCCTGAGAGCACCTTGAGCACAAGGTCTCTCTTGCTCTCTAATTAAATGATGCCATGCAAAATAAAGGCTGCAACGAGAAGACTGAGAGCCAGGAGAGCAAGTCGCTCCCAAAGGGACTGGAACCACCCTTAAAGGAACCTCGATAGGTGAAATTGAAACTATTTGGAGGAATGGAAATAAGGTGTCTGCTAGCCTTCAAAGTTGCCACTGGGTATAAAGGTATTTTGTGGGGAGCCCTTCTCAGCAGGCATGCTGTGAGACCAGTAGCAAAGCTGAAACTATTTCTCTTGGGGTCTGTGGTTTAGTGGAGTGCAGATTTTGGCACATTTCTCTCCTCTGGTTCAGCTCACCTTCTGCAGGAGGTAGGATCTGACTGTGCTACAGGAACAACTAAACTTCTTTTTTGCCTCCATGCTGGTGTGTAAGGCAAAATTTTCTGTTGTTGCTGCAACCATCATAGATGAAGAGCCAAGGAAGGCAGCTTCTCCCAGCAAATTTTACCTGATTTCCTCAGCTGGACAGGTAACATTGCATGGCAGTGGCTTTCCCAGACAGCCTCCCTCCCTCCCTGTGGCACTGGAGTCTTGCCATGCCCTGCTCCTACTCTTACCCTCTTTGCCCTCCCTAATCTTAAAGCAGCCACCTGGAACTCACAGGAGGTTGCAGGCATGAGCCTGTATGATCAAGAAAGAGGAGGAGAGAATGCCTGTTGAGGTCGCCAGAAGATGCTGCCTTCATGGGAAGGAGAAGCAGAAAGGAATCTGCTGTAGGGCACGAGGGTGTTAATCCACAGTGCTCCACACATACGATTTGTCTCCCTCTGGTCTCAAGGTCAGCCTTGCCTAGTCTTTGAGCTCCTTCTGAAAGAGATGCCAAGCAGTTCAGTGCTTGCAAGAATAAGGTGTTTTTGTCAGTTTGAAAACAATACTTTGGAGAGTTTCAATGTGAAAGCACATTGCTTTACATTGTCATGGCTTGGTAGATGAAGATAATTGCACCAAAAACTTTATATTTTGAAATTAAATGCTTTTCTTCTGCTTTTGCCTTCTTTACCAGATCTCAGATCTGGAGAAGTGCCTAGATGGATGTTGTGAGTCCTAATGTGTCTTGCAGTTCCTATGAGCAGTTCCTATGAGCATGTGGAAGGCTACATGATCCTGGCCAGGCTTCCTGCTCAGGCTTCCTGCACCTTCTAACAGAAGGTGGAAGATAGGGTAGAATGTTGTTCACCATGATCTCATCTGATCTGGAGTCACCACATAGGATGGAGAAGATGCCTTGATATCCACAGTGCCCTTTTGGCCTGGGTGTATGTAATGACTTACTCAGACAATTCTGGGCAAGAGTTGCCATCACAAACGCGTCTGAGGGCCCTGACCCATGGGTTGAGTCACGCAGTCACACAGGGTGGAGATGTTGATGATACTGACGGTGGTGGGAGCCCTCTGCATCCAGGGCTGGGCTTCAGGGGCTGCCACACCAACTCCCTCCTTCTGTGACTCAGTGGGCAGGGGACAGCTCCAGGTGCAACGGCTTTTTCTGTGAAAGCCTGGGCTCACTAGAGACTGGCTGTCAGACTCTGAAGCACTTGCTGCTTTTGTCTGTGTGTTTTGGACAGGATCCCCTTCCATCTGCATTGATGCAGCTATTGTTTGTATACATGGTTTTAAGAAGGGATTTCCCTTCCTTCCTACTCCTTTTAATATCATGTAACAGCTAGAAGCAGGGAAGAGAGACTGGCACCATATGACCAACCAGCTGTCTGTGGACTGTCAGAGCATATTGTGGAGAACACAATGTGACTACCTTTGGTGCTTGATCATTCAGTCTCTATTGGCTAAGCTATACACTGTCTTCCTTCCGCTCAGTTATCCTGAGTGTCATGTGCTGGGTCAGTGCATGGTTTACGTGACAATATTTTGAATTAGAGAACAGCAACGTGGTCCATCTACAGCGCATGGTAAAAGCTCCTTACTACAAAACCAGCGTGACTCATGCTGTCAGAGCATCTACTGCTAAGTCATCCTTCCTGTTGTACAACAGTATCTTCCCTTTTCTAAATTGTCTTTAAAGAAAGAGGAGCAGGCCACCTTTGCTCCAGCCTCAAGATAGCAAACATAAGTGGTTAGGAATGAGAATATTAAGGGATGTGAAGCAGAGCTAAATATAGATGCCTCACATGGACTGCTCTTGGGGAGTTGGTGAGTTGCCTTTGACCTCAGTCCTCTCAGTTTTCTCTGCAGACGAAACACAAATGCATTTTGAAGATCTTTTCCATTATTTGCAAGTTGCGTGGATGTATGAAGACATGTAAGTATCCTTCAGTTTCCACTAGGAAATCAAGATGCTGTTAACAGAGGGAAAGGAAAGCACCCTGAGGTGCACTGGGAACACAGAGGATGATCTATCATTTTGGCACACTGCAGCACGCAAAGGCAGTTTGGGGGCACTAGGGAAAAGCTAATATCTGTGCTACTTGAGGGATTTATCAGGTAAAGGCTGTTCTGAGGATGCCTCCTAAACTGTGCTCTGTAGTTCAGCTGGTTGCCAGAACTGTTAGGTACAAGCTCTTCACAGTGAAGTTTGATATGTGGAGATTGTCCAAGAAATTGGGGAGACATTCTTTAGGGAAAGAGAAAAGAGTCCTTTCATTACTAATCAGATAAAATGACTAATTTCTAAGGAGCCACACTGACTCTGAATTGACAGATCTGAGTTCCCCCAATATACAGATGACACTATTACACACCACACACTTTGCCAGCAAACATACTGCCTTAGTTACTCAGAAATATGTTGTGTTTTATTTGACAAGTGGCAAAAACATGGTCTGCTTTACTTCTCTTTCACATGCTGATTTTTAGGCTACTGAGGTCCACTCCTCAACCTTCACCTATTCAAGGAGTATAGGTTCTCATAAAGACTGTATGATGATTGTTATTGATTTTGACCAACAATACATTATTTTTTTCTATCCCCTCTTCCTTCCCTCTTGCATTATTTATACTGCAATCCTTTCCCTTTGAGTGACAATCATCATCATTACCCTTCTTCTCAAAATACACACTGTTGATTTTCAAGTCTACTGATTTTTGCAACCAAGTTTACAGTTATTCTTTTTATCCAGTTATTTTTTTTCCATTCATCTGAATGGACACAGAGTTATTTTTTTCCTTCCTGCAGATATTTCCCTACATTTATGAAAGTCTGTGGAAAAAACTGTGTTAGTTCAGTGTTATGAACTGAGACTGGGACATGAGCTGGTGTCATGTACCTGCAGCAAAGCCTCAGTATGGCAGAAAAAGCTGCCAACTACACTGGCTGGCTTAGAAAGTTTGAGTAATCAAGAGAGGGGAAATGGTGAGAGGCATATGAACAGAGTTGTTGATTATTTCCATCTTGGCTCCTGCTATGGGAAAGGAGAAGTGAAATCTGCAGAAGCCTAGTTCTGATTGCAAGGACATCATGGCAAATGCACATAATTTACTGCTGCTGCACTTAGAGAGCTGTGGTGGCTAGATAAGGTGGGTCAAGGCAGTTCTAACTTACTAGCACATAATCTACTTAGCATAACATAGCTGATTTAAATTCTGATGAATTAAGAGATTTTGAATTGAATTTTTAATGACCATGTTTTTCTTTCCTTCTTTCTCCTTCTACATATTCTCTGTCTTCCTCTTTCTACATAATCTCTTTCTTCCTCTCTCTTTCCTTTTTCCTTCTTAGAGAAGCTGTTTGGCAGCTTAGAGTGGTTTTACTGTCTGCATTTTTCACATTTATCCTCTGAGTTTTGCAGAAGTGCTTGCCTGCAGCAGCCTGGCCTGCCTTCCAGGGCTGGAAGTATGCTTTCTAAAATGCATATCTAGATTTATTCCACCTTTGACCCTCCTCCACTGTGGAACTGAAGAAATCCCTGAATTGCAGGGCTAAGTTCAGTCCTCTGCTATCCATGTTCCTCCCAGCACCCTACACTAAATATTACTGCTTTTCCCAGGTGGATGTTCCACAGCCCAGGCTTTCATCCTCGCTTACCCTCTCCTCTTCTTTCTCACATCTAGGAAGAGAATAGGAGATGCTCGTATCTCCCCACCCATGTTGATTTCTGTTTCCTCACAGCAGTTATGTTGATTTCTGTTTCTGGTCCCACAGTACTAGACTAGGTACTCCAGTGAAGGTCTCTCACTGTCTCCTGGTTTGGGGGACAGAGAGGAGCAAGATCCACTCCTTTTTGTCATTGTCAGGGTTACTGAATCCCTTCTAGACCTGCTTGTACTTCTTCTGTGATCTTGTTTGAGTAGAGCACAAAGTTGCCCATTTCTGCTTTATTTCCCAGAATAGCACAGATGTTTGGCAGAAGCAGTGGCTGTGGGAAAATTACTTTCTTAAGAACTATGGGAAAGAAACAGCTGAGATCACAATGGATGAATCCTCCTCTACCCTAATGACTAGGTCAGTCTCCTAAAGTAATCCCTAGAGGGAGTGCAGATTTGTTTTCGTAAAATACAGATTTCAACGGAGATCCTGATTACAAAGGAGTAGATCACCTTTCGGGTAACATGGGTTTCCTCTAATCTCCCCTTTTATTCCCCGGTCTTCTACAGTTTTCTTTCCCATTCAGTTGTGGGTTTTTATACATCCCCTGCCAACCTCTCTTCTCCTTTGGTCTTTTCCTGCTCCTGGGAAAAGGAATTTCAGTCTTTCCATTGACATGGATGACATTACATCACACCGCGTGTCTTCTTTAGGAGGTGAAAGAGAGACAGCAAAGCTCGACTGTATTTAACAGGTGAAGTGCTATCTATGGTTTTCTGTAACCCTCATCTCTGGCTTCCTTTTTCCTCAGGAGAGCTAGGGAAGAAAAAGGCAGAATTGCTGGAAAGGGCATACACCAGCCTTTTCAGCATCGTTTGGGAAGGAAAGGGGAGGGGACAAAAGAGAGATCCTAATCTTAGTATATATATTAGGTGCTCACATACAAGAGTGGTGGGTGTGGACTGTAGCCGGTGAGATGATAGATTAGGCAGCTTGTTTGCCTTGAGATGGATAGATAGAAAAGAGCAGGAAACACTTAAGGCGGGGCTGGAGCAGAAGGGAGTGAGGTAAGCCATGGATGGAAAAGTTCAAGTAAGTTAAAGAAAAGATGGAAATGGGAACTGGGATGGGGGGAACAAACAGAAGATGTAGAGAAAAAAAAAGATGGGAAGATGAAAGCCGTGGGAGTTAATCCAGTTTCTGTTAAAGTTGACAGCATTACTCTTTAGAGGTAGTAGGCTTGGCTCATAGGAAGATTTTGAAATAGGGCAGAAGGAGGAAAGGAGATCTGGTAGACAAAAAACAGACAAAAAGAAAGAGCAAGGAGAAAGATTATGGTAAATTGGAAATAGAAAATAGTTGAAAATGAACACTGGAAAGTACGCTTTGTATATTGGAAATATGCCGGAAAAGAGAAGGGAGATTGAAACCAGAGCAAAGAAAAATGCATGAGACCATTTTGTGATCTCAGATTTACTTCCTAGGGGATATGAGAGTCCTGGCTGTGGAGCTGAGGCCTTGAGAAAAACCTGTGACAGATGTGAAGATGTGCAGGGAAGAACATAACTGTAAACTATAAAATGAATTATTTTATGCAGATACTTTCCTTTTAAGCCTTATCCCCCAGAAATGGAGCAGACTAGTAGAGCATGCTGGGGGAATGGGTAAGGAAGATTGGAAGTAGCAAGTAAAAGATCTAATGACCAGATGGTTTGCTGCAGATCTGTATCTTGGTGTTGATTGACTCTGACATCTCAGGAAATGAAAGCTTCAAGTGAAGCTCTTCTTGAAGCTGTGGCACTAAGAAGCCTGTTTCATAGTGGTTGTTATGGCATAAGGGTTCCCTGCCAACAAAGCATGACCTTATGCTTCAGTCTTCTCTCTGGGGAGAGCAGGAATACCCAGCTGCCTATTCCCACAGAACCTGCAGCAGCCAGTTATCTCTGGCTGTGTCTGTACTGCAAATCCCACAAGCCTCTGCATTTCTGTGTCCCGCCCTGTAGGAGAGTAAAACACAGCCAAATATCAGTGTGCCCCATCCCCTCCAGTTCTAGGCTCTGGTTTTCGAAAGACAGAAATGTGCACATGGGGTATATAACACACTCCAGTACCCGGTAGTGCGCCACCTCCAAGGTTTCTCAGCCCAGGATGTAAGTGCAGTTGGAAACACCAACTCCTTTATCAAACCTGGGTGAGCTGTACTGATGGATTCAAAATTTGGTGAGAGAGATCCAGGCATGTGATTTGTACAAGTACAGAGCAAAATCATGTGGGCTTTTCTTTTCCTGGAAACCAGGCTTAAAGCAAGACTCTTGATGAAGTATCCTTTCCAGAGAGAAAAGAGAGCAATGGGAAGCCTGCCAAGGGAAAGCAAGCTTCATGGGCCATATGGAGTGCTGGTCCCATGCCTATGCGTGGGAGTAAGCAGAACCCACAGCTCAAAGAGGTTCATGGTACAGGACTGCCTGAATGTCTTGGTGAGGGGGTACCAAGAGACCTGTCTCTGGCATGGTTGGCTAGATGCCTCTAGTAAGTGTGTTTGGATGAGGGAAAACTCACTCCAAAGTGTGAGGAAGACCTATGCCTGGGGGCAGTCCACTGGGTTTGCTCTGATGCTTCTTTGCTCCCCCAGGACTAGATCAATACACTTGAGCCTGAAGGCTCTGGCTCCTACTCACTGCTGTCATACACAGACTCTCACAGGGAAAACTGCTGCTGAGGTGGGTCAGACCTGCTCAAACATCCACAGGTGGGCTGTCAATGAGAGAAATATCACCTCACCTCACAGACCAGCAAAGCAACTGGTGTCCCTGTGGAAGGAAACATGCTGTAACGATGGGGACATTTGTGCTGAGACAAGGTTTTCCATGTGCTCTCTTTTCTTGCCTATGCATTTTCATGACATGAGCAGGGTCTGGTGAGATTATCTTCTTTTTCTTCTCAGCATGATAACAGGCATGGATGGGAGTGGTGTATAAGAGCTTCACTGCCTGAAGTTCCCTGTGCTCAGCCTGAGGCTTAAGCACATCTCCAAGAGGAAAAGCGGGTCTTAGACAAACAGGATCCCAAGCTTTAAGAAGCCAAGTAGGTTTATGGCAACACATTTCAAAGAAAGAAATATAAGCAGATAAATGTATTCCATTACATATGTTTGTTTAAAACTTGGGGTGATGCTGAGAGCATTCAGTGTATACAAGTCATAGTTACAAACTTCCCAAAGAAGATTCCTAAGCCTCTTTTTCTTGCAGTATCCCTTTACACCCCATCTGACAGGCATAGCCCCTGAGAGGGGCAGAAAACTGATACCCTAACTCTTCAGGGTTTGGTACTGTGTCCAGTTCTGGGCTCCTCAGCACAACAAGGACAAGGAGCTACTGGAGAAGGTCCAGTGGAGGGCCACAAATATGATGAGGGATCTGGAGTATCTCTCTCATGAGGAAGGACTTCAGGAGCTGGGCCTGTTTAGTCAGGAGAAGAAAAGATTGAGAGGGGATCTCATCCATACACTGAAATTTCTCAAAGGCAGATGTCAGAGGATGGTGCCAGACTCTTTTCAGTGGTGTGCAGCGACAAGACAAGGAGCAGTGGCCATAAACTAAAATGAAAGAAGCTTCATCTCAGCATGAGAAAGAACTTCTTTACATTGAGGGTGGCACAGCACTGGATTGTGGAGTCTCCCTCTCTGAAGACATTCCAAGTGCATCTGGACACATTCTGGTGTCACCTGCCCCAGGTGACCCAGTGTTGGTGGGGGAGTTGGACTAGAGGGTTTTCAGGCATCCCTTCCATAAGGTGGGATATGGGAAATATCAGATCTTTTTTAAAGTTTGGAATTCAATATGTGTGGGGTTTTGGCCACAGCCATCTACAGTTTTAGGTCCCTCAGTTTTTCTCTTCCTGGGCCATTGCAGCTGTACATGCAGCACAAATTCCCCAAGGTAGGAGGATTTTTTTTTTTCATTTTCAATCCTAGTGCATTTCGTTCACTGCTCTTCAGTCTGTTTATTGATTCTCAGCTTTTTTCATGACTCTGAGTGCCTCTTACTTCATACTCCTTATTTCCTCCCTCCCCGCCCCCCCCGCCCAAAACATAGACAGCCTGCATCCTCTTAGGCTGAATCTCATTTTATTTACTGCCTTTTTAGGAGCATGGGTTTGTTTTCCTAAGGCTTGCTGAGAGAAAGCTGTCCATTAAGGGTTTTTTCCCACTGCAAAGATGCCTATTTTCTCATGGTGTTTGTGGCAGATGTGAAACTGTTGAAGGCAAAATGTACTTCTTTTTCTTCAGCACAGTTTTGAATCGTTCAGGCTGAAGCAAATGAGAGCTGTGTGCCCACAAGTGGAGAAAGGGTCCTAGGATATTTTTCAACTGTAGGACAGGCCAGATCAGTTTAGCAAATTGTTGCCAGTGCCTGTTTCTGCGTGGGACAGTTCTCTAGCCCCAAATAATCCCCTCTGAATGCTAGCACTGGCTGTGCTCTTTGGCTGCTGATCTGTCACTTCCCAGCACTTGAATAACTGCTACAAAGCAGCTATTCCAGAAGAAACATTGATGCGAGATGAATGAATTTATTTAAGCTTTCTACATTATTGTCAAAAAAAGTACAGGACCAATGCATGAAATTTGCTCCATGTTGATGCTCATGATAAGGAGTGAGATAAACATTTGCCAATATTTTACTCTCTTATCAAAAAAAAAAATCAATAAAAGTGCTTCCTGGTAAATAGCATGTTTGACATGTGGCCTGTCTGTCGGCATATTCAAAATAAATAAATACCCAGTATCCAGACTACTGTACTTCCCTGAAGGACTAACAGCTTGGGGGACAGAAGGGGTTGTGCTGCTCTGCAAGGCTCTGTGTCTTTGTCCTCAGCATCCGCTGAGATGCTGCAAGTTTTAATACACTGATCCCCCTCTGTTTCCACTCTTTACATCAGTAAAAGGAACACTGCACAGCCCCAGCCATACTCAACGTGGTGCTCACCCATCAAGGATTTTTCTGAAGGCTAGTGCAGACTCTTAGTGCAGGACTAATAAATTATGATTTATTCATGATCCTAAATGTGCTTTCGAGTCAAAAGTGGTAACACTTTTCAGCCACCCTCCTTCAACCCCCTCCTTATCACTCCCCTCATTTTCAACAAAGCCCTGAAGTCAGTGCAAAACTGAAGGCACAGCTCTGTTGGGAGCAACCTACAATATCTTCATGCTTGCTTGTGCAAGTCCAGGTATGTTCAGCAATACTTTACTCTTCTCATGTAGTGCTCTGCAATGTGTCTTCTTCTTTGCTCTTTTTGATTAAGGTATGCTGGGGGAAAAAAAGATTGATTGGATTGCTCTCCTCTGATTATCCTCCTGCTAGCATAATTCATTGTCATTTAGAACATAATTTGCTGCTAGGGACGTGATTAGCTTGGATTAAGACACCATTAAATAAACAAGGCTGGGTAAGATTAAGATGGCTGCAAAAAAAAAAGACAGAGTCATTCTGCATCAGCTCGAATCTTGCAATTATTCATTATGGAAAAAGAAATATCTGAAAATTTCTTAAGGGCTGAGGGATGTCCCGAAGCAATCTATCCATTATTTTAGAGTTACTCTCTCTGAGTGTGATCAGTAGTCTTAAAAACAGTGAGTATATCATGATGGCTTGAGGAGTGCCTGTATACTTCCCCCACAATCTCCTTGATGTCCTAAACTGGTGAGTGCTGGTGTAGCCCTCACTGGATGTGGACACCCAAATCCTTAGTTGAAGCCATGGTTCTCAGTCTTTGTACTACATATCCCATAAAATGTGAAGGCATCATCCTTTTTCACACCCTCATCTAGAGTATTTGGAGGTTGAGGGGGAAATTATTGAGTCTTCAACAATGCTATGAAGTTAAGGAAGCCATTGCTTCCACCCACGAGTTGAAGGATGAGTTCTGCTTCGAGAGCTTCTGGTATTCATGTTTCTATTATATCCAAGAAGAATATTAAAATCTGCATTTTTCCATTGGCTGCAGAAAGACCTTAAAACAAGGAGGAAAATTTACCATGGCTGTGAGCAGCCAGAGAATACTATTAACTAAACACAGGATCAGACCTCTATGTTGCACATCAAATGAGAGTTACGTGTAAGACTTTCTATATGTCCTTACTAAGAGCTAAGGGCAGATTTAGCAAGGAAGCAGAAAGCATTACTGTAAAAACTAGTATTTTAATTCTTCTTAGCCTGAATCTTTCTGAGTCCAACTCTGTCACCCTTACAATAAAAAAAAAAAGTAATGTGATTTTGAATTATTCAGAACAGGTGCTTCCAAGTAAAGTTGTCTGTGTAAGGAGTATTCTAAGTGGGCTGCCAAGCATTTATTTTGCAAGCTACCTGACCTGCTACCTTTTGTTTGTATTGGTTTGGCTGTTAAATAAATTTGATCCACAACTTCACTGAGAATAGAACTCTTGAAATTGTAACTTTGCCCGTAACTCAGGAGTTGCATACGGAAGTGTTTAAAAGCTACAGACTTTGACAGTGGTCCACAACTTGTGTAGAAACTCAGAACTAGAAACTTAAATATAGAATTGGCTGATTTGCCAACTTAGTACAGGTTTTGCTAACACTTTTGTGGAGAAACACAACAAGCAGAGGAACTTTGTGCTGTAATTTACCAGAGCATGTCTGAGCCAGAATGAAATTTCCTCAGTGTATATTTTCCCAGTCTGAAAAGTTACACTTTCAAAAAGTCTAAATGAACTCAGCGATATCCTTTGTTGACCCACCTGCAAGAGGTGACCTGTTGAGGTTTGTTGACTTTCCTGGAATAGCTGGAGTAGGCTGGCAGGGGGACAGTGACCTGCAGGCCAAGACTTTTGGTGGAATATAATCTTTCTGTGTTGACTTTTGAGTGACATTAGAGGTGATAGTGACATTCATTTACATTCCTCTGTTAAGTAAGCAGATGGTTCTTGTGTTGGCTTAGCCCTGTGCAGAACAGTCACGGGTACTCTGGGTATGTGCAGGGACATGAGAAGTGTGATTCCCATGCCTTGAAGGGATAAGGGATGGAAATATAAAAAAGAAAACCCAGCAATCTCTGGATCCCTCAAAACTTGATTTGAACAGATGAAATTCCTTCTTCTGATACAACAGCATCTACTTTGAAAAACAGCCTAGGGAATTAAATGTTATAGAAGAAAAATCAGAATGTAATATAATGAAAACCTTGAGAGGAAGCTGTGCCTGTGCAGCATATGGTAGACATTTGGTGTGACCCTTCACTTGTTAGCATTGCACAGGAGCCTTGTGAAGTACTCTAGCAACCCAGAAATGTAGTACTTTAAAGTACAAATCTCCCCTGAAAACGGTCTGGTTAACTTCAGTCTCAGTTGTTTTGCTTTCCAAGTGTGCCCAAACAGGGCCAGATGACTTTAATGATAGAATAAATTGTTATGACTTCACTGCTCTTTCTCTAAACCAGATCCAGTTATGCTTTGGAAATGTGAGCCATGCTGGCCTTTGCATTATAAACAGGAGCATTCAGGGGATTCTAGCTGTAACAATTTGACTTTTGGGGGAAGCGAGCCAGAAATCATCCATCCTGATGAAAGGGTTGGTTGGGTTTGCAGCATTTGCAGCATCTAAAGGCTGAGAGAAAGTGAAGTCCCTCCATCAGTCCCTCCAGTGGCCTTGGTTACATTACAAGGAAATGTGCAGACAAGTAGGGAGCCATGGGATGACAGTCTGCTCCAGCCACAGAGGCTGTGGTAAACAGAGAGCAGGCCTGACCCATGGTTTAGGTGCAGCTGCAGGGAAGAGGCTGTAGTTCTGTCTGCACAGGCACTCCAGCCAGCCCAAGGTCTCCATTGGCTGGACTTTACCCAGGTTAGAGGAGCACCAGAACTGGTCGTGTCTTTCACGTGCCAGGCAGCTCCTTCAGGGCCACCTCAGCTCTGCCTTGGGCAGTGCTGCTCTGAGCCCTGCATTGACATTTTCAAATCGTAGTTTGTCCCAGAACGAAATTGTACTTTAACACTTGCTGATGCTTCAGTCAGAGCTGTATTCCTCTGTTTATGACTTGCAGATCTCTCTGGCAGCAAGCAATTGTCGTGCTGCAAGTGAGAGAGGGAGGATGGCCTCAAAGGAGACAGAGAGGCAGAGTGGAGCCACTGCTCAACTTGTTTCATACCTGCTAATGCCTTTCACCGACAGCAACAACAAAAGCTCAGTAGATCGTGTGTTTGCACAAAAATCCATATGTTTCTATATATCCTGGCATGAATTGCCATTAGTCTGTACTTTCCCATTGTAAAGTTTGCTGTAATGTTGTAAATGGGTCTAATTTTCCTCCAGAATTGTTCTTTAAAAGAGTAGAAATGGTGACTGCAGAGAGGAAAACCAGAAAGTTTTGCAGAACTTTGCTGTCTGAGATTCTGCTATTTCATCTTATTCCCAGGTGGCGAAGTCTCAGGTTTTTAGTGAGCCAAAAAGGTGGTGAGGTGCTTTACAGCAGCTTTTACCCAGAACTGAAGCCCCAACTCATCTCTGAACTTTTGTAGCTGCAGAAACCAGAATTCCATATCCCATAGTCCCAGGAGTTCCAGGAGTGTGACATCTGGATTGGACATTAACCATCACAGTGTTGGCTCCCCTCATATTCAAAATCTTAATCCAGTATACCTGTCAAAAAAGAGTCATCCCCCAGAAAGCTCTTAAGTGATGCACCTAAAATAGCTGAGCCACCAAAAGGTGGGAGCTGGGAAGTGATGAGGGGTGGCTTTTTGAACAGGCCGCTGTTCTCAGTCCACTTCAGAACAAAGTCAAAGAGGAAATAAATATTTTTTTTTTCACAAGGAGTGTAGGTTCATCTATTTGTCATGATCGTCAGACCAACTGGGGTCCATCAGATGGGCAAAGCTTGGTCCCAAGTGAGAGGGAGCAAACTTCTGTGATTAATTGTATCAAACCCAAAAAACAAAGTCATACAGTAAAATTCAACATCACAGTGAGAGGTTCAGCTGCAGAGCTATGTGCCCCACACCCAGCCTCAGCATTTCACATACACCTTGAGGGGTTATTATGTCTCAGTATGTAGAGAATGCTCCCCTCAATGTCTTTGCCTGCAGAATGAAATCCCACATTCATCACCACTATATGCTCCTGTGTTAAGTAACTTCAAGTTGCTTCTGTAACTCATGGATTAAATGGGTTTCCTGGCCCATGCTGCATCACAGCTCAGGGTGGCACAGCACGTATTTTGCGATGTGTTGCTTCTGTTAAAGGCAGATCCCCTTTTTCAATGGAGCGTTTTAGCTATTCCCCCCTGTGACATCATGCCTTCTCCACTTCCACAGCCACAAAGGCGTATATTGATAGGCATGACATTTTCCTTTAATGCTTTCATTGTTTCCAGCAGTTTATTTGGGTTGTTGTTGGAAGCCAGGAAAAAAAGACCAAAGTCAAAGTATGTTAAGAAGGAGACCTGACCTGCATACAAGTAAGTTGCAAGAGAGAATCTCAGGGGCAATTTTTAGGGCATTTGCTTTCCACAGGCTTCTCCCCAGTGATTTAGGATTACAGTGTCATCCCAGGCCCCTGGAGCTGCCACCTCCTTACTGCAGCTCACTGCAGTCTGATGCTTGGGGTTTGGTGCACTGTGCAGGGATCTGGCACAGGGTTTTTAGAGCTTTTTAGGAAAGATTTGTATCAGCTGCATAGAAAGCCATGCCAAATTTGCTTTGCGAGCTGCTCAGGACTGCAACACAACATCCTTGAGGGACATTTGCATGTGGTACAGGGCACAGCACAGAAGAGGAACGCTGCCTTCTGCACCATGTACCTTTCTAAAGTGCTATTGGTTGTCAGAGTGGCCTTGGGTTTTGCTACTTACAACATTGAACGAAGTTCCATAATTTTGTTCTTTCAGAGAAACTTGGGAGGGTAGGAGTACAGAGTCTCCTAAACGTGTTAATCATCAGGAAGGAGAGGGATGATGAGTGCAGCTGGTGGAGATGAGCTCTCAGGCTATGTGTTGATCCTTGTAAGCTGCAGCTCCTTCCACAGTGAGGTTGTTTCCACACAGTAATAAGCACTTGTGTGGATGAATCTACTGGAGTTTTCTGACTGTCTTCCTCTTCTTCCCTGTTAGCCTCGTTAGATGTTTTTGGTTGATTTTTTTCCCCCCTCAAGAATTACCCACAGCACTTCCAGCGAGCTGTTGTCCAGAATGATGTGTTAGTTTAGAGACAGATAAACTTACATATTTCATTAGATATTCCTTCAGAGTTGCCTTGTGTCTAAGGGAATTTGCAGACATCCATATAGACCCCTCTTAAAAGTTAATTTGTCTGGCAGTCTGGACAAAACAATACTCCAAAGGTTAATAAGCATGAAATGAATGGCTTGGTAAAACAAGGTTAAATGATCATTTGGAGAAGGGAGCAGCTACTACTCTATTACATGCTGTTGCTGTTAAACCTGAACAAACCTGCTACTTAATTGAAGAAGAGCCCAGAAAAGGAGTGCCTCGAGGTCTTGCCCCTCAACTGTCTGTGGATTTGGTCCCACGTTATGCTCAACTGCTTGACAGATTTGTAAGCTCTGCTGGTCCTTGCTCTCAGAGGAGCCCTGTGAGGTTTTTCTGATTTTTCTGATTTGCGGGGGGAGTTAGGGTTTTTTGTTTGGGGGTTTTGTTTGTTTTTGTTGTTGGGAATATTTTTTTGTGTTTTGTTTTTTTCCCCCCCAAATTAAGACCCAGGTAATTGAGACGTGGTATACAAGCACATCTGGTTTGCTAGTGCCATCAATCTCTGGAGAGCAGGGGAGACTGCAAACCATAGTGGAATCTGCTCACCCAGGCCTGTCAGAACCCAAGAGCCGCTGGAGGTGCTGAAGAGACCATCAAAAGTCTTCTGGGGCTTTGCTTTGCCCTTTTCTTTAAATGTGGCGGGGGAAGGGAGGGGGAAGGAGGTGGTGTGTCCTTTTTTTTTTCATTTTTATTTTGTTTTTTCTTTTAGTTTTCACCAAATGCATCTGAATCCCCCAACCTGTTTGTCCCAAATGAGCTGGAAACAGGTGAATACCCCCCAGCCTGCCTGCTGCAGAGAAATCACCTGTCAGTGCTGAGCATGTGGAGGCAGAAGCCCCTCCTGGTAGCAGCAGCAAGATCAGCAGCTTTATAATTGTGACCAGTAACCAGTCACCCCATAGTTACCTGATTGTGTGGTGTTTATCAGGTGTAGATAACATTGTCCTGAGCACCACACATACCCACATGGGGCTGAGGCTGAAGGAAGTGTTATGCCAGAAAGTGGGAGAGAGGGCTGGGGGCATGTTTGGTGTGAGAGCAGCAGATATGAGGGGAAGACCTGACAGCAACGTGAGGTGAGGCCGGGTCAAGCCAGGGCCTTGCTTAAAATGGTCTTTGTCACCTGGCAACAGAAATTCTATATGCCCCTTTTGTTTTACTTCTTCCCTTGAATTACTTTCAGCAAACAGAAGTGAACCAACACAGCCTTGCCTTTTGCCCTGGGTTTGGCTCAGGGAACTGACTCGCTTCTGGCAGGTCTCCACAAAGGTGGCTTGTGTCTGTGTCTACACGTGTGCCCCAGTGGATTCTATCCCTTACTAAGCACTGTAGAAGACTCTGGATGTTTTTATCTTAAATGCTGGCCCTGGACAAGTCAGCTATTCACGTGCATCTTCAGTTGCATGTTGTCCCCACACAGAGTTGCTCGTCTGAAACAAGGCTGTGTGGTGCGGACAAGGCTTAGAGTAATGCCCAACGACAGTGGTTGGGACTCGTCCTGCCCTGCCACTGTGTACCAGGTTAGAGGAGCCCACAAAACCAGTCCCGTCTCCTGTTCTGGAGTGTTTGGCCCCAGGAAGGTTCTTCAGGCCTTGCCAGTCACAGCTCAGGTCAGAGTTTTCAGGCTCTTGGCCAAGAGGAACCAGATAATAACCCTAGAAAAGCCGTCACAGCAATTTCTTTCAAAATTGCACGTCCCCTGTGGAAGGCTGCCTGATAACTCAGGATACTGCTTGTTGATGAAGCTGCTGCTGCTGGGCAGACCCAAGTGGTGCTGCTCAAGGCCTGGAGCCACTGCCCTATGCCCACTTTGTTCCAGGGTACAAGTGCTGAGAGAGACCCTCCTCACATCCCCTGTGCCTGCCAGCAGCCAAGGGGACAGGCCAAGGGAGCTGGCAAGCATCCCTGGAGCCACAGGGATTTAAAGAAAACACATCTGAATTAACAGCTCTCTTCTTCTCCTGGCTCCTTTCATCTCAAGGAAAGGAAATCAATTTCCTTTGCACAGTAACCTGAGCTCCAGGAGTTAAAAGTGCTGTTTAAGGAGCTTGGTGATGTTGCATGAGGAGCTTACAGGCTAGAGAAAGCTCTCTGCCTCAGTGTGTAAAAACTAGGCTAATAATGTTTTTCTGCCTCACACAAGCTGGTGAGAGTTAATTAATTTTAAAAGCAATTTGAAACACAGCCACAACATAGGTGCTAAGCTTTATTTATTAATATTTCATATTCAGAATACAAGACTAATTAGTTACGTGCATGGCAAAGAGTGCATTTTTGTGCTTGTAATTCAATTTTAATGTTTTAGGTAGTACTTACATTGAACTGTGTTACAAAAAAAAATTTTGCATGAGATAAAATTGTGTGTAGGTCTCTTTTAAAGTGTTATCTTTACTATGATGTTTTAAAATCATTTCATGCTGAACTTGTCAAGACCAAATATCTTTTGCTGTAGCACACAATGCCTCCTGAATTGCCAACTCCCAACCGGAGGAAGGGGCTCAGGGAAAGTGCATGGAGGTGCAGGGGTTTCTCTCCCTGTCGTTTCATGGTCAGTGACAAGAAGGCAGAAGGGGTTTGTGCGTGCTGTGGAGTGGGTTGAGGAGCCCATGTAGGTCTAACCACTCTCACAATGAAAAATTTCTTCCTAATATCCTTTTAACTTGTGAGTTTTGTAGACTTCATTCCTACCTTGTATACATATTGTGAGCTGGCAAAGAAACTCTTATATGGTTTGAAGCTGCTTCTGACTGTAAGATAACTACAGCTGACCTTGGGTTTGCACATGCACACAGTTGTAAATCAGCTAAATGTATTGCACATAATTTCCTGATGCCTGCTCTCCTTGGAAGCAGAGCCCCACTGTCATCACAGCATGTAAACTCCTGGATTTGATGTTCCTTTTGTTTGCAGGGGAGAGGAGGCTCGTACAGTCATCAGCCACCTGACTTCACTGTAGCCTTTCCCTATTGCAGCCTTAAGGATCTTGTACTTCCTTCATCCCACAAAATGCCCAGTACTTTATTTTGGGTGTGCAGGATGGGTGGGAACTCGCTCCAGAAATGCTGCTTCCTTAAATGGGCCAACTCATGGGGAAGCAGTCTCTGAGTGATGGAGAGCACTTCGTTTCTGTGTGTCCACCAGTGACTTGTGACAAAGTTCGTTTTTTCACACTGGAACTGACTGGGAAAGATTTTTATTGTGTTAGTTACGTTAGTCATTAAGTAAAGCTTCCACGCCCTTGCTAGTGTGTGCAGATCAGCATTTGCTAGTTTGAAACACAAGGCAGGAACACAAAGTTGTTTCAGAAAATCTCAAAGAGGTCATTTTTTGAAGTTATCTGTCCATTGTAACTTCTACTAAACCACTAGAGTGCCAGCAGCCACCTGCAGCAGTGGGTGGCAATGGTGGCTGTCACTGGAGAAGCAGCCACTGCCCCTCCCGTAGTGTTGGACTGGGATCAGCATGCTGGAACCACTCCCTTCACATCGCAGCCACTTACCCTGCCGTGCTTTTCTGTAGACCCAGGACCATCTGGCTCCAGGAGCTGCCAGCAGATCTGATTACCTTTGTGAACATAGCTTTTTTTTTATTACTTTCTGCCTTCATTTTTGAACTCAGGCATGTTATACAATTACAGTGTATATTTATTTCTACTCTCGCTGCTTCCTCTTGAAATTATGCAAGCTGTTTAAATCTCTCTGGCATTCTCATGGAAGGGTGGATTCTACGGGGTGTGGGAGTGTGTGTAGCAGCTATATAATTTCCTGCCTCTGATTTCCCCTGGGGAAGGGGAACGAAACACCAGCACCATCTGCACATCTTGGGAGGCTTAAGAACTTGGCACCCTGAAAGTCAGCTAAGTGGGATGGAGAGCCCCAAAGGCTGGGCCAGGGGACCTCAAAAGGGAGCTAATTAGTCTCCATCCTTTTGAACTAAAGAACTGGGACTGCTTGACAGCGATTGCGACAGATTTCTGTCTTTCAGGAGCTCGGCATGGGAACAGTTGGGGCACGCGAGCCAGCAGATAAAAGAAACACCTATCCTGGGTCAGTGCTTGATCTTTGTATCTGTACCAAAAGCCTGATTCTTCCGCAAACACTCATTTCACAAAACATCTCAAACATTGCATTAGGAAATGCTGAAGAAAACCACAAAAATAATCTGGATGTATACCTTGCACCTACTGTGGAGTGACCCTGCCTAGTCTGTTCTGGGTGAGGCGGTGAGAGGTGATGCTTTGCCTCCTCGTTGGTGAAGTTGCATCAGCCCCTGGACTGACTGCCCTGAGCCTGCCTTTGCATGCCTCACGGGAGAAAACTGTCCATTCCTGCCTGCTGGGCTGGTCTCCCCCAGCAAAAAACCTCGTGAAAAATACACTGATCAGATTTGTATGAAACTCCAGCTCTTTTAGTGCTGAAGTTGTGAGGAAATTGAAGTGTCGCTTGCTTATCCTAACTCTGCAAAAAAGAAGTACCTCTGTGGCAAAAAAACCTTTCAAATTTTGGCTCTTAAATGTAGACTCCAAAATCCCTTTGCAGCTAATTAAGCGCCCATGAGCCATGGCCGTTCTACCCAGTGCATCCATGACATGGCCAGGCACAGGGAGAGCCTGTGCATGGGGAGCACAACATGATTTGGGGAGCTCCCTTGGCACTGAACCCAGCCCCATTGAGCCCTGCAGGTTCCCACTTGCTGTACCAGGCTGGTAAGAGCTCCGCTATGCCAGAAACAAAGTTTGCAGCATGGAGTAAGTGGAGTAGGGGATGGGTGGAGGCCCTCTCCTCCAAGCCACAAATCTTTGGTTGCTCTGGACACAAAGTTAGTAGTCCTTAGCAGAGTATCTCACATCCACATGAATTTTCTCTCCTTCCATGGTTGGGTAGATGAAAATAAGAAGTTTGCCCGGTGTTGGATTATTTTTCTTCCCCCAAAGTGCTGATGAGCCTCTACACATTTGCTTCTTAGGGGCATGCCAGTGGGTTTGCAGCAAAAGCAATCCAGGAGAATGGGTACCACAAATTCAGTTCATATCCATGACACATTTCAGTCTGTATCTTCTTTGCCCTGCTGTACTTTGGATCCCTGCTTTGGAAACTCAGCTGCTGCTTTCAGAGTTTGTCATAGCATTATCCAGGACAAATAAATACAAACAAATTGTAGGGAAAAAAAAAAAAGAAAATTAAAAAAGAAATCCCCAATAGTTTAGGGAAGCAGCTTGGCAAACTTTAGATGGAGTTATGGATTTCCTTGCCAGTGTATGACTGGTCTGGACAAGCAGAGATATCCTTTTGGCCCCTGTGTTTACAGTGCCAAAAACAGCATTGATGTTGGTCCCAGGACACCGTAGGTGGGTGTGCTGGAAAGACACCTGATGTTTGGGGATCGTGGAGTGGATTTAGTGTGTAATTCAGTTATTTCTCCTCTCTCAGACCTTTTGCATTAATAAAGCAAATCTCTATCTCAGTATCCTCAGAGGTGAAAGGGCTGGGGAGGGGACAGGGCAAGAAGAGCCAGAAAAGGGCTGAGAAGAGGTTGCTCCTCCTCTGTGCTTAAGTCCTCTCCAGAAAGTTCTCCAGGATGTCCAAAGGTCTCTGCCATGATTGCTGCTGCACCTCCTTCTGCTGACTGGCAAACCCTTTTCTGTATTTTTGCCAAGCAACATTTGGAGAGAGAGGAGGGGCAGTGTGTTTCTTCCAACATCCTGATCTCCCAGGATGCTGGGGGAGATCCCTCATCTTGGTCCCTATTAACACTTTTCCCAGCGTGCCTTTGGCTGCCTCTTGATCCTAACTGGCACCTCCGTGTTTTAGTTATAGGTCATGGTTGCCCGTAAAGTATTTTAATATACCAGACTGAGCTGCATTTGTAGGGCAAATACCATTCACCCTAGAACACACAACACTCGCAGACACATTGCACAATTTTTGGTACAAGCAATTTCCATTTGGCCTCCCCTCACATTGTGTAGTTTTAAAATAATTAGGTAAAATGGAAGAGGACATACCTAGGTTCCATGTATGCAACCACAGTGTGAAATGAAGGGTACTCTGAATAACACAGGATGTGATATGCATCCATGGGGACTGGGCCCAGTGAGCTCCCAGGGCCGTACTTAACCCACCAGTGTGCGATGTGGAGGACCTGCTGCCTGGTCATTTGGGGTGTAGTCTGGGGTGCTACCAGCTGCTGGGTATAGGCCAGCATTATCACTCTCCTCCAAGTGCCTGGGGCATGAGGCACGACAGGTTGGGGCCAAAGGTGCCTGAGGAAGCGAGACATGCCCTGCAAACGTGTGTTGCTCTATAAAAGGTCAATGAACAGCAGCAACACCTGAGTCGTCTGATCACCTCGTGCTCTGTAGACACGTAAAACTCCCATATCTGAGTACAGCCCTCACTAATTCCTGCCATCCCTTGCATGACTGCGAGGAGTTCTTCCTAGCCTGGGAGGCAAGCTCTTTGGCTGCAGTGGGCTCACCTCCTGGGATTTCTGCGCTGTGCCTCTTCACTATGTATTTCTTACTTCAGCCAGCTTAAGCAGGCTGGCTTCAGGTCTGTCAGGCTGCTGTCCTACCCCCACCCAAAAGGTTGTGGGGAAGAGTCCCCACCTGCCTGACATCCAGCACGCCCCGTGGCTGATGGCTGTCGGAGGGGAATAGGAATGGGCACTAATGCTGCTGTTTCCCAGCCCACCGGGAGACAGCTCTATTTATGTCTTATCTTTAATGGCTAATCATTACACCCTCCTGACACTCATTTAGTCCTTGGAAGTAAGTTCAGAATCCAGTGACTGAATGAGTAATGGTAAAAAGGAAGAAAATGTCAGGGAAACTGATCTGAGCATCTCTCATGCTCATGTCTAGCACACCTGTACCATCAGACCTAGACCTATTTCTGAAGGTCCTGAGTCAGTATGCCCACCTAAAAGTGAAGCTGATAGGTTGTTAACAGTGGTGTTACAGATGGTGAAATTCAAACATTAAATGCTTCAGGTTTTGAACAAAGCCTGCTGCTGAAATCAACAATGTAGTGAAGCACGGGAGCGTGACAGTGACTTCCCAGCTCTTGCAGTACCCCTGGCAGGTAAAGGCAGGGGACCATTATGTGCCCTGAACGAGAGGGTTGGAACAAGTGGCTTCTATTCCTCCTTCTCTGTTTAATGTGCTCCTTACTCCTGGACAATGTCAACAAACTTCTTTCTTCACTTTCCAATAAATGGGCTGGACTCAAGGGAGTGTTGTGATACTTAAAGCACCTGGACAGAGTGGCTGAAATATGTTACCTACGTGTAAAGTGCTCAGTTTTTTATGTAAGATAACAAGAGTGACTGGAGAAACTGGATGCCTGGAGCACTGAGAAATGATAACAAATTAATGATGGCCATATGGAGAGCCAAACAGGAACAAACACTGCTTTATAACCATTGGGAATGAAAATATGATGTTTCTGGCAGGGAGGCTATGGGTGTTTCCAGAGATCCTCAGTAGAAATAAATGCTTTTATGCTGAAACAGAATTTCTGGGTGAAGGCAAAAATGCAAAAATAGATTTCCATACCTCTGTTGAATATGAAGAAGGCTGAAGTGTTCTTCTGTGCAGAATGAAAGCAGAAACCTGAATACTTTCAGGTCAGGCTGTAAATTCACTGAAGCCAAAGGTTATTCACAGGAATTACAGGGCTAACAGCACGGATCCTGCTGTAAATTTGAACTTTAGATTTTACTCATTCCTTGGTAGCTGTTCTGGATATTGACCATTTCTCAATATCCTCTTAAGTATTTTGTCTTGGAATAGAAATCTGGAGATCGTTTCCATGTAACTAAATATTTATCCTGAGACTTTTCAATGGTTACTGTGCATTTAATCCCTCTACCTATGTGACTGAACATGAAAATGCAAATACCTTACTAACTAATTACATATCCTTGAAATACGGTTCTCTTTTTACCTCTTTCCCCCACAGCTATTTTAGGGACACTTTCTCGAAAGCAAATCTCTTTTATCTTGGCATTCTTTGCCAGCCTATCAGCCCTTCCAATTGTCCCTGTAAGCAAAGGAATGCTCTGGCTCTTGGATGTGCACTGACCAAGAGCCGATCCCCTAATGTAAAATTTCTCCTGCTGATGAGTCACTGGGTAGCAACCTCAGCAGTGTTTATTTGCCCTGCCCTGCACGATAAGGGATGACGTGTACTGTGAATTCTGAAGCCTCTAATGCAATTTAAAGCTGCTTATAACAAAGAACAGAGAATAATATCAAATTTCACTTTGGTGCACTAAAGGGAGAAGGTGCCATCTGTTCTTTATATTGCTGTTAATGAATATGCAGAAGAGACGGACCCATTCACCATTCAAGTGGCATTGTGCTGACGTATGAGGAGCAGCAAGACCAATCCCCAAAATTACTTTCTTCCACCACAGCAACTATCAGAGCATCAGGTATTGACACAACCCTTCCCTGGCCCCCCAGGAAGGGGACTCACTGGCAGTCGGATTCAGAGTTAGGACCTGCATTTGCCTTAATGTCAGGAGACAGCTTTAAATGGGGAAGGGATGGAGGGGGATCCTATTTATGCATCCAGAGCCTCCCAGCAGGAACCAAAATGCTGCAAACTTGGAGAGCTGGAAGAGGCTCAGGTACAGCCATGTGTTTTGAGGCCAGAAAAAGAGCTCTCTGCTCTTTGTAGCAAACAGTGCATTCTTAATCATTTGCAGCTAAATCTGATTAGCTGTGAAAATGCATGGCAGAAGCTCCAGCATATATTACGTCAACAGGAAACAAAGGAGATGTACATACCTCTTTTTGCATGTGCAGGCAAGGGAGGAATGGTTGGCAAGGGTTCTCCAGCGGCAGAAATACCTTCATGATTTTAGGAGCCAAGTCGGTGATAAGATTGTGTTATAACGAAGGTTTGGACTGAGACCTTCTGGGAAAGATTAAAAGAGTGCACAGAATTATTGCATGACAAAGAATGAAAGCTTGTCAAGGAAGAGAAGTAAATCATGGAAGGAGGAGGACAGTGTCTTGACAGAAGGGACAAAGTAAAAAATCAAGATGCTGCAGGTAAAGGCTTGATGCAAGGGGTCATGCAAAGTTCAAAGTCAGATTCCAGCAAAAAATGGCATGTGAAGAGGCAAAGCCTGTGACAGCCAGCATAAAGTAACCCTCACATAGGTAAAGGTTGTGCAAAAACATAATGCATTACACTTCTGTGTGGAAGAATTTGCAGGAGCCGGTGGATTATGCATACCCTGGACAACGAGAAAGAGAAGGATGCTCTTGCTGCAAGTTAATCCTGCAGAGAAAAAAAACATAGTGCAGGCTGGCAGGAGTGAACCAGCTGTCTGAAGGAAGAGAAGTATCTGTGGATCACAAGCTGGACATATGCAAGCACAGTGGAGATGAACTGTGGTGGGTGAAAAGTTCCAGTTTCCAGTCACTGCATACCCCTGTTTTCATCAGAAGGATGCCTTTATGCTGGGCCAGAGCAATAAATTCAGGAGCAGAGGGATGTCCTCCACAGGACATGAGTGCTCTGAACCCCAAGAAGAGGTGAGAGAACCTTGCGGAGCAAAACTTTTTAAGGCCACCTTGTACACAGTGCGGACAAATAAGAGTTCAGAACATGAAGCCAGTCCTTGGTTTTGGGTATTTCTTGAAATATAGGGTATAACCCGTTTCCCTCTTCATATCTAAGCTTGAGCTCTGGCTTCAGGAAGAAGACTGTCTCCCAGGATGACTGGACAGCATTTTTGTGCTGCAATTAAACCTCTAAATAAAATGGAAGAGCAGCCAACTGTCATTCCTTTCCCCACCCCCAGCAACCTCTGGGTGTGTTTGTGTCAGCATCCTCTATCCCTCAACCCAGAACTTCCCTCCCTGTTTTCCAGGCAGCTGCATTGCTCTCCCTGGTCCAGTATGGGCAATTTCCAATGATCAGAACATAGAGACTGCTTTTTCCTCAATAGCAGCTTCTCAGGGATTTTCTTCCTTTTTTTCTTTTTTGTTCTCCCCAGACTGTTTGTTTACGAAAATGCTTATTCCAAAAATTTATGTCTCCTTAATTTATTGGTCCACTAGAGAAAACTGCATCATGTCTGAAACACTTTAATAAGGATCTAAGGCAAGAGATGATCAAATAAATTATAATTACAGTGTCAGAGAGGCATTCCCAGATCCCCCACCCTTTTCAGATATCAGTGCGCTGCAATAACCAAGCAGGAGCAGGAAGCAGATGTTGAAAGGCCGTGTGATGCTCTTGATAGCCAGCCACCTGGAGCAGCTCTTCCCTGTCCTGCTGGACACAGGTAGGACCAGTGAAATCAACAGCAGATGTTGTTTTTCTAATAGACTTTTCCTAGGTATCCTTGGTCATCACTGTGTGTTCGTGAAAGATAGAAGGTTTGTGGTCCCTGGATAGTGAGGACCCAGTGTTGTGGTTTCACCCTGGCTGGATGCCAGAGATTCACCCACAACCTCTCCCAGAGAAAAAAACTGGCAAAAATGTTTATCACAGGCAAAAGAAGGCAAGCTACAAGTGAGGAATATAAAGGATTTATCTAACAAATTTATTTAACTAACAAGATCAGAGCTTAATGTGAGAAGCATCATTTTAAAGGCAACCTTTTCCCCCCTACCCCTCCTTCTTCTTACAACAGATCTCATATTCCCTTTTTTCCTCCAGGAGACAAAAGGGGGAACAGGGGTAGGGAAAAAAAACAGGCAAGTTGGTATTTCTGACCAGTTTTAGGGTAGGAAACCATCTCTCTGTATTTTCATTAAGTCCTCTCTCTCTCACGAAAGAAAGTCTTTCATGACCCTTTCCCAACGTGAGTCCTCTGGACCCAAGGGGCAACAGCTCTTCCATTCTCCGTTGCCCGAGAGTCACAGCACAGGATGGGGTCTTTTAAGCACTGGCTTCACTGCTTCATTATGAGCCCATCCCAAAGTACATGGATCAGATCCTACCATAGTGCAACTCTATCACAAAGCGTCTGTCCAAAGGATCTCTGCCGAACTTGGCTCTGGTCAAGTGTTTCTGAGCTCGAAGACTATCTGCAGCTTTGCAGCATGATCCTCCATCTTCAGCATGGCCTCAGGTGGATTCTGCATCTCTGGTTCCTGTCTGTTCCATATGTTTGCAGGCAGACAGTCTGCTTCACTATGGTCCATTCTACAAGCAGCAGCGAGATGCCTGGAACCCTTCCTACCCCTCCTCCAGCCGGCCTGGCCGTGTTGCCTTCATGGCTGCTCAACCTCTCACCACTCTTGTCTGGCTGTCTTCTTTTCTGTTTCTACTTTTTTTTTCTCCTTTCTTAAATATGTTATCATAGAGGCACCTCTGTCTGCTTCTGACCTTGGCTGGCAGCAGAGGCCCAGGCAGCCGATGTCTGGTATTAGCTCTGCTAGTTTGCCCCCCTCCGCTGCCAGAAGAAAAAAAAAAAACACTCAAACCAGGACACCCAGTTATGTTGTGAGCCAACACAGAAAGGAGACAGGTCATTGTCAGTGTGAGTCTGAGTCTGGTAGAGTCTGAGTTTGAGTATGCTGGCTGGGGGAGCACAGGTGAGGGTCCCACATCCCTGTGCAGCATGTGCTTCACCCTGGGACATGTCTGCATGCAAAGGGTTTTCCACTGCTTCTTCAGTGTACATCAAAACCCTCTGCTTTCCTCTCAGTTCCTCTGTTGTCAAGGCCATAGTCTTCACAGGAATCATGTGTTGTCCGGTCTTTGTGAGCATCATGTATCTCTTTTACACAAGGCTTTACCTACAGACTTCTCTGTAGCATATCACATATCTTCCAGTGGCAATAGTTGTAGCTGACCACAAACCTCAAAAACTAAATCTAGAAATGATGATTACATCCATAGCTGCAAGTTTGGGTGTCCTCATGTCCTGAGAGAAAGAAACAGCCTCTGCTCTGAGCTTTGCTCATGTGCCTGGCAGAGCACAGGTATTATCCAAGTGGGGAGCAGAGGGGAAGACCCTCTGGCTGAGGTGCAGTGGATGCAACTCATAAAGTCCCATAAGCTCCTCTCAGAGGGAGAGAAAATGAAAAATGTGGGCTGGAAGATTGGAGGTTGTAGTCAAGTGGAAGTCAGTCTTTTCTCCCTGGCCACTGGAGAGAGGATGAGAAGTCATGGTCTTAAGCTCCAGCAAGGGAGGTTTAGACTTGACATTAGGAAAAGGTTTTTCACTGAAAGAGTGATCCGGTTTTGGAATGGGTTGCCCACAGAGGTGGTTGAGTCACCATCCCTGGAGGTGTTCAGGGGTAGACTGGATGAGGTGATGAATTATATGATCTAGATGTAGATGTTTAGTTGGATTATAGGTTGGACTAGATGATCTTCAAGGTCTTTTCCAACCTTATCAATACTGTGATACTGTGATTGGGGAGAAGGTTTCTCTGAGGATTTCTGGTGAAGCTGTTCCAAAAGGCTGAGCTGGAACCCCACTGGTACCCCTCAGGTAGAGAAGAGTGCCTTTCCACCATGGCTCACTCCAGGAGCATGTCTTCATACAACCCAACTCTACATGTGCCATGCAGGGCCAAGGGGCTCCCAGGCATCAGCTGACTCAACCTCTACCAAGGGTTGGGACACCTTCCCCCATCTCAGCCCTTGTGAGCCCACTGGGTTGTCAGGTCTCAAGTGATGTCTCTCCATAAATCTCTCTGCCTTTGCCTTACACTGAAAATCCAGCAGCTACTTAATATTTATGATCCACTTTAGTCTTTCTCAAGTGTTTCTGTTGTTGGCCAGCATTGAAAATGTATGTGGGAATGGCACAGGCAGGGCCCCCAGCACCAGCAGTGACGGGAACCCAACACAATCACTCCCTTCTGACAACCCATACCCAAGATACCGTGTTTTTCCAAACACAGAGGAAGATGTGGTCCCTGCTTTCTGCTCCTCAGGCACCCCGAATCACCACAATGTGATTAGGGCACTCAGAATCACAGGATGGGAGCAAAATGCTAAGTTTGTCAATAGAATTGCTAATGAGAACCTAAAGATGACGTGGTGAATGATAGAAGATCAGTAATTGCTTTTTCTCTGTAGTGACTTAGCAAATAGAAATGAAAGGAGAAAATCAGAATGAAATTTGAGAGCTGTGCTGTTTGGAGTACCTGCTTTTGTTTATTCTTAACCCTCTCTTTTATCCCACTAATCCCTTCCATGATGTTTTTGCTCCCTCGCTCTGCTCAGTGCTGCATTATATTTGCAATGCCCTGTCACTCCCATCATGTCTGCAAGCCGTCTTCTGCAGGCATGAGCTTATTTAGACAAGTTGTCATGCTGAATGGGAAAAACCTTAAATCAATGCATTTCAGCATGCAATCATATATAGGCTAATTTATCTGCTGCCCTGTTCAGCCTGCCAGGTTAAAATGAGGTCTTTCAGGCGTGGTGCTTCTGAAAGTCTCCTGATTAACAGAGCCATTTTTATTGGTAGGGCGACAAGACGATTGTTTTATGGTAATTGTTATCATTTGGGCCCGTGTATATGCAAATGGGGGAGATTAAAGCAAATAAAATATAAAGATGATGAATATGCAGCACGTAGCCAAGATGGCAGAGGGATAGAAACATTTGCCACTTCAGTGTTCTCTGCCACAGCGGTGGAGATCCCCTTCCTATAGTGGCAGCCAGTGGAACACTTGCCTGCAAGTGACAAAACACTGTTCCTGGCAAAGGGCTTTATGAAAGGACAATAGATAGATGGACAAAAAAGTTGAAACAGTAGCACAGTCACATCCCTGCAAGCAAGACTTCTTGAGATGGGCCCACTAGTCATAAGGGTTCCAGCCCTTTTGGGATGGATTTAAATGTATTTTAGTTGTTCTTTTGCTGGCTTTTCTGCCCATTAGTTCATATCACCTTTCTTTCTCTTGCTCTTTTTTTAGTTGTTTTTAGTTTTTTTAAATGAAACTTGAAGGCATGGAATACATTGCCTCTACAGGCATGGACCTTTCTAGCCCTCATGGGCACAAAACTGCGCAGCAAGACAACCCCGCCAGTAAATCTAATCCATCATCCTGGGAAGAACTACCTTTACAAATAAAGAATACTCCAGTCTCTATCCCTTCAGCTTTACTGCCTCTGAAATCAAAAGTAAAACCCAGCGGCTTCCCTGGGGAAGGTCTCACCCTCAGTGCCATGGCTTTCTTGAGGAAGCCAGCAGCAAGTAAGGAGCACTCAGATGGTTACTGAGCCTAGAATGAGCTCAGCAACTCGCTTTAGATAAAGCACCAAGCATGAGATCATACCCCTTTATTTTCCCTTTTTCACATTATGTTGTTGAGGCTTACAGGAAGGGGAGCAGGACTACAAATTTTGTCTCTATTAAAAACATGTCAGACTTTCTCTGTTTTGTAATATATTTTAGTATCCAGCTGGAAGAGCATTTCTGGCTGTTTCCTGTAGTTAAGCCACTGCAGCCTCCCTTTTGTTCCATCTTCTGTAAATGAGGAGACCAGTGTGGTCCCCCCTTCTTCTTTATGTGTCACCATCCTCACCTATGCGTATATTCTTGTGGCACAAGCCTGAGCTACTTATCCTCACTGCATCTCTCAGATGCCAGTAACTCCTTTTCTCCTCCTCCTTCAGGGGAGCTGCTGGAGTACGGACTGATGCTGCCTTGCCCAAAGCTCCTGAAGAGGGGCAATGGCGGGCAAAAATCTGTGCAGAGAGAGGGTCATGCCCAACCTCATAACGTGTCCGTGGATGGAAGTTTTCCAAAGGATAACAAATGATTTTACAAGTTTACTGACATTTGTGCCTGAGAAGAAAAGGCACACAATGCTCTGTCTTCCACCAAGCATGGCTCAGATTCCGGTCTGTCCTCAAGGTCAGAAGGGCACACGGGAAGGTTGCACTGGTTTTGGCTGGGAAAGAGTTAATTTTCTTCACAATATGGGGTTATGTTTCAGGTTTATGCTGAAAACAGTGCTGGTAACTCACCTATGTTTTAGTCATTGACTTGCACAGAGTCAAGGCCTTTTCTGCCACTAGCTCCACCCCACCAGCGAATGGGCTGGGTGTACACAAGGAGTTGGGAGGGGACACAGCTGGGACACCTGAGTCTGCTGGCCACAGGGATATCCCATACCATGTGGCATCATGCTAAACATGTACAGCTGGGAGAAGAGGAAGGAAGCAGAGGACAATTTGAATAATGCTCTTTGTCTTCCCGTCTCATCACTATGGATGATAGAGCCCTGCTGTCCTGGAGGTGGCCTAAACACCTCCCTGCTCATGGGAAGCAGTGAATTAATTCCATGTTTTGCTCCTCTGAATCCTGGTTTGGCTTTACTTGTTAAACTCCCTTTACCTCAACCCATGGATTTTCTCACTTTTACTCTTCTGATTCTCTCCTGGATTCCACTGGGAGAGAGTGATCAAGGGGCTGTGTGTAGCTTAGCTACTGGCTGGGGTTAAATGACTACATGCAGGTAATTCCTTAAAAGCTTAATTACTTCATTTAGTCAAGAAGAGAGCCAGTGCTTACATGGCAGAGGTTTGTCATGAGTGGGAAAAAGTTAATACATTGAAGACACATTTCTCTCTGCTCTTGTCCCATTTCATTCCTCTTTTCCTGTGTTTCTGAGCATAATATCTTGGCTTGTATCAGCAATAGAGCAGAACCAGAACAGTGATTGTCCCCCTGTACTCGGCACTGGTGAGGCTGCACCTCGAATCCCATGTTCCGTTTTGCGCCCCTCACTGTGAGAAGTGATGTTGAGGTGCTGGAACATGTCCAGAGAAGGGCAACAGAGCTGGTGAATGGTTTGGAGCACCAGTCCAATGAGGTATGGATGAGAGAGGTGGGTTTGTTTAACCTGGAGAAAAGGAGGAGACCTTATTGCTCTCTACAACTACCTGAAAGGAGATTGTAGCACAGTAAATGTCAGTCTCTTCTTCCAACTAAGAGGTGATAGGACAAGAGAAAATGTCCTCAGGTTGTGCCAGGAAAGTTTTCAGATGGGTAGTAGGAAAGATTTCTTTTCGGAAAGGGTTGTCAGGTATTGGAAGATGATGCCCACAGGAGTGGCTGAGTCAGCATCTCTGGAGCTGTTAAGAAGAGGTGTAGATGTGGTGCTTAGGCGCATGATTAAGAGTGGACTTGGCAGTGCTGGGTTAATGGTTGGACTCAATTTTAGATGTCTATTTCAACATAAATGATTCTATGGTTCTGTGATTCTATTTGGTATTTATAGGTATTTCCTAATGAGCCTCTGTTGTTCTATGCTATTGCCATTTCATCACCATAACAGAGTGATGGTTGATTGTTTGCTTTGGCATTTTGTTCAGCTGCTGTGTGGGTCATGGACCCAACCATGGACCCAATCAAGGATATTCTCTTGCCACTCCCTTCCCTCACACTCCAGCTGGCACCACAGAGACTGAAAATCCCAAAGCATCTCCACTAAAAGGAAAGACTATTAAAGTGTTTTGTTGTTGAAGGGTACCTCTGATTCTCCTCCATTTACCATGACTCAGGCTTTTCCTTGGAGCTTCTCACCCCAGACCTGCTGAGATGTGGTGCAATCCCAGTGAAATGGTGAGTCTTACACTTGAATTTCTCCACTGTCTCCTACGTCTTAATGCAAACTGCTTCTTGGGGCTTAGCAGTTCCACATGGAAAACCTTTCCCAAATCTCTTACTGTGCACACAGTTGATCTATTTGAGGTATCTTCTCTAAACCGATCTGGCAAAGCATGTCTTTGTTCTGCAGTTTCACCACTTCTACTGCTTTCAGCATTTTTTTCCCCAAGCAGTCACAATGATATGGGTCACACAGACCCATTCCGACATGCTCTTCTCTTTGAGGAGCATTGGCCAAGGATCTTGCATAAGGTATTTCCACTCATGAGTTATGTAGAGACCTGAAGACACGTCTCAGAGTTACCCTTTTCCCATCATCATGAGCCTCAGGGATGAGGCAGGAGTCCTGTTCAGCTTCATCCTGGCAAGGAGCTAACTGCAGCTCACAGTTCAAAAAGACTGATTTTTTAAAAGTTGAAAGCCAAATTTCTGGAACAAAATCCTAACATTTCAACTGGAAAGTCTGTGCAGCTGGAGCTGAGCTGCAGAAAAGGATGGATATCTCATTTTGTCTAAGACACAGCAAGTAATCTGATGCTTTTCTATGACTAACGCAATAGGTCATATTTGAATGGTCAATGGAAAGATGAGAGGTTTAATATTCTGTTACCAAATCCCTGAGCCATCTGGTTCCTAATGGCTTCTTGCAAAACAAAGGGAATAAAACTTCTCAATTGTGCAATGCAAACTGACATCTTCTCTTAGACAGAAGATGCCCATTGCTTCACATCAGTAAATAAAATCAATGTCCCCATGAATTACAGCTTCCATGCACCCCTTTCAGGTATTTCTGACCATGCGTTTAATGGCAAATATGTACATCTTATTGCTCAAGCTGCTATTGTCCATCACTGGGAACCAGAGGTTGGAAAGTAGAGGGCAGGGTCTGTTGCCCCATTGTGTGCTCCCAACAGGACAGTGGAGTTACGATAGCATGAAGAGAGGGAAAGCCCTGGCAGGAGTATGGGTCTTGTGGGCTGTACCACCTGTCTCAGCTGTGGTGACAGCACTAGGCTGTGCTGCCGTGAGCAGCAAACTGGGGGACATGTCCACGTCCTCCTCCCTGTCCCCTGGGGTTGGCAGCTGATAGTCAGGCTCTGCCACCAGATCCAGGTGCCTCTGGGTGACCCATGAGAGTTGGAACTGTAGGAGAGATAAAAGAGCCTTTCCTGTGTCACGTTCTTTTTCTTTGTTTATGCTTTGACACCAGGAACATGTGCAGTGTCTCATTTGCTCACGCCTTGGCTTCTGCTACAGCTTGGCATATTTTGAGGAGAATTCCTCAGAAAAGCTCAGATGCTCATAGACACTCTCCTCCTCAAGGAGAGATGTCCCACGCCAACCCAAATCCTGGTCTAGGTGAAATGCAAAGTGCAGACAGAAAACCCTGAATAAACAAAGTGTTTTAAGGGGGAAGTTGCTGCCTTTGCTTCCTGAGGCAAAGTCCTCAGCACAGCCCTGAGGTGCCATCGCAGCCTGGGTAGGTCAGCCATGCTGGTGCCTTTTGAATTACTGATCTGAGCACACTGTCTATGGCAGTGACAGCCATGGGAGCTCTCAGCAGCCTAGACAAAACTCTGTGGTCATTGAAGCTCATGCCATGCTCACCAAACTGGTAAAATTACCTGAGCTGGTTTGCTTAAGTGATAGCTCAGTAATGTTTATTATTTGTGGCTGCAGTGCAAACCTGCCCCAGGGAAACACGAAATTTATCCATCTGTGCTTTCACTGTTGTGAAGCATGCAGTGACATGGGGTTTGCATTTTGTTCAGCAAAGGCCCTGAGCCCCCTCCACACGCTGCAACCTCTGCTCCAGGTGGTCACAGATTCACAGGTTATTGTGAGTTGGAAGGGACCCACAAGGATCATCGAGTCCAACTCTAAAACCGCACCACTGCCTCCCCATCCATATGTTATAATGTTCTTGGTTTACAGTAAGTTGTGTGCAAAGGTGCTGACGTGTTCTGCCTTTGGCCCTACATGTCCTAATAATTTGATTTAAAACCACATACGTACAAATGAAACACTCAAAATGTATACATGTATTTATTATTTTGTATTTATCACTTATATAGTTTAGCCAAGAACATCATTACATTGTTTATGAGATGTTATCTGCGATTACATATCTAATAAGTACATTGTATTATCAGCATACTATAGCACCATTATGCATAATTATATGTATATGTTTATAGATACCCCATCACAACCAGCATAGTCCTTGGTTACATTTGTGATGTGCTGCTCATTGCATCACATTCACAAATCTTGTGCTACCTCTAATTATGTATATTCATAGATGTACACTGTATTTAGTGCACACTATCATATTTGCCTCATCAATCAGAGTCATCCTGTTGATAGGCCAGCTGATGTTTATTTTCTTAACATCTTTTAATTCTTTAAACGTCTGTCTGTTAGGTGATGGGTACCTTACAATGGATTCATCCCCTAGTTAGACGTGATTTCCACCACTGATGAAGTCAGTCGGTGAAATCTTGGTTTTCATATGAGCTGCTGGACAAGCACCCAGCTGTTTCACAGGGCCCAGGGTTTCACCTGGGTTACACATTCACCTGATTTAGCCTGTTTAGGAGGAGCATTGCTGTAGACCTGAACTCAGTTCTCAAATGAAAGGCTGCATGAGAGGATATAACACCACCCAAAACGTGGTCTTGCCAGCTGTAGATCCTCTCTATTGTTTGCTCAAGGGTAAGGATTCTTGGATCTGCAAGTGGCACTGGTCTGCTGTGTTCCTTTGGTGCTTTTCCTAATGTCTATTGGACTGGGTCCCCCCTTTGTACTGCATAATTTAGGTCTGGTTGAGTACAGAGTATTTTATTTATTTATGTATTCAAATTTTTAAAAGTATTTCTAGGCATCTTAGCAGTACACTGGGCGCCTAGCACATAAATTAAAAATAACAGCATAAACTTAGACAAAGGACCTTCCATAAATAATTTCTTCTCAGCTTATACCCTTAGCAATAGCCTTAGCTTGGAACAGGGAAATAGATGGGCTTTACAGCCTGTTGGGAAGGTTAATAAATCTGGGCACTGATGGACCAAAGGGGAAAATGAGTTTAAAAATTGAGTCACACCCTCTCCACCCCCTTTGTGGAGACTCCTTGCCTTGAACTTTTCACATATCCTGGTTCTCAGTGGGAGATCAGATCCTGATGGACAACTTAGGGCTAGAAGCACAGCTGTCAGGGACATATAACACAGCTACGGTGGTGCAAACTAGCTGGCCACGTTCTGATAACATGAATACCTTATTTTTAAATAACTTTTGTCCCCAGCTTCAAATGTGATTTAATATATCGCTATAATTAAGTATCCAGTCTAAGCCACATTACAGACAGATGGGTAGTCACCCTTTTCTAAAGATCAGACACTTTTTATAGAGGTTAGGTTGAGTACCAAAATCACTGGTTAGTTTTGAAAAGGTAAATCTGTGTGTGTGAGTGTGCAAGAGGAAATATCCTCTTTAGAAGTAATTTGCTGAAAACAGTTTTAGTGTTTTGTTCCTGCCTGTGGCAATTTATGAAACACAAATGAGATATTGTACCAGTAGCGATGCTGAAATAAATCATTCTAAAAACAGGACTGAAATTTTATTTCATTACTAAAGTAAATACAAAAGTGCTTTAGCACAGTTTCAAATTAGATTGGGGTTTGGTCAGGCTTGTTATAAATCCAATGATTATAAAGCAAATGGCTGGAGATGAACTCTCAGTAGAGCACCACTGCGAACATGGCTAATGGGATGCTGTGCAGTGCAGAACAATAAACAGGGAGAAGCAAAGGGGTGGATTTTGTGGCTGCAGTACAGGAATCAAAGGCAGTGATGCAGCATATTGTGTCTGATCTGCTGTCCAAGTCTTAAAAGGATGCTGAGAAAATAGAGAGGGCGACAGAATACACCTCCAAAGCTGGACTTACAGTCTGGACAAAATGCCTTCCTCTGAGTAAGCAGAGGGAAAAGGCAATTGAGCTAAACCTGGCGTTCTACAGCCCAGCTGTAAATTATGCTGGAATACCATGGAGATGGGTACACCACAGGAGAGAAACATCTGCAGAAGGTAGGGCCCTCTGTGCTGGCAAAGGCCAAGTGAGGAGATAGATGGTCGTAGCTCCACCTCCTTGGGAATAGGGCTGACCCTCAGCTTGGGGTACCCCACCGGTAGTCTCTTACCCATATCCACCCAGGGATCACTGAAAACTGAGCATACAGGTGTACCTGTGGAAAGAGATGTTCTGGTAACACAGGTTCTTCCTGAGGACCAAAAGCATGTAACATCAACCAGCTGCTGGGAGCAGATGTTCATATCAGAAACATATTGCAACCCATGGCAAGAAAGTCATAACTAGCTGTGGGTGGAAGCTGAGTAAACTTCATCTTGAAGGTAGAACCCCTCCCTCATCTCCACTGGGTAGGGTTTCTGCTGGAAAAGCTCATATAATAGCACTACCTTACCCCTGAAGCCTTACAGATCAAACACGAAACTCCCGTCCAAGAAGGCAGGACTTGATCCCATCAGCGACTCGCAAACCTCTGGGTAACAAGATGCTTTCCTTCCCTTAAAGAAATCTTTTCAAGCTGGTGAAAAGGGAGCTGTTGTTATTAACCCACTTCAGGGTTGATTCAGAGATATGAAAGTTATCAGAAAGATGCTCGTTGATATGTAAACCCCTGCCTCATAATGACCAATAAGCAAGACCCATTGCTGAACAGGGAATATTGAAGCTATGGCTTTAGGGCATTTCCTAGCAGGGCAGATGCCACAATCTGTGCAGCATCCCAGAACTGATGTATTTTCTATCCCCTTTGCTATCCCCTCCTCTCACAGCACCTGCACTACTCTAACTGAGCATTACGCATGTTCATCAGCTGAACAATGAGCCCTGTGGAATGAATCATTTGTTACAAAATGGTTTCTTTCAGAAAAGAAAGAAGGTTTTGTCTAGTTTTTAGAAGTACCACAGGAAAACTCCATTTATTTATGCCTGCTTTTGTGTGACAGTTGTTTCTTTGTTCCTCTCTGCTCTTGCTTTTCTAGTGCCAGTTAGCAGCAACATTTGGCTATGGCAGTCAGGGAAAGAAAGAAGAGGCAGAATTATTGTCAAGAATGAAAAAGTAATGTGTGCCTAACAAAAGAGAACTGAAGTAACATGTTTAACCAAATGAGAGTCATAGACACTTGAGGTTTTTCTCCATGTGTGCGTACATTTTCTAGTTACTGGAGCCTGTCATTTCCCACAGCAGTTCTGATTTCTCCCTTCAGGTTGTCCCTGGTTCATTACCTTACTCTGGTTAGAGGAATTCCATCCTAAAGACCCAGGATATTTTGCTTTGCAGGTGTGGTCTAGGAGATACTATTCTTGACACAAGCAGATTAAGGCTTTACTGAATGTGCTGAGCAATGACAAATAGAAATTATCCACCTATACCAGGGTACAGACTGCTTTTAGCCCATTGCTGGCTCTTAGATCAATGGCCTGTCCTGGGAGGTTGTCTGTGCGAGCAGACACAAGATCTGATACCTCATGGCCCCCTGTGAATGGGAAGCCCCAGTTCTGGGAGCCCCACCCACCACCTCCTACCAACTCCCTTCATTTGTCCACAACGGGAATTTCAGATGAACTTCTCATTCATTTCTAATATGTGCTGTATGTCCTGGAAGAGATCTCTGAGGAGAAGTCATGAGAAATGCTTGTGCTAAAACACTCCCTACCTGCCATTAGTAAGCTCTTTGTCCCATAAGACTTGTGAGCATTCCAACAGACAACTTGTCTCTTCCCTGGGATTAATTCCAATATTTAAAGGTACTGTCCAATAAAGACATATCCAGTCCTGAAGATTTGAAATATAGTATTAAGAGCATGTTTCTATGTTACAAGGCATTTTTTTTTTGTTTAACAAGGAATCCATGGAAAGGAGGGGCTAAAGTATCCCGAGTAGGAGAGGACACATGTGCCCACTGATAAAATAAAAGATGCTAGACATAAAAAAAAAGATGTGCATGTCCTCTTCAAGGCTTCCCTTCAGAAGTTCTTAAAGTAGCTTTACTAATGAAAGCAATTTGTGGTGTATGGAAGAAGTAGGAACAAGAACAGACACGCAGAGGGATTCAGGAACATGTTAGAGCCTGGGAATTTGCCATTTACTTTATAATTCAAGGCACAATAGGCATAAATAAAATGGGATGGGAAAAATCAATGCAGGTAAATAGTAAAGGATGCTTTGGGGGAGATTGGAGAGGTAATTGCTGCTGAGGAATGTTTAGAAATTACTGAGATAAGAGGCATTAGGACAGTGGTATATGGAACTGGGCTCACGGTGATTCAAATCAGAGGCCAACCTTAGCTCTTGTGACAGATTAAGGGATGGCTTAAACAAGCTCCTGGCTGAGACTGCTGAGATAAACCCAGCCCTGCATGATCTCCAGAGGACAGAGCAGATTCACTACTTTGCCCTTTCCTGGGTTTCTCTGCGTTTACAGCCCCTTTGGCACCCCTTGCAATGTAACCATAACATTTCCTGCAGCACTGGGGAGAGCTTTGATGTGGCTCTGCTCCACCACACTCTTTTTTATGATTGTCCAATCCCTTCAGCTCGTGTGTGGCATTAAGCCAGCCCACAACCAGGCATCAACACCTCACCATCAAAAAGGCATTTGAATAATGTCCAAAATCACATCTGACCTCCCCTGTGCGTTTGACACAAGGATCAGGTCAGCGGTGGGGTCTCATCTGAGAGCCCATGGTTTTCACCACCAGTGTCAGCTTGAGGCTGGGTACAGCAGCATCCCCAGAGGTCAGCACAATTCTTAGCCAAGCAACTGGCGAGGAAAAGCTGTGTTATGCTCCCTGCCATGGAGCAGAGCTGGGGCACAGCTGGACTCATCCCACAGCACCCTACAAGGAGGGCTGGCCCAGGCCATCAGACAGCATGGCCCTGTGGAGCTGCGAGATAAGTCTGGGGTTAGCCACATGCTTATCGTGTTTGTTGCAGGTGTTTGGAGCTCTCATCTGGACTGAGGCAGAGCCTGTGGTTCCACTAAATCCTAAAGCAAGGAGGAAGCAGTTCCCAAACAGGAAAAAACAAATATGCCTGCTTCTAGTGCAACTGCCTAGGAAAAAACCAAGAAGTGTGGGTGAGTTTGAACCATGTAAGATAAAGGAGAGAAAGGACATGAGGTAGGCTGGTAGAAGATGAAAAACAGTGGTGCATAAATCATGGTCTATCCACAGGTTTTATATGCCACACATTAATAAATACCCATGGGAATTAAAACCAAGTGCTGTGAATGAGTATGGAAGAGTAGAAAATAATCAAGGATAAGAGAGAGATGTATGTGAAGTATAAAATATCACCCCAGAGAAGGAAGGAGATGTTACAGGGTAGAGGGGAGTGAGTGCAAGAAGTAACATGCACGTGTGCACACACACAGACAAACACACAAAAGCAAAAATAAATAATGAAAGAAATATTGTGCAAGAGATCAAGGTAAATATTAAATACTTCAGACATGCAAGGGAAAAGGTCTCAAGAGGAGAAAGCAAATTTACTTGACAGACATGGTAAGGATAATTTATTGATGTGAGCTGGCTACTGGTAAATGAGGAAAAAAAAGTATAATTAACTGTTTTCCTTAATATTCCCAAAGGAAGGTAGCAGGAGAGAGGCCAGGGCATATCCTGCACTAATTTACATTGCAGGAGGACAAAAAACACCAGGAGAAAACAGAGAGAGAAAGGCCTTACTATCAGAGCACTGAAGAAGTGACAAGTCCCTGTGAGGATGTCAATGAAGTTCAGGAGGTTAGAGCTGCCCCAAAGGCAGCGTAGTGGGAGGCAGGGGTGCAGGAGAGGGAAGACAGAAGAGCCTCTGCTGTGGGCACTGTGGGGATGGGACTGTGAGAGGTTCTGTGTGTTCCTCATCTCCTCCCCTTGCAGATCAGTCTGCTCAATGCCTTCTTGGAAATTACAGAGATGCCCACTTGTGGGAGGCACAGCAAAAATTAGGGAATCTTCCAAAGTGCAGGTCTGCCTTTAGGAATGCAAAATAAGCCATTTTGCATTAAAGCAGAGAGGATAGAGTGAAACTGGAAAAGTTTCAACTGGATTGCAATCCATGAAGTTTGGTGGGTGTTCTGACCAGGGATCCGATTCTCAGATGTGCTGCTACTCCTGAAGGAGGGTTTGTGCATCACCAGGTTCTATGAAACCAGACATTAAATGACTCTCTGATTTGATACTGTAGTTCAAAGCTAAGGTAACACCTACAGAATCCTCAGGATTGGGTCATACCCTAAGTACCACCTTCATTCACATTGCTGCACATCAAGGGCTGGAGAACTGGGGGACAACACGCATCGGTGCCTGCAGGGAGGGTGGCTGTAGTGAGACCCAGCAGCTCTGACAACCAGTGGGAACACTTGGCAGCAATCACTAGGGCCAGGGGCAGACCAGGATGGGAATGGTGAGGCTCCTCCATTGAAAAGGACCAGGCAGCTGCTGGAAAGATGCTGTGGACAAGGGGAGGCAGATGAAAGTGCAAAGTGTCTTGGTAGCTCAATCTGGAACAACAATAACCCTGTTACACACAAGTTCAAAATTAGTGGGATCCAGTATTATGTGGCTTTTGTAACCAATTTGATGAGCTGGCTTATCAGACTCACTTGACCTTCCCCTCAAACCAAGACTATCAGCCTGTCAGTGTCAGGAGGCTTTTATAAGCCTCCTCTTTTATGTCTTGTAAGCTCCAAGGGCAGATACTGTATCCAGTAAAAAAAGATTGTATTTAGGAAACTGATAATTAACCCATGCCAAATGGAGGCAGCAGCACCCCTCATTTAGTTTTGGAGGACAACTCCCAGTTACATCTCCCTGTTGGTGTCCTAAGCCTTAAAAGTGCTGCTCATGTCTGCTCCAGATCTGGACTCTGACTTCTCAGGTAGCTCTGCAAACTGGCTGAGGAGTGCCCTGGTGGCTTTTCCTTCTCTACACATCCCTATCGGTGGCATCAATCAGTTACATGGTGCTCTGGAGAGTACTGGCAGCAGCATATCGACTACAAAAAGAATTACTAATTTACTGGGGTATAAAACAGCTGCACTGAAACAAAGTACTACAGCATTTCTTAATGTTTATTCTCCAGGTCAGCTCCTAAGGTTTCCGCCTTGCTTCATCCAGCTAAATATATGTGTCCAGCTCTTGTGTAACCTTTGGCGGTAAGAGGCAATCTCCTCCTTTCCCCTGCCAGGATCCCCATATGTGGACAAGCCCTGCTCTTAAATGTGCATTTTCTCCCTAGAGGCCTATTTCCCCTGCAGTCTCCCATGTTTCATAAACTTTATCCAGACACCAGTTTTCATTGTATGCCCTAAAGATTAATGGTGTCACAGTTTCTCTTTGGAAATGCTCAGTACAGCACTCAACTTTGCAGACCTTTTCTTCTCTCTGGGGTGGGGAGCCAAAAACCATTCTGGCACTTGAGGGGACTGTGATCAACTCACATCCTCCCCACAAATGGATTATTCCCTCCAGACCGGCAAAGCAGCTTTTGAGCTGTGCCTCATAACCCTTCGTATCCTGATGTATTTCTCAGAAACACCTGAAATGGTGACCTGACCTCCCAGGGACAGGGGGAGAAAGGTGAGCCTGAGGAGTTCAGCCAAAGGAGGGATACAAAGGGAAGGCTTTGAGGCTCCAAACTGTTTCAGAGACTGTGGAAAACCTTGAGAACCTTCATTTTTACTCCTTATTATGTGATTTCTAGTTTGATGCTGGTTCTCCAAGTCACTCAGCAACACCTTTCTTTCTCTGCTCTTCCCATAGGACCCTGAGGATCTGCACTCTGACCAGGATAAATTATTCCAGGGATTTCACCTTCATCCTTGCTTTTGTGGGAAAGCTTTTCTGGGTGCAGTCCGAGATGTTAACACAGGGCAGCTACACTAACATGTCTTTTTTTTTTTTTTTTTTGGTGGTAAAACTTGGGAAAGAAGTGAACATGATATGAAGAAGGCAGTCATGCCACAATAGTAGTGTCATCTCTGTTCCTGTGCTAGGGCACCTGGCAAAACTTTCCTGTGCAGATAATGCTTAGGATAGTTAGCTGTTCAGAATGGAAACAGGGCTCATTAGGAATATTCAGACAGTTCCTATCAGACTCTTAGGTCTCATGAGAGGAAAAATAAATAATAAAGAGACCTCAAATTTTAATAAGCCAGGAAAATAAGTGCCTCCCTACAAGATGCTGTCATTTTTCATTTTATTTTAAATTTTCTATTGCATTTTATATTTTTACTTTAAAAATATCTCATTGGGAAAAAGTAAACTTTATGTCATATTTTCAGCTTTTCCTGCTGGGTTCCACAAGGCACAGGGAAGGAAGAATATTGGGGGCTCTCAGTTGTCCCCACTGAAATAAATCTAACCAGGAGGACAGGGAGATGATGTGATTTCCTGCAGGAGCCCTCCCACACCTTGGAGCACGTGTGGTTTGCTCATGGATTCAGCTCAGACAGGCAGCAGCCATTCACCAGCCCTGCTTTGCAGGTAACTCATGCTTAGCTGAAGGCAAATTCCAGCTTGGGTAGGACCAGACATGAGATCTGCTCAGTGTTTGAGGCACATCTTCCTTTCATGCTGCCCTGAGACATCCTGCATGTGTAAGGCTCTCCCAGTGTTCATTTGCCAGCAGTGCTCTGCCCCCTCTTCGCTTGCCAAAAGGATGCTCTGAAGCACCTGGCAGCGCAGAGCCAGTACATCCCTCCTCTGCTATGGTCCTGGATCATGCATCCTGAGGACCTCAATAAATGTTGGCTTGGTAGGAAACACGTGGGTTCTCTGCTCACTGCGCTGATCTCATGCATGCCTGCACCAGGCTGATCTGGCTGATCCAAGAGGGGAACACTGGGGGTCCAGTGTGTCTCAGCACCTTTCAGAGACCTGAGGATATCTGAGGAGGGCAGATGCAGCAGAGGCCAAGGCAGAAACCTCCACCCTCATGAAGCAGCTGCTGGGAATCAATCAGGATACACTAGGCCATTTCAAATGGCAGCAGACACCGATATTTAGGCACTTGAATCCCACCCGGTGAGTCAGCAAAGCCTTTTCCCGGCAGATCCACTCCCTGGTGACAGGGTGGAGCAAGACAGATGAAACGTGCCAGCACTTCCCCGCCTGTCACTGCTAAGCATACCCTGCAGGTAGCACTCACAGGAAATTCCTGCAGAGTATGAGAGAGGGAGAGCCTTTCAACAAGTTTATTTTTACCCATCCCACAGAGCTGTATCATAGCCTGGGAATACTACAGGCTTGTTTGGGGTTACGTACTTCCATTCTCAAATGGGCTCTTCAAAAGAAAAAATAAATAAAGAACACACCCTTTTAAATCTTTTCTTCATGTTAGATTTGTGTTGGATGTCATTTGTAAGCACGGTTCATTTTTAATTCTGCATGGAGTCATGAAGGCTGCCTGGGGGTTTGTGGGACAGGTATGGTAAATAAAGGATCTGTCATCCCCAATAATGTAGCACACAAGCTGTGCAGGTGGGAATTACACCCATTCAGAATTAAAGCTGACTTTCCTTGGTGTAGGTTGCCTTCTAGCCTCTGGAGGCCTTGAGCATATTGCAATGGGGGGGATTGTGTTCTAGTTTTCTTGCTTTGTGAAGCAAAAGTGAAGTGACTGAGCCCCAGAGCATCTTAAGCCCAGAGAGCCAGTGAGCTGCTTTAACCACAATTACACAGACAAGCGGGGGCTGTCATAGCTTTTGATAGGACTGGTCTCCAGTGCCTGAACACTGGGTCAGTACACTGGAGCTAACTCCTGCAGGATGGGAAAAACCTCTCGTGGGGGTAACCTAACCTCAAGTGTTTGGGTTTTGTGCCTGAAATGCTCTGATGCTTGTAATTTCCCAGCTCCGAGAAGGATGAACACAACTTTTATTTCACCCTTGAGCAAAAGAGAGAAGGCACCAGTGACTTGTGTTTTATTAAAGCCAGGCCAACTGCTTGGGGCTTTCTTGTGACAGGAATTATCAATCTTAAACATATACAGTGGAGCAGGCTGGTTTTGCTGAAAGCCTGAAGGATGAGCTGGGCATTGCACTGCAATGTGCCTTGTATAAACACCCATTCTGTGTCTGGGGAAGGAACAAGCTTCCTGGCCTAAATGCTGCCCCTTCACCATGGACACTTCGCTAGACAAAAGGCAGCATATGACCCTCAACATATTGTTACACTGATAAGAAGAGGGGCCTCGGGAGCTGTCACAGTTTGTTTTATCAGTTTCCAGCATATTCCTGCATTTCCCTCTTATGGGCTGGCAGCCCTCAGGAACTTGCACCTACCCTAAGACACCCCTAAGCATCCCTGGGTTTTCAGCTCTGCTGCTGAGGCACCTGTGTTGTGTAGGATTCCCTGGTACCCAGCACAAGCTTCTCTCTTCCCCACCAGTGATCAGGTGCACAGGAGATGGGCTGTGATTCAGTGATGCTCTTTTGGCTTTGAGCCTGGGATCAAAGTGCCTGCAGCATTACATGGTTCCCAAAGCCCGTCAGTGCCATGTCCTGCAAAGCCCAGATTCACTGGGAACTCACTTTGCCAGTTCAGCATCGCTGGGAGCTGTTTGAAGGCTGTGGGCTGCCAGGCATCCTGTCAGCTCAGGTATTGTCTGCCCTCTGTCAGCCCTCACAAAGGCAGCACAAAAGCAGAAAGGCATATTTTGCTCTTTGGCTACTTCATCAGAAATATTCGTGTCTGCTGCCAGGCAAGTTACTAGTGGAGTGCGATGCTGCAGTCATGGAGGGCAGAGGAAGCACTTTGCTTTTCTGCAGATGCACAAGGTTCTTTTGTTCACAATGCTCAACAGGATCAGAGGAAGAAATTATTTCTTAATGTTTCCCCCCATGAGAACGTAGGATCTAATTCCTCCCTCCCTGAATTAAAAGCAGGATGAGCAAGACAGAATCCAGTTTTGTCTCATCTCAGATCTCTGTCTCAGGATACAGGGGTTTAAGATCATTGTGCCTCACCACCTTCCAGCTAAGAGAATGACATCCAGAACAAACACAAAAATTATTTTAAAAGGACCACTTAGAGAATAAAAGTGGGTTGGGGGTGACTTCCCATCCCAGATGAAATTAATGAAGTCGCTTCAGCCTTTTCCTTTCAGGACCAGGTTGCTACGGGGCAGTTTGGTTTGCTCTTCCTTATACAGACCATGTGTTTTAGAACTCATTCTCCAGTCACCACATAACCTGATGGCTGCTTTCCTCTCTGATGCACAGGCAGCTGCAAGCAGCTGCTTCCTCTGCCACACCCACACCCAGTGCCTCCACAGCCAGTGGAGCCAAAAAGGCACTTCTGTCTCACTCCTTTTGATGGCTACACAGCTCTTTTCCTGCCTTGAAAGACAAGAGCAGAGAGGGCAGGCTGAGCCCCTGGGCACACCCCTCTTTGCCAGGGCAGTACCTTCTTCCACAGGACAGAGTTCAGCATCACACACCAGATTTCAAGTGGAATTTTGCAGCAGTGTTTCCTTTCTGGCACTTGGGCTTTGTGTCCCCACAGTCTACTAGTGCCACTGCTAATTGTCCAGAGAACCTCACCAGAAATTGCAGAGCACATTCCCAGAATCTGACAAGTGCAACAAGTACAGACTGTCTAACTGTGGACTGAGTGGGCTGCCAGGCCATTAGCTTTTGTTCATTTTTCTGTTTAAGAGGCACCTTTTCTTTTTTTTTTCCTTTCTGTGTTACCAAGTGAGAAAGACTTAGCATTTATTTAATTAGGTTGGCTACAATACAGACATTCCATGATTACAAACCAAAGTCAGTAAAACCCCAATGTGAATGGTACCATTAGAAATTAAAAATCAGTTGCACTGTGATTAAATTGATTCCGGGTGGTTTTTTTGAGTAATCGTTCAAAAACTGCCTGCCAGTCCAATTTGCTATCAAATCTCACTTCATCACTGGCATTCCATATGCAGGTGCATAGACAATGTAAACCCAAAGTCCTACAAAATTATCATCCTTTTGTATGAATGAAATGCTGATTGTTTATTATCTGATTTAATTTCTGGTGGTTAAAACTGAGCAGTCTGATTTAGCAACATTTTCAATCAACCTTACAAATATTTGAATGCATTTATGTAACAATTAATGTGCAAAAGAGCGTGGAACAAAGTCAGCTCTTCTTGCTGTTTAAATCAGGGCACCCAATTCCTGCCCCCTAGAGAGTGGGATGCCCTCATGGCAGCCTGGTTTGGGACTGCACATTAAAGGACCTGTGGTCCGTGTGACATCTGGACAGAGTCAGGTGTATTGGTCCATCACTCCCAGCAGTGCTTTCTTCTGAGAAGGGCACCAGCAGGATATATCAGCCTCTCCTTTCTGTGGGGCCACAGGCAAGAGGGGCTGGAAACAGGGCTCCCCTAGGATGAAAGCCCAGTCCCTGGATTTGTCTTAGTACACCTGAAAGCAGAATTGCACTCCTTGGAGTGTACTGGCAGCTTGAAAGAGAAGCCTGAGACTGGATGCAGTGCAGGAGCTGGGCTGCTGAGACACAGCACTGGAGCCCCCTTTTTGGTATGTTGAAACAAGGTCATCAAAGAGAACTCATTTGTGAATTCATCTGGGCACTAGAACAGCTCTAACATTGCACTACCTGACTTTATTTACCAGAGGCACTGGATGGATTCAATATTGCCCACAAGCTTTTAGTCATCTGTTCTAGGTGGAGGCAATCGCATGGCAGCAGATGCCAGCTATGCCAGCTGATGGAGCAGGGATGGGGACCCTCCTGCTCTGCAGAGCTCTCCAGCCTGGGCATCGTGCTTGTCCCTGTTAAAGGTGACTGAGTACAGGCTGGGATGGCTCTGGTATCATTTCTGCACAGCCACTGCTCTCCTGGGTACCTCGCTTCACCTCTGCACAGCACACTGCAGTTGGAAGCTGTTGACAAAGAGGTGACTCATTTCCACCACCAAATCTCTCTCGCACAATGCATCTATATCCTGTTTAATTTCACACCTATCCTGTTTGCTTAGTTACAGAGCATTACTGTTCTATTTGGTGAATTTTAGATAATATTATAAGGAGTGAATTTTTATATTACATTATTTTATATGGTAATTGCTCATTTCATTTTAACTTGGTAATATGTTTATTCTGCAAACAGTTAGGAAAATTACTTATAAGAGTGCTTTAACATACAAAGCCATCTGGGACAAAATTGCTGTACCCTTACTCAGTTAGGTGTACTTGAGCACAGAAGCATTTTGTAACCCAGGGAGTATTTTGAGACCAATGTTTAATGACGATAATTAATACTTGTAAGTCACAAACTCGGATGTTGTGTATCACCAGATCTGTTCCTGGCTTTCCTGCAGATGGGCAGAGCGATGTTGAGCAAGGAGCACACAACCTGAGCTTACTTACTCTTACTCACCCCTGTGAGGAGTTACTCATGCTATTCATCTTGCCACAGGACTAATGAGAAGATGAACATCCCTGTTTTCACCAAATAATCAGGAGATCCTCAGGTGGATGGATGTTGTTGGAGCGGAAGCCACATCACTCCATTATGTTGCTTATTTTTTTTGGCCTGGACTAAGGTGTTGCACCCAGCAGAGGCACTGGGAGCTCTGTGCATCTCCCTGTCAGCGTCCCACTCAACCTGCTGAACATCCCTCCATGAGCCACAATCCTGCTAGATTCACTCTCCTTATCTTCCCAGCCTCTTCTCTTGATCCCACTGAACTAGCACATTTCGATTACTCCTATACTTAGTAAAATTTAATGGAGGAGCTGAGGGAATGGTCAGGCATGGAGGAAAAGATCAGAAGGAGATGAGCTGTAGATCTTGCCACCCTATGAGAGGCACAACATTAGGTTGGCTGGACAACTTGCAGCTTTGCCAGCTGTGTCTGCCCTATATAGACTAAAAAGTTGCTCTCCTTCAGTCTCTGTTTCCGTAGTGAATTTTAGTATTGTAAATACTGTTCAGACAAATGACAATGAAAGAGACTCCTCAAAGCACCTGGGGGGTTGGTAGGTAATACAATTTGGCTTGCTGTGAACACTTGCACTTGAAATTTCCAATTTCAGTCTGGAATTAAATGTTGACCTCATCACAAGACCAGACTTAGCACTACTGGCAGGTTTGCTAACCCTTTATTTAATGTTCTGATGTACTGTTTATTTCGACTTTAGCAGAAACCTTCCTTTTCTTCAGCAAAGTGTAGCAGCCAAGCTAAACAAATACCAGATAATCCTTATAACTGTGTCCTCTTCTTTTGTTTGAATGCTCAGAGCTTCCCATCCCATCATGACACTGCTCCTGCTCTGCAGCATCACAGCAAAGGCACCTCATTTCTGTTGATCCTGGTGTTCATGAGTACCAAGAGCTCCGCTGTCCTCAGACATGGAGGAGTTTGACTTTCCCATTTCCTTTTACTCTCATGGAAGTAGAAGAGGAGCATTTTAACAGCTTAAAAACACTGCATCCTCCACATTCAATTCTTTACTCATAAACTGGAGGACAGCTTGAAAACGGTGATACAACCCCTAAAAGAGCCAGATGTGTTTGCCATCATCCAGGACAGCTCCCATGCAGTAATTCCATGTGTTTCATGGCAGGCAAGGCCAATGCCTACTGTCCCCACAGAGACACCTCTCTCAGCAGCTGAGTCCTGCCTGCAAACAGATGTCATGTCTTGACCCCATGGGTTCCAAGCAGCTGCCTGTATCCCTCTTCTTTCTTGCTCTGCCAACCTTCTTGCCTGTGGCCTTGGGACCTGGGGCTGCGTCTGCAGTCATCCCAGCAGCACAGGATCACACCCTCCTTATAAGTCAAGTGCAAAGTCAGAGGCTAAGCACAGATTAGGGATCAGGTATTTTAGTCAGTGGACATCCTAAGAACATGATCCGAATGGCTTGGCTTAAAATAAATAACCCATTTTCAACCATGTTTTGCTTCTGACAGACAGAGTTCCATGAACATAGGCCTTTTCTGGTTAAGAGAGGGACAAGGCAAGACTCTGGAGAAAATCCTCCATGGTCATGCATGGCAGTAATAAGCAACAGAGACTCACTAATACCTCATGTTTCTCAGTTTAAGCAGTGTGTCCTGTTTTTCTATATATATTACTTGCAAGTAGCCAAGTTCCACTGACAGCTTGAATTTCTGGGGACTATTCCCATAAGGCCAGTCTAAGAGGAGAAAACTCAAGGGATTAACTGCATTTTTTCCTAGTGGTTTCACTGGCTTTTGAATCAGGCCCAAACTGTTGCTGATACTAAAAGTATATGCAATTTTGGCTGCATACAATTAGCCATGCCCTTTAATAACGTGATCTGATCCCTTTGCAGTACCAACAGTAATACCAGCTTTGGGGTGATGCCAAGGGATGATGAGCCATCTTGGTTACACTTGAGTGGTTCAGGCAAACAAACTTCTAGTGCTCCTGCCTAAGAAAAATGAGTCACTTTTAACTCCAGTAATGAAATCCCACTCCCCCCTAAGCTGTCAGGGACCTTCTCCCACAAGATCCTACCTTCCACACTATGTGCCCTGTGGGATACTGAGTGCACCCGCATCACCTGCACTTGCAGCCCAGCTGTTACACAATTTTATTTTTTCCCTTGTTATGGTGCTGTCTCATGAGCTGCAAGGATCTGAAAGGGTCTGGAAAACACACTTCAGCCCCTGGAGACTGGCCATTTGCACTGTGTTGAAGCCTCTGTTTTTGCCAGGCACATGACAAAGCTGGTCATCATGTCATTGTGGTGAAGAGGATCTGAACAAGAGCCTCTTCCACAAGCAGCCTGCGATGCCAGCACACAGGACCAGAGCTGCTGGGGCCCCACTGCAGGGAGAGCTTGGACGATGAAAAGACCAGGAAAAGTCTCTCCTGCGCTTGCAATGTGGAAAAGGAGCTTGTGAAGGCACCACTGCGGGTAGCTGCTATAATCCCGTAAAACCAAAGCCTCCTCACATGTGCAGTTCCTGCATCTTTCCTTCGGTCCTGTCATTCTGTCTCTCTCCTGGTGCCCATATCAGGTCCTTCCCTGTCTGCTCTGGCAGGTGAGAGTTTGCCCTTCTTGTACTCACCTTTGGCCGGTGTTTTTTAAAGTCGGCTACTGAACAACCTATCGTTCCGCCAGGTGACTGCTGAGGCAGTTACTCCTACTAAGTTTTCCCTTCCCCGGACACCTGGGATGGTTCTTTCACAGAGAGATGCTGGGTCCCCACCGCTGCCTGCTGCAGTGCAACTCAGCATTGCCAAAGCTGCTGGACTGAATGAGCACGGCCAGCCTGGGCTGGGAAAGCCTCTGACTCTTGCTGGAGCCATCGGCGGGTAGTTTAAGGCATGACATCACCAGTGCAGCCCCGGCATGAGCGATGACACAGCGGGGGATTGGGGCGCTTAGGGCGGGGAGGGAGCAGGAAGAAAAAGAAAAGAGAGAAAAGAGAAGGAAGAAGGAGGTTTGTTTTGTATTTTCTTTGCTGTGAGTCTCAGCAGCACACCCTCGCTGTGCAAGAGCAGAGTCTCTGTTTTTTGGGACACTGGAAGACACACAGGATAAAAGAGAGACCATTACACTGCCTTGCTTCCGATCAAACCCTGCTTTGTCGTAGCGTTTTTGTTGCCTCCAGGTAGCGGGAGGCTTGAACTCGTTTCTCATCTCAATTCGCGTGCCCTGGTGTGCCACCAGCTCCTCTCCGCTCTGCTACCAGCAGGGAGTCCCCCCAGGGCTCTCCCCGCCTCTGGGCACCGCGCCTGGGCTGTTCTGCCATGGTACATTAGAGCAGATCTAACCCTGTAAACCCCACTAATCCCTCCATGGCAGGAAAACGCTGTTTAACGGGAGGGGGAGGAATGCAACCGAGCGGAGAGACTGTGGAGTGCAGAGACCACGGCGTCGGTAGTGGGAGTCAGCGGGGATGTGGCCGTGTTTCCCAGAGGTACCCCACACTCCCAGTCCCCAGGTGTTACCAGTGACAGTAGGTTTTCAGGGGTTCCGAGCTGAGGGACACAGATTAGAGCCCGAGGTCTCCAGGGTTGCAGCCACAGCTCAGTTGTCCACACCTCGTCACAGCCACCACGTTTAAAGAGTCTCGACCCACTGTTTCCACATGGAGGGTTTCTTTCTTTTTCACTGATTTATTGAAAAGGATATGGTCTCCTGGCATCCCTCAGGATTTCTAGGAAAGGTATTTAAAAGAAAAACCCTTGGATCTCTAAGTTTCCATCAAAATAACGGCGCCTATGATGACAGGCAAAGTATAAACGCTTAGGCAGACAAAGATAAGCGTTGGCTCTGTGGCTGCCTATTTACATCAGATCCCCACAAACGCTGGTCTGGACAGAGGAGACCCAAAGCCTTTCTTGCTCGTTACGTGAGTCTAAGCAGAAGACCTTTATTTGAAGCTTATTTCTGCTTTCATATGTCACAGCAGTATTCTCCAGCAGTGGAGGGCAGCTTTTCTCTAATTTTAGATCTTTCTCTCAAAAGATGGCAGCTGACAACGGAGACAGGCCTCTGAAAAGGATGGATTTGAAGGCATGCCTTTTTACTAAAGATGTACAAGCTGTGCAGCGCGGCAGTTCTTGCGAGATCAAACCAAGTGGATTTCAGATTCAAATCCCACCCTACTCTGAGGTCAGACTCTAGGCAATGTGTCCTAAGCTGTTCCCCAACAGAAAGGCATCTATTTTTTTATCCAAAAAATTGTGAGAACTAAGGAAAGGGAGCAGGAGCAGGGGAAAATGATTTAGACACAGCAAACACGTTGAGGAAGTCAAACGGATGCTTTTTTTTCTCCCAGGGCTCCAGGCTGGATATATCCATTTCTAAACAGAACTTGTCGCATCGCAGTGGATCATTTCAGGCAACAAATTATCCTGCAAGGTTCAAGTCTAAGCTTCTCTGTTTCCCTCCTGAACAGCCTATTAGACCCAAGAAAAGGCAGAGCCAACCCACCACACTGACAGAGGTGGGAAAAGTCCCATCAGGTCATTTCCAATCCCTCATACTTGTGTCCACAAGGCGTCTGATGGGCTTTCAATAGCAAGCTTAGGTGACACCTCAACAAGTAGCTTTACAGCACTCGTTATGTTATTAAGACTTCAGTGGAAACCTTGATGTCCAAAGAGCATTTTGACTGGGTAGCCTTGTGGCTTGTAATATTTTGGTACTGCGAGCAAAGTCTCCACAAATGTGAAGTCAAACTGGGTGAGGAGAAGCTCCCAACTGACTTACTCACGAGGGGTGACAGGTTTTTCTTTAATGGAGCTACCCCCTTATCACAGATGTGTCATCATTTCTGTCCTCCCTTGGGACAAGTCATGCATTCTCCCTGGGGCCATTTTTTTGTCATTAGAAGGCAATGTGAAGCATCCATTTGCGTATCTGCCTAATCTCATTTTGACTGTTGCTGTGATGGCTAGATAACAGATATGAAAATTAGGGGTTGTCTAGCAAAGCACAGCTTTCTTTCTGAATGACTTCCGATAGGGAGTGATCAATCTCTGTGGCTGAGAGGGCCGTCTGGACAGACAGGTAGCAGCCTACAGATCGAGCTTCCAACTCTCATGCGTGTTTTTATTCACTTCTATGTAATTCTTGAAAGGAATTTTGAATTGGACTTTGTTCAGGTGCGCATTCATCATATATCAATATATTGCAGATTTGCAAACTTTAAAGAGATGTTGTAAGGCTAAAAATAATCTTGGCTACTTTCCCTTTTGCTAATCAGGTGCTGACAGCTGCACAAGCTGAGTGGGAAATGCCTGTCTCCGTTTTGCACTCCTTTTGCACAGGAGATGGAGACAGGGCAGAGCCCAACATCTCGCAAGAGGTTCAGAACCATGGACTTTGAGTGTATTCTTTCTGAAGTGTTGAGCAATTCCTTCCCTAACTTAACAGACCGAATTTTAAATATCTAATTTTGCTTTCAGCTGCATGTTATTAGCCTTTTTTCCCCTTTTAGTTTGAATTGTGAAAAAGAAAAAAAAAAGAGAGACAGAAAAACCTAGGCTTCCCTCTGTAGCCAGGCCATTGGTTTGTTTTCCTTTTCAGTCTGATGCACAAGGCTCCACTACAGATTTGCAAATGCTGCTGGAAAGTGTTCATTTACATCAGAACATGCTGCTTGCAACTGATTTTTAAAGCCCCACTCTCCTTCTCTATTAATTTTATGCTGTGAAATAAAATTGTGCAAAAGTAATACATGCAAGGATTTTGACAGCAAGCTAAATAAGGGGCTCTGTAGGAGATCCCATCATCGATTTAGCCCATTTTGTTCAGCTGAAGAGTGGGGAAACACTTGTTTTAAGAAAAATCGCCCTCCAAAGAACAGCAGCTGGGGAAGTGGAGGCTGGTAGGCAGTTGCTGATTGAGGAGTGCCTAAGCATGAAAGCACTTACCTACAGACAGTTGTTTTCCTTTCGGAGGGTAGGGTGACCTGTGTCACCTTTGTCCACCAAAGAGGAAGAGTGTCTCTTATCCTCTGAAGGAGAACTTTTCCAATAGCTTACAGTTCCCCGCCAACAAAGAGCAAATACATATCTGTCTTCATCTTCTTCCTCTCCTTAGACCTTGAGTGCCTTGTAGCGCTAGGCTGTCTTTAAAATAATTTGGGGAGCATGCCTACAGACACATCTTGGCAAAGGAGGCAAAGGGAAGAGTGCAGTACAACCAGTCACAGCAAACACAGTTGTTTTCTACAGGGAGTAAAATGAAGCAAAGGTCTCTGTGTGGAAAAAGTAGCAAATGCAGAAAAAACAATGCACAAGCCATGTGTCATAAAAATCTTACACTTGTCTGTGCACTTGGGTCTCCTGTGATGAGACCATACATGGAGGAGAGGCTGTTAATATTGTTCAGACAAACATGACATTCCCTTCCTCTTTTTCTGCTGAGAAAAACACCCCGAGGTGGTGCACAGAAGGCAGCTTTTCCAGGAGCTGGAGCACAACCCTTTCCAGCAGCGATGAGGGGATGCCTGGGTGACCTGCACACTCCTTTCCCTTCCCCCCATCTGACTTCACCTATTGGGAGGTGGAACCATGTCCTCGCCATCCTGTGATCCCCAGAGGGGTTATATCCTGCTCAGCACCCCTGAGACTGCTCCAGAGCGAGGGAATTCCGCCTGCTGCTACAGCCGCTGCTTGTCATCTTTCCATCAGTCGCCGGTGCCACCGGCTGGGGACTGGCACTGCTCTGCCGTCTCCTTAGCACCAAACACATTACCAGCACTCACAAATCATTCTCACAGTAATTAGCAGCAATTAGTGACTTAATGGAGATTCTCTGGGGATTCCTAAGCGTGCCTGACGAGCGTGGGTTTTTTAGGACAGTGGAAGCTGAGAAAGCCCCGAGGAATGCTGGTGCCACCCGGCTGTCTCTTATCTCTGTGCCTGCCCGGATGGGTTTGTTTGTGTGCACCCTTCCCAGACATCGCCCCGCTGCGGGAATTCCATCCGGCTGCGTGTGCTGGCATTCCTGGCCAGTTCCGGAGCATCACCAGGGACCTTCTGGCTAATGCCCCCCCTCGCCCCCAGCCCTAAAACCCGTGTACAAGCCTACGCATGGGCTCAGGGGTAAATTCCAAAAGGAGGGCACCGAACTCTGCACCCACCTTGCACAAGGGGGAACCGCAGTAGAAACCAGTTTGATATCGATCATTTCCTTTGCCCCAGTAGTTCCTCGGCTCTGCCAAGACTCGGGCTCCCGGATGGCACTGGGCAGTGACACGGGATTTGCTTGTTGAGGGCACAAGGCAGGAACTCCTCTGCCAAAAAAACCCTCGCCTAATTAAATTTCTCATTTTGAAAACAAATAGGAGTTCTCAGAGGAGACAACGGAGTTTCCCTGAGGTTGTTACTATTGGGCAGATTTTTGCAAGTCATTAGCAACCTCGGGAAATTGTTGATCAAATGGCTGAAAATGCAGCTTTCCAGTTTTCCAGTAAACCGAGCGTAGTAAACCGCTGTGGCATAAGCATCTTCATAATGATGTTTCTGAGTTAACAGGAGGGGCCTGGGGTGTTTTAATTGCCTTCGTTTCTAAATAAATGTAAAGAGATTTGTACACGTCCTGGATGCAAGCGACCTCTTGAAGAAAGGCTGCCTGGCTTTCCTTGTGGATTTTTCCTCTGAAGGAAGGGAAAAAATCCCATTAACCCTCGGCTGTGAGCATGGTACAAGCATGTGCCTAAGACTCTAATTAATGCAGACACTTACCACTTCTCGTTTTGAGATAACCAACACCTTTATATCTGTGAACCCCTCTTAGCTGCTAACACAGGTTGTTAAGCACTCCTTTGTCTATCTGATTTTTCTCAAGATTTTTGTGCTGTTTCACTGGCAAATGACAAGTGACAGGAAGACACATCAATAGAAACAGCACAACTATGAGATAGATAGATAGATAGATAGATAGATAGATAGATAGATAGATAGATAGATAGATAGATAGACAGACAGTCCTTAGTTAATAGCTATTTTTAGAAATTACACATTTTTGCCTTACATGTGGGATCTCATCTTTCTGTAATTATGGGCATTCTGCTCTATAATAGGGTCGACTGCTGTACAAGTTATCTCGTAACATGTTGGCAGCAGTTTCAATTTCACCAATCAATCCAGGCATTGGAAATTAAGAACAGAATTTTTACCTTTATCGCCTGGTTTAGTTTCTACCTGTTCTCTGCAGGTACACAAGGAACATTAGTTTCAAATATGTCATTTTGATCCAGATTCCAGATCACTATTTGCTTGAGGTAATTTTAATTGAGCTGGCTGAAGGTGAAACCCACCCCAATGAATAATAATAATAATACCTGCTCTTTTAGAAGAATGACAGAGATGAAAATAGAATTAATTTAGAGATCTAGTCCTATGGTCTAGCCACTGGGCACACATCCTCCAAATTAGATAGGACAGAATGGGAACTCCTTTGAAATTACCAGGCAAATGATTCAAAATAAACACAAAGGAATGCTTTTCCATAGCATATGTAATTGACCTGGGGGACTCATGGGCACCAGATAATGTGGAGGCCCTGGGTGCAAACAGGTTTCAACAGGACTTAGCCAGAGTTGGGAATATGGACTAACTGGTGCTGCAAGGCACAGGGGTTAGGCTGCAAGCTTCAGCTCAGACAGTCCTTTAAGTTTCACATCTGCCAGAAGCTAAGAATGTGCCAATGGGACGGATTATCTTCTCACCAGGTTTCTCTTACTCCCCATACACCCTTGGCTGCTTTCAGGAGCACACAAGGGTGACCCAGAAAGTTTGGTGTGACCCTGCGCATTACTTTCAGTTTCTGTGTTGCAGTGTGGTGCAGGTCAAACCTGTGATCCCCAGGCACAGCAGATCACCTGCATAAAGAGTCAGTCGAAAGCTGCTGCTTGCACCCCTGCTCCAGAGACAAGACATCTCTAATTTTCTAAGTACTGAGATTGCAGAGAGAAAACTGTATTTTACCAGAAGGAGCATAGGCAAGCCAGCACATTCAACTCAGAGCTGGCTTTGTAGTGCCTTAGTGACCCTCCAGAGGAATTCAAGGCAGACTGCATTTTTTTTGTGAGTGTGTTTGTTATCTTATCTTTGAAGTCCTTTGGGAGGCCACGATGTGTCTTCAACTGACCTGAATGCAGTCTGACTGCAAATCTTTGTTTGAGGAAGTGATCATGTGATTTTTTAGCTACTATATAACAGGTAGATGTAAAGAACCTGCCCAGTTCTGTCTTGTAGTATTTAAAACATGGCTTCACTGTACATAATGCTTTCACTGCCAAAGATGCCAGGTCAGAGGTGTGCTCTACTCTTTAGTGGGCCCAGCAAAGAGAGTGCTCTCAGACCTCTCCTTCCACTAATCTGCCTACCCCAGGACTCAAAAAGCAGCTATTTTCCAGCTCTTCCATAGAAAGCTAGGGTGTGGGTTTCCCCTGATTCCTCCTTTCAGGACATTATTTTCCCACCTGTTCATCTTAAGGCAGTGAGCATACTGACTGGAAATGACTCTACAGTTCACTAAAGGCCAGGCCATAGATGAATACCTGCAGAGATGGAGATTACACAACTACTAACAAAATACTATTATCGTGACACAGGAGGCTGACTGGGTCCCACACAGGGGTTGCCTGCACAGCAATATCTCATTCAAACATTTTCCCCATTCATTCAATTCCATAAATGCTCGTAGGTTTTCTGTAAATACGATAGATAGACTCTGGCAAGCAATTAAAGCCTCCATTTTCTCTATAGGTGTCTATATCCCAAGGGTGTCAGTGGGGGTGTGTTGACTTTGCCTGTTTCCAGTGGCACCCAGGAGGCTGATTACAATTTCTAGTCAGCCCCCTTCCCACACTCTAGCTGTTTGAAAGAGGCATGAATTGCAGACTAGATGTAGTGGTTCTCCACGAACTACCCACAGTGGGTAAAATTCACCCTGCTAGGCCTTGCTCCAAAAACTGTGGTGCAATTTAGACAGGAGGATGGTAGGAACAGCAGATCTACAGAGAGGTCTGTTATATCGCTGTGCCATGAGTTTTTCCACGCCGGTCTGAGTCAAAATGGGAAACAGTGGTCCAGGAGACAGATCAGAAGGGCTCACAGGTGTGAGATTGGTAGAATGAATTTTTGTCTTCTTCATTATCCGTCATGGGGCAGGCCTTTTGGAAANTGGGGGGGGGCTTTTTGAAAAAATTTATTTTTTTTTTTTTTTTTTTTTTTTTTGAGATTTCCGTGACAGATCTTGGCACTGTCTGCACATTGTTAATTTCTATCTTCTTGGTTCCTTCTGTGCCTGTGGAAGGCAAGGAAGAATTTCCTAATGCATGAATGGGATGTGGATCAGACTCTGAAGTGCCAGCTGATCAAATCTCCCGCATCTCATCCCTGCTGTTTATCTGAGCTAGTGCAAATTCCTGTCTCACGAATATGAAGCACTTCTATCTTACTGCAAGGTGATCTTGTTTAATTTAGAGTTCTTCAAATATAACATGTTCCTTGTGACATAACTTTACCCATTCACTTGACTTTTTGTTAGCTGAGAAACATTTAGTGGTACCTGTGCACAAACAACTGATGATAGCAGAAACATCTCCTATTGTGGACTGGAGTTTACCTACAGATCCTTTACTCACAGAGGAAGAATTATATGACTAAGGTTAATCGTGTGCATCCTAAGTATAATGAACTTAAGTCTACCCTTCTCTTGGAGAGACGATGATATTTGGAGTATTCACAAAACAGGAGATGGGGCTATCAATGAGCCTGTTACACACCAGCCTGGTACTCATAGACTCTTTTTTTTTTTTTTTGTAGCAATGATTTCTTTCTAAGGTGGGCTTTAATTGTGCTAGTTTGGAGACACTATAAGGTTCATTTCTAAATGCAAAGCGCATAACGGTGCTCTGAAGACAAAATTTAGGAAGACTCTGTTTCAAAATGCAATGGAGCAGCTCACTATGCTGGACGGTGGACAACTCAATTTGTTCGAGGATAGTGAAGAAGCTGGACACCAATGGCACAGGTTCACATAGGACTCCATTGACAAGATGGTACTGAAGTGTTTCTGCCCTAGGCATCCCAGAAAGGGACTAAGGAATGTCAGAGAGGCATATCCTGAACCCTCCTACTACTCTCAAGCAGCAGCTGCTGCTGGAACTCCAAGGAGAATTTAAGTAGGTAAAAAGGATAACTTGTGTTGGAGTCAGGACATGACATAGGCCTGGAGTCAGTCTGGTACTTGCAAGCAACCTGCAAATCAGGAAAAGAAGAAAAAATTCCAAACAAATTTAATAGAGGTGAAGGAAAAAGGGGAATTTTTAATGGGAGTTTTCCAGGTCCAAAAGAGAACCCAAAAAGTGCGAAAACAATCATCAGCTTACATTTATCATCTTCAAAACACTACTCCCCTTGGAATATCCAAACAGAATTCACCTAACCCTTCTGTACCATGTACATCCAACCAGATCCCTCCTAATTCCCTAAACCCAGCCCTGGATTTGCTCCCCCTGAGTTTCCCCAGGTGTACTGGGCCTTCTATTTTTATCTTGCTACCCTTGTTATCTTCAGAAGAAATGTAAACATCTCTCTACAACTCATGAGAAAGGCCTCACTGTAAGGCTTATGCTTATAACTGTATAGTCAGACTAAAATTAAAAAATATATATAAGGAAAAACCTCAAGGCATCAGCTGAACTGAAGCTGGGACAATTAACACCACAATTTGTTTTATTAGTGTCATAAAGTGCCCTATCTGAACCAGTGGTCAGGATTTAGGAGTGGGTCGATACTGAAAAAAATCCATTAATTGATTTTTGGTGTTTTTCAAACTTTCTGAACTGCCAGCACTGCTGTGTTTGCTCACAGAGAGAGGCTACAAAGAGGGGTTGTTTGCAGACTGGGTAGCTTTTTTAAAACTTTCTTCTTCATTAACACGTTTTTCATCTGGTGAAGGCTATAAAAATGCCATGTGAGTTCAGCCACCAACCACACCCCATGAGTGGTGGAATTGCCACAACTGCCCTACTGAGAAGTTGTAGGAAATAGTTTGCAAGGCCTGCCTACGCCAAACTGTGTTCAAAGGAGCTGATTCAAAAATATGTAAAAAAACCCCACACCCGACCTTGTGGCCAAAGATCAAGGCCAAATCCAACTAGGGATTTGCCCACTCTTTTTCTTCCTGAGAAGAAAGCCTGTCTTGGCTCTTTAATGATGTCTTCCAGAAACACGATGCTTCGCCTCCAGCAGCACAGGGCACTCCCTGCCACAGAGTCACCCCAACTCAGAGCCACCAGCACCCACCCTTTCCCCTTGCACCCAGGTCTTTCATAATAACACAGTATCACACAGTATAGATAAGGCTGGAAAGGACCTTGAAGATCATCTAGTCCAACATACAATCCAACTAACCTATTATCTACATCTAGATCTTATCACTCAGCACCTCGTCCAGCCTCCCCTTGAACATGTCCAGGGTTGGCGATTCAACCACTTCTGCGGGCAACCCATTCCACATCCGGATCACTCTTTCAGTAAAAAACCTTTTCCTAATATCAAGTCTAAACTTTCTCTGCTGAAGCTTAAGACTATGACCTCTCGTCCTGTCCCCAGAGACCAAGGAGAAAAGACCAACCCCTGCCTGGCTACAACCTCCTTTTAGATAGTTATAGACAGCAATAAGGTCACCCCTGAGCCTCCTCTTTTCTAGGCTAAACAGACCCAGCTCCTTCAACCTCTCCTCGTAGGGCTTATCTTCAAGCCCCTTTACCATCCTAGTTGCCCTTCTCTGAACTTGTTCCAGCACGTCGACATCTTTCTTGAACTGAGGGGCCCAGAACTGAACACAATACTCAAGGTGTGGTCTAACCAGTGCCGAATACAGTGGAAGGATAACCCCTCTTGACCTACTAGCCACTCCATTCTTGATGCAGGCCACGATGCCATTGGCCCTTTCGGCTGCCTGGGCACACTGCTGACTCATGTTGAGTTTGCTGTCAACTAATACCCCGAAATCTCTTTGCACCTCACCACTCTCCAAGCATTCCGTTCCCAGCCTATAGTTCTGCTTGGGG
>WEKX01010231.1:0-48781 GCA_013390025.1 Pitta sordida | reverse complement strand
GAGGTGAGGCTAACAGGTCTGTAGTTTCCTGGATCATCCTTACGACCATTTTTGTGTATGGGGGTCAGATCTGCCAACTTCCAGTCATCTGGGAACACCCTCTATAAGCACTGATTTGGCCTCATTTTTTGCCTGAACTTCATCCAGGAACAGCATGAGGCAGTACATCTGGAGGTTGGAAAATGTTGTTCATAAAATGTAAATACTTGTAGGTGATTGCATAGATAATATGGTCTCATGAAGGAACTGCTTGACATGTCAGTGTTAATACCTGCATCCCTCCATTCCCCCGGTGTTTGTATGCACAGTACATATTTTCCTTATAGAATACAGAGCAGGGTTGTAATAGAGATGTCTTCAAGCTACATTTATTTGATCTATTTGTTTTTACATTATTTTTATGCTACTAGTGAATGGGCTGTTTGGGAATCAAAATGCCAAAGCTGAGGTATGAACAGGATCGCTCATCTCCATCCCCCATCATCCATGATAAAGAAATCAGAGTGGTATTGATTGTGGCAGAAAGGGGAGCAGAGTACACTAAGTATGCAAGTCCATGCTAGTCATTTAACACCTTGTAAAAGGTGATATTTTTGCTTTACCTTCCCAGCAGTTTAGAGCTGTGCTGTTTACTGTGGGACAGCATCATATCTTTTGGGAAGACATGGGGGAAATACCTTTCAGTAAACATCATTAACAAGCAGCTTCAGCAAATATTGGTGATTATGCATCATTCAAGGTTGAAAAATGGCAAGGGAAAGATGTCTTTCTTTATCCAGCACACCACAGGCATTCAGACCTCTGTGAAGAGGGATTCTGTCAGGGCTACTCCCAAGCTGTCAGTTCCTGTGTCAGTGTGTCGTTGTGTCCCTAGGGCATTTCTCCCTGGTCCCAGTGATCTCAGCAGGTTTGCTGCCTGTGGTTTTAGCAATCCCAGCAGCATAGAGGCTGCTCCTATGGCTGGCTTCTCCTGCAGGCAGGTTAACACCTCAGGGCTATGGAGATGCACATCCCAGGACTGCCATGATGCACATCCCAGTTTTGGAGGTGCCAAGGGTGAGTGCTGATGATCAGCTTCAATGGATCCCCCACAAAAGCTTGATTTCAACCAAGACAAATATACACTCTGCCACTTGCATGCTTTTGGCCAAGTTGCTGTCAGGCAGTGTCCTGTCCCCACCTCATGGAGACTGGCCAGGGCAGCCCCATGACTCCGAAATACTGGAACCCAAACACTTCTCCTTCTTTCTGTCACAGACCTGCTTCCTACAGTTTCTTATCCTTTTGTCTTTTGTCCTCCTGAATGAGGTCAGCCAGACTGTGACTCTCTTTCTACTGAAGCTGAAGACCTATTACCCCTGTGGTGCAGAGCATGAGGGATTTGCATTTATCACTGCCCCATGTGTTTAGACCTCGCTAAAAGTGCTCCTTATCTCTCTCACCCGTTGAGAAAGGGATGTAATAACTTCCAAGCCCTTACCAATACCCAGGATATGAACACTGCTGCCTCCAAACTGTCTGTGACACTGTGTCCATCACCTTGCATCCGCTCTGTGGGAGCTCTGCTCAGACCAGCTCCAGGCAGATTCACATGGATTATGTATCTCTGCTTTGAAGAAGAAGATTTTATTACTTTTTCAATGGTCTGCATGTGCTTTATCTTTCTCTCTTTCTGAGAAGTGTGAAAAACAAGACCTGAGATTTTATGAGCAAAGATATTTTGGTTTCTTGGGGCAAGGGGAGGTCAACATGTGAAAAACTTACCTTCAGCTCCTAAAATAAGCTGTGGAGGTGTCACCAACCAGTGTCATACAACTGTCCAAAGGACAAGCTTATTTGCACAGGAAAAGGTGCATGTTAAGTGATCTGTGCATGTACAAATGAGTGTGCCCATGTGTGGACAGATCAGTGGATACCAAACAGAAATGAAGTGGAAAGCTGAAATATAAATGAACAGCCATATTTTAGAAATGCAAGTGTTTGTCTTCATGGTGCATTTATAACAGGCTGTTCACAAGACTGTACCTACTACATGTTAAAGCAAAGTGAGATCTGCAGGGAGAAAGAACACCTTTTATCAGACGAGCTGATAACGTCCTGAAAAAACATATATTGGGACACACAAACACTGCTCAGGCCAGAGCAGAGATTTCTGTTGAGATCTCCCCAAAAAGCCCATGCATCTGTTAAACTTGTCTGTTTATCATGACTTCCAGTGGTTACAGCTGCTGTCAGGCCACGGGATGCAGCTGTCAGGGGAGAGGGCAAGGGACCCCACACCCTCAGGGATGCCCACACTCTGTCCTCCCCTCCCCTGGTGCACTGCACTCCTGCAGTCAGCAGCTCCCTGCCAACAGTCTCTCTGATGCCCAGTCTGAAACCACGGATGCCTGGAACATCTTTTTCTTGGAAAATGTGGATTTGTGTCATTAGACATGCTCTGCACAGATATAAACAGGACATCAATGGTTCCAAACAGACTCCTCAGTTCCTGGCTTCCTCCCAGTGCCTGGACCAGTTTTCCCAATTTAGCAGGACAGAAGTGGTCAAAAAGGGTTGGGGGCTCTGAGAGTTTCACGAAGTTGGTACCACTTCCCACTCTTGAGCACAGGCCAATCTGCTAAAGAGAGTGCATTTTGGGAATCCTACACTGGAGGATAGGATAGGATAGGATAGCATAGCATAGGATAGGATAGGATAGGATAGGATAGGATAGGATAGGATAGGATAGGATAGGATAGGATAGGATAGGATAGGATAGGATAGTTTAGGTGGAAAGAGACGTCTAAGATCATTGAGTCCCGCCATTAATCCAGTTCTCCAAGTTCACCCCTGGACCATGTCCCTTAGTGTCACATCTAAACATCATTTAAGTACCTCCAGGGCTGGCAACTACACCACTTCTCTGGGTCACCTGTTACGATGCTTGAGAACTCTTTCAGGGATGATATTTTCCTAATATCCAATCTAAACCTCCCCTGCAGCAACCTGAAGTAATTTCTTATCCTCTCACTTGTTACTTGTGAGAAGAGACCAACCCCTACGTTGCTATGCCCTCCTTTCAGGCAGTTGTAGAAACCAGTTAGGTCCCCCTCGACCCCTCTTTTCTCTAGGCCAAACAAGCCCAGCTCCCTTAGCAGTTCCTCGTATGACTTACCCTCTAGACCCCTGCCCAGCACCACGGTCCTTCTCTGGGCACACTCCAGCACCTCAATGTCTGTCTTTTCATGAAGGGCCCAAAATTGAACACAGATTTTGAGGTGCTGCCTCCCCAGTGCCAAGTACAGAGGGATTATCACCTCCCTGGTGCTACTGCCCACACTGTTGCTGTTACAAGCCAGGATCTTATCACGTAGTCAGTGTTTAACTCAAGGGTGTTCACCCTCTGGGGTTTCCTGGTGCACCTCCTGTGATCTGCATAGACTGAAATTAGGTTTGAAATGTCAAAACTAATTGTTTGGACCTTCCAGGGTGCGGGGGAGAAATAGTTATTTCTATTTTGTATCACATTTTTATTCCACACACAAAGGAATGATGGTTTTTTGATCTTTTACTGAAATTTGGGAAAGTCTTGCAAACTCGCCATTCCTCGACCCATCATTTTCACAGCCCTTCCTCAACAGCAGCTTTGCAGACTCCTCTGGGAATGTTGCCAAATGGAAGGGACGCTTTCGTGGGAGCACGGGAGAGAGGTGAAGAGAGGCTGTTCAGTTGCATCCTATCTTTATATTTGCACAACAGAAGCTAAAAAAAGAAATGCTTCTTTACCAACAGTTGCACTAAATATAACCATCTAGCTGGTTCTATATATAAATCTTTAAAAGCATGACATGCGATACTTGCAAAGAGCTGAACCTGGAAAATAAATTACCATGCCAGAGGGCCAGAGCTGTCAGTCACTCCATGCAAGGTAAATCACTGATTGATTTGGTCCTAGAGAATGGCTGACTTTTCTTTTTGTTGTCCTCTGACATAACAAACTTCCTGTATTTTCAGTTTTAGTAAAAAAAAATGCTCAAAAATAATAATAACTGATATAATCTGAAAACGCAGGGAGTGCTAAGGATGTGGTATAGAGATTTTGGTTCATCTAGAGTTAAAACCTCCAGCCCACAGCGCCAGTGATATCAGTCACTAATAGTAACCTTGCGTAGCTGCATGCATTAAGGTGGTATTGGATGATAAGGCAGAAGAGCGAAGCAATCTGTTGGGGTACAGCTGAAAATAGAGTCACTGCTGCACAGGGAAAAGCTTCATTCCCTCCCTAGCTCTTTCTTCAAAAATGAAAATGCAGGGAGTCATGCCGAGGGAAGGAAAATCTGATTTCCCACTGCTAAGAGACAGGGTGGCACTTTTGAAAAGGATTTCAAGGTCATGGTGGCGATGTTATCGGTGGTGATGAGGGAGCCAAGCAGACAACAGGTGAAGGCTTCACGGAGCTGCCGAGAGATCATCCCGAGAGATCATCCGATAGCTGTGGAAAGCTGCCTGCTGGGGGGCACCTTCAGCTCTTGTTTCCCATGCAGATGCACAGAAATCTGGTCATCAAGGTGACAGTGAGGAGGGGAAGAGGTAAAGGAGCCTCGGCTTATGTGCCTGTAGGCAGCTGGGGCTGCCTAGGGTCTTGCCATGTGAAAGGGCTCTGTTCACTTTTTACATCTTCCCCCTTTGTCTCTGGGTACCTCCCCATCAGCACTGGCACTCTGAGAGACAGGAACAACATCAGCTGGTGTAATCCAGATAGTAGTATATGCAACAGCACGGTTCTGAGGTGTGGGCCATCCTCATACCTGGGTGGTCACACCCTGAGAGGGCACGGTCCCCACTGTGTGGCACAGACTCTGAGTGATGGTGGCTACAGCAACCCACCCTCACACTCACTGGGATGTTCTCGAGCATCCCCTTCCCCATCCACTACCCCCTGTCCTGGTGAACCTTCTCCTGCTGCAGGCAGGTCCTGAGGTGTCAACAGAGCTGAGTCAGTCTGGGAACAAACTCGTGTTTCCTTTATTGACGCATATTCAAAGGCAAATACATGAAATGGCAGGGAATCACAAGGCTTGACCAAGGCCAAATGAACTCTAGTCTTGTCTTTAAAGACAGTCCAGTCTCAAAATTGCATCTCTGTCAGTAAAAGGCAGGATTTGAAAGCAGTCGTCCCTCTTGCACTTCGCACACCCCTTACAGCTTCACATCTTAGTGGCATGATTTTTCAGTGATTAAGGAGACCCCTTTTCACAACTGCGCATGCATGACCTGGTACACATGAATATTGAGTTAGGCAGCCATGAATAAGCAAATCAACCTGCACAGCCACAGCAGCTCTGCCACTTCCCCCCCTCGGCTCAGCTCAGCTTGGCCCGGGGCAGCCACCTGTACTGCGGTGGTGCAGCAGAGCTGATTCGGGCGCTCGCCACTCGCACAGCGGCTCAGCTCCAAGCGAGGAGGCTGTGTGCAGTTATGAAAGATTTACACACTCTCAGGTTAGATGCAGTGTCTGAGACTTTCTCAGGGTAGTCCTGGTGTCAGAGACCAGACACCACGTCTACCCCAGTACGGAGAGACCAGGTCTACCCACCTGGAGAGACACCAGGACAGCGGCGCAGGTGGCTCCCTGCACCTGTGTCCCTGGCCGAGCAGAAAAGGGGTTTTTCCCAGCATGGGGTGGCCGCGGGCACCAGGAACACCACGAACACCAACACACAGCAGGGCAGTTCCAAAACAACACCAGAGCGCCGAGGGATGGTGTGAGGGTGCGGGGCAAATTTGTATATTAATGAGCTGCCAATCAACGTGAACAGAGGGCTTCGCGGAGGAGGGTCAAGACCCGCAGTACCGTGGTATGGGAGACCCAACTGTATTTCCACTGATACCCTTGGTCCTAACTGTGTTCCACTTACAACTCTAATGTTGGGTAAAGCACTTACCATCTTGGCACCTCTGTTTACTCCCCTTCATGGGACAAAGCGAAGTCATGAACCATTTCACAGGCCTATGTTAGAGTTTTTAGACTAATATTTATATGGGTCTTGGAGATCCCTGCCTGGGAGGTACTAAATAGGGGCCATCTACATCAAAGGGGAAAATATACACAGAACTGGTTCAGGGAGTACAAGAACTGGCTTTTGAAAAGAGGCTACTGAACTGAGAGCACCAGTGTGAGCGAAGGTTCCACAATGCAGCCAGGGTAATTTCCAAGGTGACATTAAGACCTTACTTAACTAAGGTCTTTCTAGAGTGCAGTGTAAATTTCACCCTTTTAAGAACAGGTGCAAGGCATTTGGAATGTCATGAGTTTAACCTCTACCACCTTTCCTAAATTATCTGATTTGGGTGGAGAATTTAAAAATGCCACTTGGCATGGCAATGCACACTCTGGCCTGCTGCTTTGTTTTTTCATCAGTCATTTTGTCCTTGTATGCTTTTCCTCTCCAAACTCTGGAGTTGATGTGGACACTTGAAAACCTGCAGTCAAGGGTTCCTCTGATTATGCCAACAGTCATCAATCCCACTGGCAGAAATACTTACAAATCCTTGGTGCTCTTTTGTAATTAGGGAATAAGTATATTCTTGCAGTTTAAGTACTGGTGAGGTATGTGGGGAGATCTGGATGAAATTGGATCCAATAAAACCTTTTTGCAGAAACTTCCATAATGCTGAATGTTTCTGTAAGTACTTGTACTCCTGAATACCATATGGCTCCTATTCCATATTCATTGAATTTGCCCTCTGACACCTATATAAACATTTTGGGTGGTACAGTCTACCTGACCTGCTCTGTGCCCTGAAATCTTATCTACCTTGCGTGGATGTAGGGTATATATTTATTTATTTATACCTCTGGTCATAGCCACAAAACTATGACGCTATGGGGACCTAAGTAACCTTTGTAAGGGAGCTAGGACCAATCTTACATAATATTTGATTTTGTTGATTGGTTGGCGGTTTTTTTAGCATTTCTCTCCATTTTCCCCGTTTTCCATTGCCTCTCGCTGGGAAATTGAGAATTGCCAGGGGTTAACACCCAAGTGCTTTCCTGGCTGCTAATTCGTAGCTTTAAATAGAACGGAAAGTGAAGTGACTTGTAAGGCCAGATAGGGCTGACACCATTCCAGCAGGGATCAGTGGGAATGAGAAAGTGCTGCTTACCCCACGCTGGCCCTGAGCAGTGGGAAATTGAGCAAATAGCTGCCATCACTGCACGCTGAACTGCACCCTACAAACCTGAAACACCCTGTCTAGCAAGATGGGTAAGAACTCCTCTGAGGCAGACAGTGAAAATGAACTGAAAAAAAATTGCAACCAAGCCAAATACAGTTAAAAAATCCTGCTGTTTAGCCTTCTTTAGCCTCTTTTCTAGGGTAAGGTCCCAAAGGCTGTATCCTGAGTGGGGGGAGCCCAATGCAACTTCATTGGAACTGTAGCACTGCACTGGCTTGTGTGCATGAGGATTGGTGGGAAAGAATAGGATATTGCTGGTCTAGGGGCAAGGAGAATCAGGGGAATCATTTAAAAATCATTGTGGGTGCAGCTGCTTAGACTTCTTTTTGACTAAAAGCCGTTGTTGTAGTGGACAGGATTTTATAAATGTAAATATTTTAAATAGTTCCCTGTTGAACATTGAACTCTGTGTGTGCATGGTCAAGAAGAGTTAGTATGGCTGTGCTACTTTCACTGTTGCCTTCATCATCCAAAACTTTCCTGGCAGTATGGGTCAAAAGTCTTGTGCCTTTGAAGGTCTTTCCAGTCAACACTATTATGGCATTAAACAGAGAGCATCACATTTAAACATTGCAAATATGTTTTTCTAGCTTCTGAGCTTGGTTAGAGAAAGTAAGTCAATACATCATTACTTTAATACAAGAAGGTGTTTCAAATAGAGCTTTAAATCTTTTATAAAGTCCCCCATTTTAAGAAATGTCACATCATGGCTTTTGACACTGGCAAATCATGCAAGCTATTCATTGGGAAAGAAAGCTAGGAGTGAGTCACTTCCCAAGCAAGTGTGTTGCTCAGTGTCTAGTGGGCTCAGTGTCACATGTTGGCCATGCCAAGCTATGGCTTCCAGATTTATTAGTGACCCGTGAGGCCAGGGAACACAATTTCCAGCCAGGCTGAACACCACATCAGGACTCCTACCCGAAGAAGCTCTTGTAGATGGCATGTGTCAAAGCCCCAGTGCAGGGACTTGGCTTCTCTCTAGGTACAATGACCCGAGGTGACAGGTATGACCCAGCATGTGGCAGCAGCCCACATGCCGTGGTTTGTTGGGCATAGTGATAGTGAGCAGTGTTAAAAGGGTTTTGGTCTACATTATCATGGTCTCTAACTGGGCTGCACTTCCAGCCATCCTTGCAGCATGCATGCAGAAAACGTGCAGGAAGGACAATCTTAGGAGTCAGAGCATGAGACAAGAAATCAGGAATTGGTTCCCTTTAGTGATCAGCCATAAACTCCTTATGTGACAAGGAAACCACAGATCTTCCTACTTCACAGTCACGCAGAAGAAAACCTTTCCCTAACACAGAGCAGAGCTGTAGAAACAGCCAGATCTTTCCCTGGCTGTAGGAACTACCCAAGCTGTAGGAACTACCCAAGCAAAAACAGATCCTGCCATTCTTGCTCCTGTGCTACACCTTTCTGCCCTCCAGAAGGGATGTAGTGCTGTAATTTAAAAGCAGGACCAGCATTTAATCCAGCTGCATGCAGAGACAGAAAGAAAGCTTGTGGCACACACTGTTTCTCTTAACCCATCATTTCCATTTCTAATTTTATATCCAGATTTTGTGTTTATCTTTCTCGAAGCCATTCAGTGCGTGCTGAGATTTGAATGCCTGGGAGATGTATTAAGTAATGAGCATCTTAAGTACAGCCACATCCCCTCAGCTGTCTCCCGGGTCTCCTGTGGAATCAAGCTCTTTCCTACTTTTCTCACAGGCATGAGGCTGTGCCAGCAGGGTGATTGCCACAAGGATTAAACCAAGGTCAGAATTAGCTCAAGATTTTGATTATTGAGGCCAGGCCTTGAGGGAAGTGGCAGAAATCTAGAAAAAACCCAAACAGTCCAGTGGGTGTCCTGAGCTAGCATGGGCTCTGAAGGCATGCTGCACATCAGCACTGCACTGAGCACCACAGATGCACTCAAAGCTGTTTTTCCTATGGCTTTCCTCTGGGAAGAAAAAATTAAAAAGTGTTTTTTTCAGAGAAAAAAAACCCCACAAATTTCACTTTTTTATTCTTTTTCAAGGTTTGGAAGGAAGAAGGGAGGAGCAATGTTTGGGATAACCCAGAACCTCAGGCTGATGTGGTCAAATCCCAAAGGAAAGGAACCAGGAAAGGGTAAAAGGGAAGTGGGAGGAGAACTGGAGTTCCAGGAATTGTTAGCTTCACCTACAGGAAAACCAAAATTGCCCTCCCTTTGTCAGTAACAGCAATGGAGATGCTTTGCCATAAACACTGAAAACATGTATGCCTTCAGTCGTATGCTTACAAGTGTCCATTCTTGCAACAGTGACCAAGGACAAGGTTGTTGAATTGTTGGCCAAGCTGTGCATTTGATAGAGTGTAAACTGTTAATAAACACTTCCCTCCCCCATCCTCTCCTCTGCACCTAAAATACGTATTTACCGTTGTGGAGCCCCATGGTCTCCGTAGTTTTCAGACAGTTCCACTCCCTCTTTCTCTCGGAGCCTGAAACTCCAGGGAGACTCTGCAGTCAGCAGTCAGCAGTGCTCCACCCGACACTGCTCCCTGCTTCCTAAAGATGGAGATGTTTAGGAGCAACAGGAGTGATTTCTGGATGAAAAGAGGTATGTCAGGAACACTGCCTACCTTTTATTAAAAATCATTCATAGATAAGGAAAGGATGGTTCTTTCTTCTCAAATTACTTACTGCAGGACAGAAAATGCAAATTAGCAAACAAGTTCTTTTGGTTAACAAACATTAAAAAATTTCTCATTCTTGATTTCTTTGCAGTCTCCATTTCTGTGCAAATTGTCATGTTGATGCACCTCGGGGCTCGTTTTTGCTCAGATTCAAAGAGAAAATGAGTTTCTACCTTGCAACACTTTATGAGGATGCCAAAGACAATACTTGTATGTATTTCATCAGTCTTAATCTTATCTTCTCCAGAATTTCCAGTAATGTCTGTGGCAACTTTATAGAATTGCCCCTTTTGTCTGCTGAAGAAATGCAAGGCCAAGAGCAGAAGCAATCATTAAAGACCCCTCAAAGCAGCTTAATCCTGGTTATCAAACATCCTGTTAGATGTGTTGGGTCACTGCTGTAAACTAATGCAACAGTGTTTAGAGCATTCTGGCTTTCATCCACTGATGAGTATCTATTTGCCTCTGTTTGTTTAGATAAACGACCTCAAGAACAATAATACTATTCATCTGGGCAATTTCTTTTTAAAACCACCCAGTTATATTTCATATGGACTTCAGAGTTTTAATTCTAAATCTATTGCATTTAACACAGATTCTCTCATATCCATGAGCTATACAAGAGGACCCTTATGGACACAGTGACTGTCATTGTCACAGTTTTCACCTGCTTCTTCCTCCCAGATTTTTAACTTGGACAAACCTAAATGTCCAAGAGGAACCTGTCTGCCACCTTGCTGAGGCAACAGTCAAAAGAAGAAAATAATTTTATTATAATGGAATATTATAGGACCCAGGGAAACATGATTTAAAATTTTTATCTGCCACAGGCTCCCAGTATGACACTGGATGAGTCATTTAGGTCTGGGTCCTTTGCACCTAATTCTTGCTGTATCACCGGAAGTCCCTATGATAGCAGCATGGTCTACATTAGGAAGCTGTGCTGCCTTGAAGGCCAGTGAAGGCAGCTGGAAGTCTGAATAAATTACCCTCCTTTGATGCCTGTGTTTCTCCATGGACTATGCAAATAATGTAGTCTGCTAGTTTAGAGACTTCTGCTAAGTGCCTAAAGAAACGTAGGAACGGTCCAGGCTTTGACCTTTGCATGGGCTTGTTCCAAATGTCTAGAGATACTTAGCATTTAGTCCACACAGTAACACTGTCGAGAAAAATATGAAATACAATGAAGTAATGAGATCCATCCTTCTATTCCTGATAGAGGTGGATGGCAACATCGACTTGAGAGGAAAATCTGAAGGTTGGTTTGAATACTGACACTGAAATTGACCCTGGTTTTTTAAACCTGTACAGGATCTCCTTTCATAGAATATTGATGAGCCCCTAGAATAATGGCATAACAGAGTTTTGTAGCCAAGATGACTGAAGGTCAGAAGGGAGAATATTGCCTCTTTCTACAAGCCTTGCCTTGCTTTGGAAAAACTCAGTTTGGGACTGAAGTTTGAGATTAAACCCCAAAGCCCACATTTGAGATGATTTGCGAAACTTAGTGTGAGCATTTGCAAAATGCTCATGTTTACGTTTCTCGTTGCCTCTTGTTGTTACCTTCCATCATGAAGTGCAGGTGTTAGAGTGCAGCTACAACCTCGATGCATTCTCTGTGCTGTTATGAGCTTTTGACCACTTTAATCACTACTTAAGAGCAGCTTGATCTATTTTTTCCCAACTAATTCAATATTCTACAAGGTAAGAAGGTAATTTGTGACATCTGCTCTACTGAAAGAATATGCGGGGAGTATTTCACTTATTCCCCCAAGAGCTTTAGAGTTTAGCCATTGTTAGATGGAAAACAATGCTTCTTTCTTAAATAATGAGAAATAAAAGGCGACTTTGAGTAACCTGATTATGCAGCTTGCTCATGTCTTGTTTTATCTCTCTCTTTGATGCAATGCAAGCAAGGAATTTTAGCTTTCCTCTGCCCTCGTAGGTCCAGCTGCTGGAGTAGTCAGTGATAGTTACCCGCGTGTCTCTCTCTTGTGTATTCATCTGGCAATAGGCTCAGGTACCTGGTTGAAAACTAGGTTTTCTTGTTTGGGGCATGGTTTTTTGTCCCCAGGATGTTTCAAGCAGGAGGTTCTGCCACTTTTACTGCCTGATCTTATCTGAGTCACTTAGAAGGTACCAGCTGTCTGAGTATCAGCTTAATTGCACAATTTGTGTGTGTTGTGCATGCCTTCCTAAAAGATAGGAATGGTATTAGTGTGGTAATGTTTTCACCTTCCCAAAGGGACTCTCTGGATGTGCAACTTGACAGTGTTACATGGCTCTTTGCAGAACAACACTGGTCTGCTGCCTCTTGAACAGCAAGTCTGACCTTTGTTTAGACAAACCACCTGCCTTCTCTCTCACTCTCTCTGATCTGTGGCCACAAAGTAAAAGGAGTGGCCAGCAAAACTTCAAACACTGAGAAACATTTCAGCCTGGATTTGCTGAAGTGCCTGGGATCCCAGCCTCCCCTGGGAAGCGGTGGCTATATTAGAGCTCTCCATTGTGTTCCCAAGGAGGAGATGCTTTTGTAGCCAGCCAGCTAGTTTCTTTCTTCTGAAAACTAGGCATGATGCACTGCTAGGGGCGGGCTGGATGGCAACAGAGGCCACTTCAGAAGATCCTTTTCAGGTTTTGATGATCAGCACACTTTCCAGCACCAGCAGCACTCTGAAACCCTGATGCAGGTTTGCAGTACTGGTAAAGCATTTGCAATCTCTCATGTAAGTGGCCTCTCACCCTTCCCTTTTGCAAAGGTCCAGGTAGTCCATCCCTCCCCATCAGCTCACAGTTGCACTGCTGGGAAATGGGATGCTATTAGGTAAGTGCTGTACCACTGTACCATCCCCTGAATGGATTCATGCTACCAGGTGTGATGGTGGGAGGGCCTTGAATGTATTGGGATTTCCTTTTCCCTGGGTTGCTCTGCAGGGCAGGAGCTGAATGTGTGACTGCCCATTAGAACAGGCCAGGTTTCACAGAGTAAATTCAGCTGAGCTCAGGACAGTGGGAGGCAGGGGGTTCTCAGCTCATCAGGACAGACTGGCCACTGCCCTGCTCTCCCCAGTTTCCTTCTCCCTGGTGGTGGGATGCTATAGTTATGAAAGAAAAGAGACAAAAGGATTCACGTCCATCTCAAGACACCTCAAAGTCTGTCTGAGGGTAGGGAAAATGTACATCACTTCATTAAACATTCAAACTTTAGTTTCTTTATAGAATTGAAATAGCTACTCCTGCTCGTATAAATCCTGCAGCCTCCCTGGCAGGAGCAAAGAGCCTCATGTGTAGGACACACAGCTCCATTGAGCATTGCAGGGCTTTAGTAATTCTTTGCATCTATATTACAGCAGTGTGGAGAGTTCTCAATGAGTTTCCCCAGGCCTCGCTGTGCAGACGCTGGACTGCAGCCGAAACCAGCCCTAGAGTGGTCAGCCAGGGCTCCAAATCTTCCAGCTGCTCTCAGCAACTTGGGAGTGACACCTCTAATGCTACTGGAATCACCTGATGCCAGTAGGGATTGAGCTGAGAAGCCCAGAGTCACTCACACTACTGTGACCTGAAGTTCCTATTTAGCTTGTAGAGTCAGGAACAAAATGGGGCTTACCAGTTGTTACTGCACAAGCCCTATCAAAGTCCTGATCTCTGTCAGTCATTAGATGAACTGCTGATTATACAAAAATTTTTGTTGTAAAACGGCGGCCAAACCGTGAATGCTCCCCAAGTAACAGGATTTCTTACACCAACATATCCCAAGTGAAACTATTAGCCTGTCCATTAGAACTCCAGGAGACAGATGTCTGTGTGTGGATGGACAGTTGTTAGAAGAGCAGTGCAGGATTCTTCGTATTAAAGAGCTGCTAAAATGTTTGGTCTTATACTACAGGAACCACATACTTCAATGGCAACAGGATCTAGGCCATAAGGAAGCGACAATGGGAAAAATAAATCAATCCACCTTATCTAATAAATGTGTGTCTGGTAGCACGTCCCTGAGATAGTGATGTCTTTTTTGCATTTATAAAAATTAACAGTCTGGTGAGAATCTGTGGGTTTTCATCGTGATGAAATCCTGAGGGGCCCATGTGCTGTCCGTGACCAAAGAGTCCAGGCCCCAAGCTGATGCCTTGCTGTGGCCAGGGGCTGAAATCTGTTACAGTCACCACACAGCCCTTTACTCTGACAGAGCCAGGTTGCAGCAAGGGCCACACCCACAGCACCCTCCACGTGCCCAACCTCTGAATATCTTAAATATTACACGAAGGGCACAGTGGGGGAGGAGGGGGGTTTACAGAGAGAAGGCTATGCATGTGCTGGCTTCTTGCCACAATAAATTGGCAGATGATGCTCTAATGAGACCAATAATGCACCCACCCTACCACCTTCCATCACTTATGTTGCTCTTTTACAGCTCAGAAAAGGCTCTAAAAGCTTTCACCAGACAGGTTGTCTGATTTCTAGGGAATGTCACTAGCGCTGTTTACCCTAGACAGGCAGAAGCTTGTTTTTACAGTCGGTGGTTGCCAGGACAATTGATGTCAGGCTAAGTGACCAACATCTAGTCTGACCCAAGAACTGCCTGATTACAGAGATTTTCCAGTTAACTCAGCAGTGGAGGCTGCTTCCCAAACTGAGTGATTCAATAAACTGCATAATGGGTGCCGTGCTGTGGTGCAATCAGTTGGCATCAGATGTGCCGTGCCATCTCACACCAGCTGATGGTCAGCACTAGTGACTCTGTGTGTGCTGGTACGAGCCGTATTCTTGTGACAAAGTCATCTGTGTTCTGGAGGTTTTTTCTATTGACAGATACCCGTCTGTCAGGGTACTCTGTCAGGGACAGAACAGCGCTTCAATCTGCACAATTGCTACTACTTGTTCAGTTCTCCAGCTACAGACTTGGGATCATCTTTATTCTTTGTTAAAGAAGTTACTTGGCATCTCAGATGAATTCCTATAGGAGGTTATCACCAGGTTGTGAATAAAATCACCCACCAAACAGCAGTTTCTTTGGAAGAAATGTATTGTTTCATTAATCTGTAAACCCTCAGCATTTAAAATTGGAGTTTGAAACAAAAAACCTCCCCAAAAAACCTGTATGTATGCTATTTCACTGTTAAGCATGCCATTTCCCAGGTGCTCTTCTTGTTTCTTTTTCCTGCAGCATCTCAGCCTGAGTGACTGAACTGACAGGTGATCTTTAATGACTTTCAGTTTACCTTTGTCTGCTTTAGGACCCAAAGCCAGTCTCTACTTATTTATGCATCTTTATCTGAAGGAGAATCGACTCTATTTTAATTGCACATGAACGGGATGATAATAAAATGTTAATTGCTTTTTCTGCCCATGCACTGATCTATATCTAACAGAATTTGCCCTTGATGGTCCCAGAACATGTGCACCGATGCAAACAAATAAACACACACATGCCAATTGCATTAGAATCCAGGAATCTCTCCCCTTGTTCCAAGGTTGTTCAATGCTTTTCCAGCAGCTGCATGCAGCATCACTGATGTGGAACTGCTCAGCACATATGCTAATATCACATATCCACTATACTGGCCATCACTATATGAGAGGTAATGTGGGATTTCTTTTGGAAGAAGGTGGTGGGGTTTTTTTTTAGTTTGTTTTGCAGGACTGAAATGTCATTGACTAAACCACATAGAAATGGCTCACTCGTCTACCCCAGAGGAATCTTAGGTTCACAATACCCTATAAACCAGGGAGCTGCTCAAACATGTATCCATCATCCATAGGTTTCTATGACCTGGAACATGCCCACTGCTGTGATAACTGAGCACCTATCAAGATGCTATATTGCTAGCCATGAAGTCTTCTCAAATTTATCAACAGAGAAGCTTAAAGTGCTGCCTGGCAAGCTTTTGTGACTCAACCTTGACCTCTAAGGATCTTCTTCTCAGGGCAAGAAAACATCAAATTCTCCTTGCAGATTTAATCACTGTTTACTCTGCTGCGGGCTCTGACTGACAAGATGGTAGAGATATCTTTAGCTCAGACAAAATAATCTGAAAGCAGTCACTGCTACAAGACACAGACCACACACTTGTGCCATATGTTGTGTTTGGCATCCCAGGTTCCCAAACTACACATACAGAAAAGTGGAAAACTGCCCACAACCTGAGGCCACCGACTGATCATCAATGTCAGTCAGCCCCTTCCAGATACTAAGACTCTGGGCGATATTTGAACTTCTGGATCAACTGTGAGACATTCATTATAACCTTGCTGTCCTTTGAGCTTCAGAAGGATGCTTATAACCTTAGGAAAAAAACCCAAAAAACAAGTCATGTCAATGAGTCATCAAGTGACACTAGTCCACAACTAGAAACCACAGGAGGTGAGTGCTGAAAGATTCCCATCTCTTAACACTAAATTGTTCCATTGTAACTTCCAGTAGAAGCAAATGTGGTTTATCCTATGCATTGACGTCTTTCTCAAGTAATGATTTTTGGAGAAGTTCAGGTTTAAGGGTTTCCCCTTTCTTTTTCCTGGTGCTCCTCGTTTCCCAGAATGTCTTTCAGAGTTGGAGCCAATTCTGTTACTGAGAGGCCGCATTTCCCACCTGCTGATTGCAATTAGCCATTGCCAGCTGGGGCCCGGTGAGCTGCTGAAGAGCTAACAAGAAGTGAAGACCAGCATGAGGCCTTGGCACCACATATGCTGTGAATAAACAAGAAATGCAGTGGTGCGTTCCTGAGGTAGCTCCACTGCAAAACTCTACTCAGTGTGTGTGTCGAAGTCTGCTTTTGGAGACTCAGCCAGTTCCTTATGCTCTTACACATTGCCATCACATGTTTGCCATAAAGGAAACATGAGGAAATAAAGGTTATTGTAGGTAAAAACAAACCCAACTGTGGTCTTGGTAAGAAATCCTCACAGTCACCCTTATCCTAAGGCAGCATCAATCATCACAATGGATAAACTACCTCTGACTATAGTGGTTGCTACACCAGGGATAATATCAGGTGACCTCTGGAGGTGAGCAGAGCCGCCCCTGTTCCCTGCCCAGTGGGCTGTGTTCTGGGGCATCCACCCATTTGTAAGGAAGCCTATAGGCAATGCTCTGATTTATCTGTTGTGGCCAGGTAGGTTTTCATCTCAGATTTCCAAGGGAAATTCCTTTGAAGTCTGTGAAGATATGTCAGCCTCCCTGCAGGTGCCCCAGGAAACCATCTTGGCATTCTCTCAGTCGTTCATTAACTGCTCAGTGCAGATGATGATGTACAGTAGACATACACCATGTCATTCTTGAAAACATCAGTGCCTGAGCATTTCAGAGGAAATTCTCTGAACAGAAATTATGACCTATAGTCTGTTCCCTCAAAGCAGTGGGAGGCAGTAATTGCATCTGCTTAGAAATTCCTAGCAACTCCCAAGCCAAGGTGTTAAGAATGTACAGGCTAATAAGGTCTTTCCCAAGACGTATGTCTCCTCCTTCTTATTAAACAAACAAACAAACAAACAAACAGAAAAAGCAATGAGAAGATTTGCCTTTAAAACTAGAGACTAGAGCAAGGGTGAACCTCAGACTGAAAAGAAATCCCACCACCTCCGGGCCCCAGGGACGGATTCCTCACATTGCACCAGCACAGCGGCCCAAAGGATGCCAGGACTTCTGCTTCCCTCTCCTTCAGAGCTCTGTGCAGAGGAAATGGCATCCCTCCATGCTCCAAGGGCAGGGCTAGGGACCCAGGAAGAGGAGCAATAGGCAATTATTTTACAGAGTGCATGGAGACCTTGTGCAGGCTGGTTGGGTCTCTCTTTCCTTACAGTTTGATGTCTGGATGTTTCACCCTCTCACAGCTGCTCTTAAGTGCAGGGGATTGTGCCACTTGGAGGTACCTGGGCTGGTGGGGTGTCGTGGGGATCATGGGGATCTCTGATCCCCTGGTCTTGTCACCCTCTTGTGCTGGGGACCTCACACACAGGTCATGTAGGGGACACACAAGGAAAGGTGACAGGCAATCCCTGTGCCTAAGGGGTAACAGAAGAGCACAGAGGAGAGAACCCCAGTAAAAGGGCCCTCGGCCCCTCTGGCCTTCCCCTTCTTCCCACAGAAGAGAGTCTTTCAGGTCACAGACCCACCAACTCCCAGCAGTTATCTTTGGCCGTGTGGGTTGCCTTCACAGTGGCCTACTGATGACACAAACCACCTCACTGCCACTTGTTCTGGGCCTTAAAAACACAGGGACCCTGGAATATGGCCAACAAACCCTGAGTTTTGAGGCCCTCTCGTGCCAAGAATGCTTGGAAACAAGAGGTCTCAGGTTAGCAAGGTGGATGGATGGCCACCCACCTTTGAGTGGCAGAGAAAAAAGGTAGTTGCAGAAGCAGCAGAGAAAGATGAGGTGGCATTAGAGCAGGGGGCCCAAAAAAGTTGTGAATGCCCCATCACGGCAGTGTTGACGGCTAGATGGGATGGGACTGTAAACAACCTGATCTAGTGAAAGATGTCCCTGCCCACAGCAAGGGGACTGACTGGATGATCTTTAAAGGACCCTGGAAGGAAAAAGTCAAGCTATAACTTCCTGTAGAACTGCAGAAGAGTGTCAAAGCTTTCTAGGTTGAAGGAATGCCTTGAAGGATTAAGAGCTGTGGCTACTGTTCTCCTTTAGGTTTATAGATGAAGTCCAGAGATTTTCACATTACAGCCTCTGCATGTAGGTAAAAGCAAGATGTAGTTCTGTGGCACAGCTCCTTTTGTTGTTTGATTTAATCTGGGAAGGTTGCCGCAGCATCATCCTCATTTTGGTGGATATAAAGGATTAGGCCAAGAAAAATGTAACCATTTTTTCAGCAAGTCAAATTTTTTACTGGTAATTTCCACCTTTTTCTGCTTCAGTTCCCAAGGGATTCACAGAGGGTTTTGGCATCTCTCCAGGTCACTCAGCACTTTGGATTGTGCTGTAAAATTATTTGCCCTGAGCAGCATTACAGGAAAGGCATCCATCAGTTAACTTCATCATCAGCCTTCTCTTCTGAGGGATGTGTTGCTGATGATGAGTCATAAAGACATTGATTTTAACATTTGCTTTGAATCATAATTGCATTCGTAAGATTACATAGTGGCTCTCAGGGATCTACTGAGTTTTTAAATCTATAGTCAATGCCTATCCTTCTGAGTTAAGTACTATATAATGCATAAGATGACCTGGCAATTTTTTATTTTTATACACATTGCTTTTGGAAAATGATGTCTTACATCTAAAAAATTAAGTTAATATGAAAAAATAAGCTTCCTTTTTGGAATTATAGTCTTTGTTTTAAAAATTCAGTTTAATGGTTCAGTTGGGTGAAACAGTGTGTTATAATTGCAGGTTAATATCCACATTGAGTTAATATGAGAGGGGTTCCCATCATGGTTTGAGATCCCAGTGTTCTAAATTGCTATAAATCATAATCAATGGTTAAAAGTGTAAGACTAAAAAGACGTAAGTAAGTGTGAAAATGAGGTTGAAGGTTTAATCATCAGGATTGTGGAATGACAGACATATCTTACAGTCTATATTGCTGTGCACTAATACTTTTAGATAAGTTCTTCCTGGCTATGCTAAAAGGTTGATGTTATTATTACTACTACTACTATTATCTCCCAGTTTGTCTTCACAGAATGGACTCTCTTTAAAATACTCTTTCCTTTGACTTTATTCTCCTCTTCTGGTTTTTACCCACAGAATGTTTGGGCAGCAGGCAGCACCTCATGGACCCCTTTGAAACCCTTTGAATAGACAGGTGACTCTCCAAATTTGGAGGCAGTGTGTTCTCCATGCACCAGACAGCCTGCCGACATGATGCTGTGCCATTCACTCAAAGAAGACAAATATAATATGGATCTAGTAGAGGAAGTGAGACTTTCAGGAACACACCAATGTCCACATTTTACTCTGATGAGAATTTTGTGTCCTGGCTGACCATGAGAATGCTAGATGGACATTGAGTGACCTTCTGGCAAAAAAAAATGCAGTCTTCACTTGTATAATTTGTCTTTAGTGATCATGGTATCTGTAAGGAACTTTCCACCTTGGTGGAAGGAAATCAAGGAAATAAAGCACTGTCACTTTAGAGAACTGTTATTAAGAAATCTCTTTTGCTAGTCTTATACTCAGCAGCAAGAAACAGTGGTGAAGTTGATCCGTGTTAGAAACTGATGGAGTCTGGTCCCTACCTCTTCTTTCCGTGTTTTTTTCCTAAGTACTTTGCACACTAAACTGGTGAAAAGCAGGAACCAAGATCTTCCTAAGGTTTAAAAGCAGATAACAGGATTACAAAATGTAATGGGGATCTCCTCCCTAAGTAACCCCCCCCCACCCCGAGCAAATGAAAATCCTGTCTCTCCACTCAGCAGCCATTAACAGTACTTTGAATATGATCAAAATCAAAGTTGTTCTTTGCCACCTGCAAGGAACAGGACATTTTTTGTTCAGCTGGCCTATGTCTCACAGTAGTCTGCTGGACTCTAGCTGACAATTTCTGACCCTGGCAGACAAGAACCCCACAGGGCTGATCATCAGGCAGATGAGGAAAGAGATAGTAAAGGTGCCTGAACCTGCTGTTCTGTTTTGGTTGCAAGAATTCTTGGTTTGTGGTTCTGGAGCTATCAAGATTGCAAGTGCTGCATAAAAGCCAAGTATTGTATTCCTGGGGCTAAAGAAGCAGGCAGTCATTCCTTATCCAACAACTGTGAGGTCAAGGTAAATCCAGCTGTTCAGAAACAGTGCAGTCCTAAGGCCCCCGGGGGATTTTAGTGTATTTTATAAACTTGTTTCCAAACCAAGCTATTAGGAAAACAAGGTATTTCTCTGTAAAGCCTTTCTTTTTCTCTCTTTAGGGACAGTACTTCCTGCCTTACAGTGCTTTAACTCAATCAGAACCATCATTTTTATAAACAGACCATCTTTCATGACTTGCTTGTTCAACTTGGGAAGGCAACTTTTAAGAAGTTATAGTCATACACACGGAAAAAAAAAAATCTTGCTCCATCTGTTGCAACCTGATATTGAATAGAAACCATGTCCTTTATCTGAGGTAATGCATAAGGAAAAATACAGACGTGCACTTGTTTTCCCTTCACATTCAGCTGCAGTTATGCAATATTACAACAGAGGAAAAGGAACAAGCTCTTTCACAAGTAGATTGCAGAACAAACCCCCCCCCCTTTTTTTTTTTTTGTGCAGAAGTTTATGGTGGGAGATGCCAATATTTACCCAGGACTTCAGCTGTATGAGGAGGAGATTTCAACTTGATGGCTTTTGAATACTTAAGCTGGTACAAAGAGGACCTCAAGGACACACAACCCAAATAACCATGGAGAGCTATGGCAGTGCTGGGAGCCAGCTGGTTGCTCAACAGTGGATCAGCTCAGGTGAAGACTAAAGGGTTTATTTACATTGGAGGTTTTAATTGCCCATATTTATCTTTATATCCACAAAGTGGACTATATATGTCAAGAAGATTGGGCTTACTTTTTGCCTCATCACAGGAGCGGCAAAATGTTGGGGGCACACACATAAAGGACTTGCTCTAAATGTATAGGAGAGGACCCAGTCAAGGGACTGGGAGTCAGCCAGAAACTTCAGGAAGCCTCTGAGTGTTACAGGACTGCTGAGTGATTTCAAGCACTCTCACTGGCCTTATCAAAGCCACACTCCCCAGTCAGAAGTGAGAGGTTTCTTTCCCAGCCCCTCTTCATACATGTACTCTAACATGGAAAATATTCACTGAAATAAACATTTAGTGCAGAATCTGCGAAAAAACCCAAAACTTATTCTCAGTCACAGTGGTCTCAAAGCAGTGCTGTCAAACTGGGAGTATAGGGAGCAACCCAAAGAAGTTTTGAGACTGCTGTTTCAGATAAAATGTGGTGACACACGCCCCACAGAAAGCAAATATATATAAGAGGAAATATCTGCTTATCTGAGAATTAGTACTACTCAAACATGCCTTTTGTGGCAGGAAAGAGAGGCAAGGTCTGCAGATTTAGCTGCTAACAGAATACCTCAAGCAGGTGTGTTACACTCCGTAGGAATGGACTTTGCACCAGCATGGATCTAATTCCTCTCCAACTCGCAGGAGTGAGGGGGTTTGGGATGCCTCTGACATGACTCTTAGCAGCTCCCTACAGACCTTTCTGGTGAAAAACTCAACTTCCTAATTACAGTTGAAACCTTTACTTGTTTGAGAAAAAGGATATGTGTTGTTTCTTCCCCTTTTTAAGTCTCTGCAGCTCAGACTATTGAGGAGGTAGTTAGACTACTCTGAGTATGAAAACTGTGAATAAAATGCTAAAATGAAAACACAGTTTTACAAAGTTACTGGTTTTGGCTGAGTTCTCGCTGTGTGTCAACAGTAGATTCTCCTTTGTAGGTGCTGATGCAGGTAACATATTTTAATAAAGATTTTTTTTCTCAGTGCAGTGCCATGATTTTTAGCAAACAACTCTAATCAATGTTCTGCATCATTTTCTCAGAAAAAGCATTAACTAGGGGATGGTGGTGGTGGTGGTGTTTGCAGCAGAAAGGAACAATAACAAATAAAGCATCCCTTTATTTCTATGAACTGAAAAAAAATGCCATAAAGAGAGAGGATGAAACATTACCAAAGGGGGAATAGGAAAGAAATGGATTAAACTACCTACATTGGGCATGGTTGTTGGAAGAGACTTCTGTTGTTCTCAAAGTATAATTCAGCTATCTCAAGAGCAGTACACGTTTGTTAGTCAAATTCCACCAACAGTACTGTGGGTTTCTCTGGAAAGTCACAGTTGATATGGTGGACAAAGGGGAAGTATTATTAGTTCCTTATTACTGACTGTGAATAAGTAGTGTTCTGGGTAGTAGTGAATGTTGAATTAGAAGATAGTCATGGGATGTAAATTAATGAGTCCTCTAGGAAGAAATTTGTAAAGCAGAGAGTGGGGTTCTGTGTTTCCCAGTATTGCTCAGGGTGCAATGACCAGCTTGTTCAGGCTGGCATGTTTTACACCTCTCCTAGGCTCAGTTTACCCCAGCAGAACTAAATGATCCATTCAAGGTTGCTCAAGAAGTGTATGAGTATCTAGTTCTGGATAACTGAGTCTCCTTGTGTCTCAGCCAATTCCCTTAACTACGAAACTGTCCTCCCTGTTTGATGCCTTGTTTTAAAGCAAATCCTTGACCACAGCTGTACTGTCCTCTACCATGTCACCAGCCAAGCCTACCATCTCCCTGTTGCCAGTAAACAACTCGATCATATTTATCATGTTATGATATTTTTGCCGCCTTGGCCAAACTCCTCAAATTGCTCGGCTTGCAACAAAGCCACAACAGAACAACCTCTGCTGCCATTGCTGGTCCTGTTTCTTGCTTTCTGAGGTGCAGATGGGAATATGACCTTCACCTTGGAGTGATTTCCCATTCATCATCGAGATGAATAGCTGTCGATCCACCCTGTGCTGCTTAAAGAGGACTCTCGGTGCATACTTCCCAGCTGCACCAGCAGGACTACTCTGCACTGTTTGCACTGGGTGAATAGTGCTCATAATCTGAGACTTAACGTCAAATATTTTCTGCAAGGGAAATAAAAATGTCAACAGGAAGTGAAATGTGACCTGATTAACAGTTAGACCTCTGACTCTGCTTCATTTTTGACTGATGTGGTGTTTTACAAGGATAATAATACCACCAATTTCTCTTAATTGATGGTCTCTGATAGAAATATAAATTAAGCAATTAATACAATTCTCTGAGGCTCATAAAAATAAACTGTATGTGGAGATAGTAATATTTATTTTTTGAATTACTTTAAAAACATGTGTCATGCAAAGCATTACAATATTTTTTTCTAGGGAAAGCCAAGGCAAGTTTGACCTCCTTAAGAGCCAGAATGTGCCAGAGGAGGCAATGCAAATGATCTGCCACAGATCTGGACAGTTTGATAACCCAAGCTGCCTTTTGTCTGGGGAGTTCTGCAAGCCCTAATTTTCAGGCTTTTTGCTTAAAACAAATCTAAAAAATATAATTACTGTTTAACATTGAGAATCACACCCAGAGGCCCCATTCAGGATCAGGAGCCCTTTGTGCTGGCTAAGAGCATGGCAAACACAGTGGGAGAAACAGACTCTGCAGTAAATGGCTTGTGATCCGATTCCTGATGGTTTTAATGGTTTCTTCCATGGGAGGTGGTTTTAACAGTGAATAGCAGACCAGTGTGACCTTGAGAGATGCCAGCTTGAAACCAATGGGACTCTTCAGGAGAGAGCAGGAATTCTGGGAAAGCAAAAATTTAGAGATTTGCAATACCCAAGTGATATGAAAGAGTATTTACAAACATTTACAAACAGACTGCTGTTGGATTCAATCGTGTTTGCATCCCTCCATGCCTGCACTAATGGGCTTCCTGTGACTGAAATATTCTCCGTGTTTCTCATTTGACTTCTGGCTCCCAAGCAGTCAGAGTTCATACTCAAAAGCTTTCCTTTGCCACTATGAAAGCTCAGCAGTTGTGTTAATAGAGGCTGGGATTCTGTTGTAATGTCTTCAGGTGTAAAGAAAACAGCTTGTTCACCCAGAGGCGCTCAGTGCTTGCTGTTTAATTCCCTTTGAAAAGTCACTCCCTGACACCAGGAGCAGAAGCCACACCACAAATTACAGGCAGTGAATAAAGCAGGATTGTTGCACATGTGGTCTGCTCTCTGCCTTTGAAATCTGAGAGCTGAGTAATTCAGAAAAGGCACTTGACTTCTTTTAAAATCAAAGTGAAGCAGATGCCTGTTTTTTGACTGTGATTCAAAATGTCTGCAATAGACATTCCTGTGAGCTGGGCAACTGACTGTGGGTGCCTGAGGAAGAGATAACCACAAGGGCAGCCCTGTCTCACCATCTTGCCCCTCAAAAGGCCCACAAAAGTGGGCAAAATTGTGTGAAGGTGGGGGGCACATACAGGTACATCCAGCCATGATGTACCTGCGCCTACAGCCAAATGACACGTCCTATGAGAGACACTCCTGGCTGTCAGCTGTGCAATGGGAACACAGCCTGCACAGGGAGGAAGGAGGTGCTGGTGGTGTATTGGTTTGCATGCCTCCATGACAGCACTGTGGCCTGCCTGTGCCAGCTGGAAGGCTCAGCAGTTTTGACTAACCCGACAGGTACAGGGCAGGAGGAGCAGGTAGCACACCCACCATCCCCTCCATGAGTTACTGCAGAGGTATATGGGCCGAGGGGATTCAGCTCTTGCTGCTGAGGCTCAACATTCTGAGGAGAGTAAATGCCTTACTGGACTTGATGATTTCTCTGTCTCCAGGGAAAAGACTGGGAGCAAGACTGGAAGCCACCCAGCTGGGCTGATGCTCAAGCACTGTGTGGCTTCTTTGCAAAAGCTGAGTCAGGAAAGTAGCTCTGAGGAAGCAATGGCAACATCTCTCCTTCTGCCCCTACACTGGGGCTGTTGGGATCCTGGACTGACCCCAGCAGCAGTGTTAAAACAGCCCTCAATTATTTGTCAAGGATAATTAGCACAACTCAAGTTGTTTTGATTATACATTGCAACCTGTAACTGCCACCAGTTTTAAAGACTACCTTGACATTTCTTTTTATCTTTCTGTCTTCCATCTGCTTCTTTTTATATGGACAGATTGGAAAGCCTGACATCATGTAAACTATGCAGGGTAACTACCTCTCTCACCTCACTATTATTCCTAACCAGCTGCTTCAACTAGCCAGCCAGTCCTTGCAAACAGCCATCAGGACAGAGGAGGAGTTTAATTCAGTAAGTGTGTTAGGATGTCTCTACCAAGCTCACTGCAAGAGGTGCTTAAAGGCAGTGATGTTCTCCATATCCTTCCTGAGAATTGTCCTAGGTGAACAGAATCACAGAATCACTAAGGTTGGAAAAGACTTCTAAAATTATCAAGTCCAATCTTTGACCACCTTGTCAACTAGATCGTAACACTAAGTGCCATGTCCAGTCATTTCTTGAACACTTCCAGGGATGGTGACTCCCCACTTCCCTGGGCAGCCTGTTCCAATGCTCAACAAACCTTTCTTCAGAGAAATTCTTCCTGATGTCCTGCCTGAACCTCCCCTAGTGAAATTCAAGGCTACACCCTCTCATCCTGTCTCTGGTTGCCAGGAAAACCCCACCTGGCTATAGCCTCCTTTCAGGTGGATATTGTAGAGAGCAATAAGGTCTCCCTTGATCATCCTTTTCTCCAGGCTAAACAACCCCAGGCTAAACAACCCCAGCTCCCTCCTACGACTTATTCACTAGACACTTCCTCAGTTCCATTGTCCTTCTCTTGAGATGTTCCAGTGCCTCAATGTCTGTGTTCTAGTGAGGGTCACAAAGGTGAAACCAGGATTTGAGGTGCAGCTTCACCAGTGCCAACTCAAGGGAGACCATAATTTTTAAAAATGTGTTTTTCAGGAATGAGTGTGAATGATGTTACAGGAGTGACTGAATTTACATACATTTCTTCTCTCTGAAACTTTGCCCACTCATCTTGGTGACAAATATGAAATCCACTTTAGTACAGTGGTAAGTGTCCCCACCTGGTGTATGGGAGACCTGGGTTTGATTCCTGCCAGGGACACAGTGTTAAGAGTTGGACTCGATGATCCTTGTGGGTCCCTTCCAACTCAGAATATTCTGTGAAATGATAATACGTAATTCAAAAATCCTCAGATTAGTAATTCCATCTCCTGGAACAAGGATAAAAAATCTCAGTAAGAACACAGCTGCAAGACTGCCTGGGCATGGCAGAGACTACTTTCTCAGCTTTCTGAGTGATGCCTCCACCTTGCAGCAGAGACAGCCTCGGCAATGCTGCTGCCTTGTTAAGGGCACGCAGAGGGCTGCAGATCTTTCATCCAAAAGGCAAGGAGAACATTGCTATCAGCTTGCTGGCAGTAGGGGCAGAGCATCTCTGTTGTGGCTTGTAGGGAGAAGAGTTGGTAGGAGAGGCTGTTTTTTATATCTTTCTCCCACAGCTCCCTGCTGGCTCTGGAGCCAGAGGAGTGTTAAATGGCTCTGCGGAGAGCAGTCAGGAGCAGTCAGTCACTGTCCGTGGCATTCCATAGGAAACAGGTTTATGCTGCTGCTCTCCAAGGTGGGCTGGGTTCTCAAAGACACTGTGCAAATGTTGATTACACTTAGTAGTGTTGACCAGGAGACCACTGGGGGTTGGACTACATGACCTTTAAGGTCCCTCCCAAACCAAACTCTTCTGTGATTAAGCAGCACAGCCATTACTGTGTGTATTGGATTGTTACTACTCTCAGGCTGAGAGGCCATGTCTTCTGCTAGGCTGCTTTGTGGCACCGTTTTTCAGAGCAAAACTTTTCCACACACCAGTGCTGCTGCTGCAGTGTTAACATGCTGTTTATAAAGTACTGCAAATGTCCCAGCTCTGAGTCTCCTTACCTCCTGGCTACAGCCTGCAGCAGGGAATTGACCACTTCCCCGTGTCTTTTGCGGGGCAGTGGGAGGGGGGATATATGTCAGGGGGAGGTCAAAAACCTTCTGTTGTGTTCAAACAATGGGTCACAGCATGGAAAAATCTGAGAAATGCCAAGGTCGCCTTTTTGCATTTAGCAGCTAATGGAAGTTGGGTCAGAGTAGTTATACACTGCCTGCAAAGCCATTCTTGTGGTCGTGACATGCTGCAAAGAGACCTGTTAAGCCATCCTCACTCCTCATGGACACTGTCCCCTCTCTGAATATTGCTAATTTCAGCTTGCCTGCAGTTGCAAACCCAGGGAACCACGTATCCTTCCCAAAGTATCCCACTTGAGTGGAACAGACAAGGGGAAATGCCTGCAAGATGAAACAGGGGAGGCAAAACCATCAAGGCAGAAGATTCCTTTGCTCCCCGGTGCAGAAAAGTGCATTCAGGCTGCGCCCTACCAGTGTTTGATACCTTGGCTCCCTGAGACCTGAGGGGAAGGTCTGAAGAGCAGGGGGCTGAAAGCCCCACAGTCTCAAACGACACATCAGAATAACTGTGTGTAGAAAGTTTAAACACAGCTCAGATATTCCCAGCTGTATTGGTTTTGGCTAGGACAGAGTTAAATTTCTCCACAGTACTGTGCTGTTTTGGATTTGTGATGTTAAACAGTGTTGTTAACACAGGGATGTTTTTGTTATTGCTGAGCAGGGCTTGCACAGGGTCAAAGCCTTATCTGCTTCCCACCCCACTAGCGAGGAGACTGGGAGTGCACAAGAAACTGGGAGGGTTCACAGCCAGGACAGCTGACCCCAGCTGACTTAAGAGATATCCCACAACACATGGCATCATGATCAGCGTATAGAGCTGGGGAAGAAGGAAACAAGGGGTGCTCGGAGTGATGACATTCTTTGTCCCAAGTCACTGTTACATGTGATGGAGCCCAGCTTTCCATGGGATGACTGAACACCCATTTGCAGATGGGGAGTGATGAATGAATCCCTTGTTTTGCTTTGCTGGCTCAAGCAGCTTTTTCTTTACCTATTAAACTGTCTTTACCTTGACCCACAATTTTCTGCACTTTGACACTTCTGATTCTTCCCCCTATATTGGGGGTAGGAGGGAGAAAACAGCTGTGTGGGGCTGAGCTGCCAGCAGGTTAAACCATGACACCAGCATTTTCATTTTAGACCCCATCCAAGTTTACTTGAAGCATCAGTCTGTTGATTTAGGTCACCTCTGGATCAGGCCCTTTAATTCTCCTTAGGTGTCTAGAGTTTCAGCAGTGAGAATGGCTAGTGATATGTCCCAGCCTCACCTGCAACATCCCTTGTTAGCTGTGAAGTCACAGAGACTTATAGGAGAACAAAGCAGAAGGTTTCCCCATTCTTATACCCTTCTGTCTCTGTGTTCAGGCTGCATAAAACACATTGAAGGGAAAAATTCTGTGGAGACCCTTATGTAGAGACTTTGAAACAACATTTTTACCATGAATTACACATCCTTTGGAAAGTGGGACTGAATGTTAGCTCTCCAGCACAAAAGACTATTTTTCCTGTGGAATTAATGTTTCCTAATTATTCCAGCACTGCCCAGAGGACAACCCTTTTTGCATAAGTATGACTCACTTTTCCTAGCTAGGAAATATTCCTAACCTGGCAATATTTATCATCTTCAGAAAGTCTGTATTTGCTTAATCATGATTTTTTTTTTTTTTGCATTTGGCTAGGGTAAAAGTCAATGACAATAAAACAGCTCCAGGGAAATCCCTGGGGTAGTTGCCTAATGAGGTACATGAGAAGTCTAATTATAATCCATTGGTCGTGGTATATATGTAACTGTATTCTAGAGGGTTAACGTAGTGTGTAGAGTGTCTTTCCTGAGCAGAAAGCAGCAGATCCCGGTGGCCTTACTTTCCCTCCTAAATAATAAATCACTTTTATGAATGGTTTCAGGAGAAGCCACCTGCCCTGCTGAAGTTATTCAGGTGCTGTTGTTGAGAATAGCTTTGGTGTCAGGGACTGAGGATGTGATGGCTGGAACACTGCTGCTTGTGACAGTTTAGTCAGGCAGGTTGTAAGCAAGTCAGGACTAATTCCCGGGGTTTTATTTATTAAGATTTTTTTTTTATTTGTTAGGAGTGGGGGAACATAATAACAACTTTGGGGCATTTTTAAATTAAACAACGTGGATGAAAAAGAAAACCAAACTGAATGTAAGTGATTGATGCTTCTTATTTGCTCGTATGTTGCCAGGGAGCTCCAAGGAGAGATGGGAACAACCAATAGCAGTCAATGGGGGTGGAGGAGGCCTTTTTAATTATACCACATCATTTTTCAAAATAATATTATGTTATCTCTCGCAGGATCTTAAACAAACATCTTTGAAACACATCATGTTATGTTTTTCCATGTGGATTGCCTGCTCAGCTATGGTTAGCCACTGACTTTGCAATTAGGTTCCTGTTTAGATAGGCTGCACTGTCACCCTTTCACAGTCGGAAAGTTAATAGTCTAGAAGAGGTAGGAAATTGGAGGAGACCTGTAGGAACAGGTTCAGCATCCAAAGGATCCCACACCTAAAGCTGTCAGAAAACCCCCTCATTTCCACATGCATGCAGCAGGATGAGCAGAGCAGTGGCCAGCATGAAGGGCTGCATCCACAGACAGGACAAGTCAGTTCTGTCACCACAGAGATGTCCCCTCCCCAGGGAACTCCCCCGGAAGGGTCACAGTGTTTGTGGCAAATCAGCAGAGGTGGAGAATGGCCGGGTGAGATCTGTGGGCAGTGCACAAACCCAACACAGGTTGTGCTAGAAACTGGGGTTTTTTCCCATCTGAGAGGGTGGAGCAGTTTTTAAAAAACCAACATCAATAACAGCAAGAAGCAGAGAGATCCTCTCATCCATCAGTAAGCAAGGGAGTGCCAAGTTAGCTTGGGTGTTTGGTGTCCCTTGTTGTGTTCCACCTGGTGCTGCAGAGGTCTCAATGAAGATGCAAGAAAGGGAATCTTTTCTCCCAGCCCTACTTGGGCTGGAAGTTGCCTGCTGTGTTACATGATGCATTCTCCAGACTGTGCTCCATGATATGGTCCTCACTGTGACAGGCACTGTTCAGTTCAGTGTACATTAAGCTTCCTGCTGCTTAAGCATCTTTTTACATTAATATGTGCAGCTGGGCAAAAGTTTCAATACCTCCAGGGATCTTCTCTTTAAGGTACAGGAAGCATATGTTTAGACATCTTCATCTTGGCAGGATGAAGGCCTAACTTCAGATACAGCTTCATCACGTGGAATGAAAGGTTGTGGGAAATAAAAGTAACAGATCTGATGAAAGATATTGAGACACAAATTATGCAATTAAGATTCCATTATGGAGCGATGTGATTAATCCATGGAGATTGTATCCACATAAGCATGCTGGGGTATGCCACAGAACATCTCAAGTTCCTGCCTTTGCAGAGACAGGTCCAAACTCTGTGACTGCCCAGACCATGTCATTGATCACCATCAGTCAGCGCACCCTGGTTTCTTCCCTTGTGCTCAGAAACTGGCACTGTGGAGAGGAGGTCACAGTGAGGTGTGGGATTAGAATGAGGTGGAGCAAATCTGAAGCTAACAGGGAACTGCCAACCAATTTGGAAATACTAGAGACACAGTTTAGAAACTGCAGGTCCTCTCCAATTGCATCATCATTGGCCTGTAATTAAAAAATCGATCCAGTGCAGATCCATAGAAAACCTTACAGAAAAAGATTGGACACGACTCATTCCATGAGACCCATGTGTGCCTACAGAAGACCCTGCACATCTCCGAGAAGAATTCAGTACAAAATCTGTGGCTGCAGAGGAACCACAGCGATACTAACTCACAAATTAACTTCAGTGGGTGGGCAGGAAGAAGGCAGTGGGAACAGTTTTATTGCCCTCTCCTGTTCAATGAAGCATCTGCTGGGGGAGACTCGGTTACAGCAACCTCCATCGAGGGAACTGCAGGTCATTTGTCACACAGAGTGGCCCACAGGCCACCACCACGAGGTAAGCAGGAGCAAGCCCACCTCAGGATGTCCCTATGGGTCACTCCATTTAGGGACACAAATGATTGTCACACAGCCCTTTATCCAAAGCCTGAAGAAGATGTCTGTGGCAAAAAGAGAGCAGTTGGGGTCCCAGCTATTTTTGCATTTCTTTCTCTACTTGTTTGTGAAAGTGATGCACCTTTCGCCTCAGAGTCAAATCCAGGTGGCCGCTTTTTCCTCTACTCTCAGTAATGCACCATTTTCCTTTACCACATTCCCCAAAGAATTAGAGGAGAGAAAAACTTTTTTTCCAGCACTGCATGTTGACACCTTGCCAAGATACCTCTAAGGCCAAAAATAAGTGTGGAAAAAAGCTTGATATGTAGAACCTGAGGCCTTACCTTCATAGCTCCAGATTTTCAGGAGTGTCTCCCAAACCAGAAGGTCTGATATTGTATCAAACTCTACTAATAGATGATTTAAAAACCAAACAAAGCCATGGAAGTCTGATGAGGAAAGTGTACATTCCACTCCAGAGCACTGGAGAAAACAAAAATAAAGAGGTGGGGAAAATTGCAGAGTGGAAAAGATTAACATGGAAACTGACTGGCAAAGTCGGGGTGAGGAGAAGTCCCCATATTTCCTGTGTGGTTTTATGTCTGTAGAGTCTGCTTTTGCAATGATTGATATAACAAACAAGGGACTCACAAAAAGACTCCTAACGCTCACTGATCAGAAGTATAATGACGTGTAAGCTGCAGCTGTTCCAGTGGATTTCTAAACAGCAGGCTCTTGTTGAATGAGCCCCATGATTATTTATCTCCATCACAGGCTCTTTATTCCAAGGTATTTGTTGTCTTCTGTGCGTTTTGCCCGTCTGTCTTTATGCACAGAAAACTCCGATAATGCGTATTTTTTATTAGCCTCGTCTTCCTTTTCCTGCTTCTACAAACACAATGCATCCCCGAGTCACTGCGTTACTAAAGGGAAGGCACTGCCAGTGTTTTAACAAGGACTTCCCACAGCATTCTCCCCCATTAGCCTCATAAACACAGGGCAGTGCTGGAGCACGTGCTGCAGAGAGAAGGGTCAGGAGACTATTTATTCTCCTCATTTAAACAAAAATGCTTTCTCCTGAGCAAGGAGAGAAGCAAACAAATAAATTAAGCTGTGCCTTGATGGGAGCATTTATACTGTGTCCTTGGGAAATGTACCGAGTGCGGGGATAGTGCAGGGCAGTGTTTAACTTGGCTGATTTGAAATGGTCTGTGTGTAAGCAGAGACATTGCAGGGGCACTGAGTGCATCCTGCTGCTTGGTGGGGTTTTTTTAATATCTCGTGTCTGGTACAATCTGCTCGGTTTCAAGGTAAAGTGCTTTTTCTTTAGAGACAGTTTCTGACAGCACTGTGAGCTGCACTCACAGGACTGGGGCATGGAGGGAGAAAACCAGACATCTGACTGTGGTTGCTGCAGCACTGCTACCTGATGCTGTGGGAATGCAGTTTTCCTACCTGCCAGACAGGGATAACATTTATGCACCCATTTCACAGCTAATGTATTACTGCTTGAAATGACAAGCATTTTTACTGTTTTCTTGGGACTCGCTGAAGGAAGGTATGGCTGATCAGAGTCTTCTCAAAAGGGAGGAAAACCTGTAAGTCCGTATCTCCTGGCCACCTCCCCAGCCCCTTGGTTTATCACTGCACTAAACCTGCACACATGGTCCATTTACACTTGGGAATTTGTTGGCTGAAAGCAGAACACAGTTGAAGGAAAAGCTCTTTGGATAGTGTGAACCGGCATATAGCCCTCCTGATGTTAGTAGGGTTATGCTGAATTATATCCAACAGTGATGTGGCTCTACATGTCCGTATTTATTAACATTTTAATATGAAAAGACATGTTTATATTACTGTATTTAATTTTCAGCTGGTTCTTTTTCTCCCTTTTTTCTCCTGGGATGACATCATTAGAAGCCTGTTAGTAACACTTCTCTCCCTGTCACTCACTGTACCAAGTATTTTATCTCCATATGGGAGAACTGTAACTAAAAAGGCTGTAAACTACAAAGGCTCTTTGATTATCATTTTTGTGCAGGGTCAGCAGAAAGAGCATGCCTGGTATTTTTAAGAGACTTAAAAATATTATTTTACTTTTTTTTTCTATTTATGTAAACACAGAAATGAAAAGGCTGACTCTTTGACACATTCCTGCCCTTCTTCCCCAGTGCACTTTTATTCCTGAAAACCAGTGTTACACAGGCTGTACAGAGGAGGGCACCAAGCCTGTGCATTCCTGGAATGGTTTAGCTCCACTTTAAAGTGGTGATGAGTGACAGTAAAACAAAGCCCAACGTACAAATGAAGTCTCCAAACCAGTGTCAGTGTGGTCATGGGCTCTTCCAGCCAGGCAACTTTGGATTAATGAAACACACTATTAAAAAATGAGGGCAGCCTGAAATTAAAGGCTTGCTGTGGCTTGCTGTGACAGAAGGCACAGCAGCAGCCTGTAACTCCTGGTCTCATGGTGCTGGAGGTGTAGTCACAAGGTTGTGTTCTCTCACAAGCTGTCTGGGATGAGAAGCAGAGGCAGGAGGGCATGCAGCTTTGGGGTTTTTTGACATTTCAGGCAACTGTTTACTTGGAGAGACAAGTGGCTGAGACCATGACAAGATCCAACAGCTGAATGGCCCTGGCAAATGAAGGCAGCAGTAGGACTAAAGGGCAGAAGGCAGGACCAAACTCACAGAGTGTGCAGCAACTTTGGCTCACTAGCTGCCTCTACCACTTCCAAGGAGAGGTCAGTCGAGGCTGTGGTGTGGAATGGGGACAGCGGAGAAGACTTGACTTCTGCAATGCAGCAGGAGACCTCTGCAGTTCATTCTACACCTCAAGTCCTTCAGTGGATTCATCAACAGCTCTGCAGATGTTGAGGTCCCCTTTAGTCGTGCTCTTGTTCTCCTACAAGGACCTCTTCTTAAGTGGCATGGAGCACTTGTTCAGCTTCCATGGCCTCGTTGTCCCCAGGGATCCAGAGAGTGCTTCTCAGCTTGCTGCGTGAGAGCACACATCATGTCTGTTCTCTTGTGGCATACCAGGCTGAGTCTGAGAGGAATACAAGGTTTGTCGGGGATGAAGCATTCTCTGTAGCGCATGCCCTGGCTCTTTGTCTGGGGGATGAGCCTGCCCAGGCTCGGAGGAGGTAGTTCAGAGCTGACTGAGCTGTGGCCACTGAAACATAAGGGCATGTAGGGGCCTGCAGGGTGGAGACAGTGGGAAGTCAGACTCATATTGATTGCATCAGGGCTAAATTTTCTCCTTGATGTGCTGAGAATGCACCGTGTTTATTATTAGACACTGCTGCTTCTTTTGTTGCCAACAACTGCATATATTAATACTCAGAGGAACTGGGCAAAATTACATGCCCACATCTTTTTATAGTATCTAGAGTTCAAAAAAGCACGGGGTGCTTTTAGCCAGATTGCAATGTTTTTGTCTCACACGGCTGTCTGCTCTACATCCATTCATTTTCTGCTTAAAAGGTCATGTTTAATTTTCTAAATGAGCTCCCCCCTCGACCCCCACAACAAGCACTCATCTCTAGACAATGTCTTTTTCTCTCTCCATGGCAAGACATCACTGCATTTTTCCTTTGCTGCTATGCTGAAGCTATGCTTGTGCTTACAAGGCTTGTGTGCACTGAGGGAGAAAAAACATCTGCCACCAGTGACTTCCTAGACATGGTATATTTACAAACCTTGTTAGTTGCTATGAATATGTCATGCCTGGTTGATGCCCTTATGGGCAAAGTAAAATTGTATGAAGGGTATTCCCTTTCCTACTCCCCTAAGGAAAAAGGCCTCATTCTACAAAGGTAGCACATAGGTGTGAGAGCCCCAGAGGATGGGGAAGAACATCCTATAATTCATTTAAAACCAAAACCAACTGGCCATCTTTAAAAGTTCTGCCACAGGCAGGTAATTGCAGTGTGTCCCCTGAGTCCCACAGCAGCAAGGGGGCTGACGCATCCCAATTTTTGTCTAAGGTCCTGCCTAAAAAAATCTAGTTCCAGAGGAATAGTGTGAACTATCTTCTTTGTTAGAGCTGTGCACAAGTTAGTCTTCACCAATACAAGTGATGATCTGGTGTCATCATTGTCCCTACCTGAGAGGAGGTCCTCTCTGGTGCTATCCTCCAAAGCTCTGTGACTGTAAGAGTTTCTCAGGGGTCCATCCGTACTGTTTCAAAATCCCAAACACCAGCTAATAATACCTATGGAAGGTACATATCTCTTGTAAGCATTGTTATGATCTAAGAAGGTATGTTCTTTCTCAAAAAAACCCTGCCTTTCAATGGGATCCATTTTAATGAGATACTCTTTCTCCGTTTCCAGGAACAATTTTCTTAATTTCCTTTGGCTTACTAATACCTCCCAACAACACCTATTGTTATCATTTATGTTACATATTTCAGTCCAGAACTCTGCTCCTCTTGAAGCTTGGTTCTGAGGACATCACAGAGAAGGAGCTGAGCCTCAGGGTCTTTTCATGGCTGGTCATTTTGCAAATTATCCTCAGAAGTTCATGTAAGCAATAGTTAAACCTTATGTAATAGCTCTGATTCGGTCTAAGTGAAACAGATACTCTGAACATAACAAACATGCATAGGTCAGTACTCAGAGGACTGGAATCCCTCTTCCCTGCCAGCACCTATTTCTGTAGCAAGACCTTTTAGTAGTCCTGATTCAACTTTCTCATAATTTAACTGAAGAATTTTGAAATGCTCACCATTTCTTGTATTGGCTAACTAATCCTCCCAACAAGACCCAAATAGTGAAATTTGGGATTCACACAAGTACAAAGATAATTAAGTAATCACTCCATTGCTTTTTGTTGAACTCTAAAATTAAAATATTGTTATGCTATGGTTTTTTTCATGTACATCTCACTGTACCTCTAACATCGTTTTATAAACAATTGCCTTCCACTTCAAAAAAAAAGACATTACTGCTGCCTCCCTGCTTTTATAATGTAACAGAAATGGAGAGCCATTTGTGGAGAATACTGTCATGGTCCTAAAATTGTATTGGCAAAGTAGCGGACCGCTGCCTTCAGTTTTCCTACCGGAGCACCTCTCTGATATCAGCTTGTATTTTTCCCCCTTGAACTGTGGAGCCAATCTCTGTGTGCCCTCCTGGACGTGTGAGATGCTCTGTGCTGGACACATCATCTGAATGTCAATGGGCCCAATTATGGTGCTTTGCAATTCATCGGTACTTTTCGGGGGGCACCTGCACAGAGATATGTGCATTATGCTCTCAGCTACATTGTGTTTGCCTCTAAACTCGGGTTCCATTTTCCTCTCCTACTTGAACTCTCAGGTTTGCAAATACTGTCACTTACCAGCTGAAGAGTGTGGGGTCAGAGTCTGCTGCATGTGGGCTCTGACTCTGCCTGCCGTGTGCTGCACTGTGCCACAGACACAGCGATTTTCGTGCACTTTCCTCTCCTCTTGACTTTTAAAGGCATGCTGGGGAGCTGGCAGCCACAGCTCAAGGTAAAGCAAATGCAGGAAAATAGGAGTCCGGTTTGGGCCAAGTCCTGAAAAGTAATGAGCACATTTAGAAATTCTGTGTCCCCGAGATCCAGTTCCCAAGTCCTTGAACATTAGCAAGTCCTTGAACGTCAGCATTAGAGCTGAAATGTCTCACTTAAATAAAATGCTCTTTTCATGGTTTGTAAGTGAGGAAAGGACCAGGTCTGGGAAACACGGGAGTGAAAACTGGCAAAGGACTATGGGAGAGCAAACAAAAGGTGCAGAGCAGGACTGCGATAAGGGATGTGATTAGAACAGCAGTAGCACCAAGTGAAAGGCTGCCGTATAAGATGGTACAGAATATACCCCAGTGCAATTCCATGGGAAAGATGCTACCAGACAGAGACTGAAAGACTGGAAAGAGGCTGTTGGTGGCCAAAATAGAAGATAAATCTGGAAGCGGCATGAACCAGTTTGTTATCTGGCTGAGGCAGTCAGGCAGCACTCCCTGATAGACAAATTCAGGAAGCAATGACATTAAATAGATGTAAACAAGCTGTCTCAGCAGTAAAATTTTGTTACTAACCAATTAAATTTCATCTTCAACTCTTAGCTGGCGGCCCTGGCTCACAGCCCCTTCGCTCTTATTGTTTCACAGAGATAAAACATGTTGTATACCATTTCCATCAAAATCAAGAGATGGATGGAAAGCCCTTCCCTTCTCTAATGAGGCTGAAAGACTCCTTAGCCTACATATCAGAGAAGCCTGTCACATTTGCATTAATTGATGCCGAGAGTTTTAGGGTTGTTCAGAAAGTGTTCAGGGACATAGAAGGAATGGGAGGCCTGTGAAAATGTATAGTTAAAGTGGATCAGATTGTGTGTAAGTGAGGCCTGCATTTTCCAAATCAAGTGTTCCTTCCTAAGGTTTATCATTCACACCTCACCGAACAGTGCTGTGCGGGGAGCCAGAGGACCTTTGGCAAGCAGCCGTTTCATCCTGGAAGTGGACTATTTTTATTAATGCCAGAAAAAAGTCCACAGAGCAGAAATGTGCTGCTCCTATAGCCATCATCTGCCTCATTCTGCCAATGATTTTGTCCAGGCAAGAGGTTTTGTAACTGTAAATGGCAATGCTGCTTATAATTCTTACATTTCAGCTTATACCTCTTCAGTCCTTTCAATGCTCTTGGAGCTAATGATTTCAGCACAACTTTCATTTCACATCACCCTCACCATTTACTGAAATGGATCTGTCCTGGGGACAGTTTCTTCTTTTTATAGCAGCTTTTACTTCTAGATGGAGCTCTTCATTTCCAGGCATTGTCTGTTGCATAATGACTGACAGTAAAGTTGAGGGAGAGGAAAAAAGTAAGTCACGATTTGGAGAAAGCAGAAACTTCTGAAAGAGTGCAAAGTGTTAGTCTTAGTGAGCCAAATGCTGGTGGCCTTTATGTACAGTAAACATCTATAAATAGGGGGTGATTCCTGGCAAGGACTGAGCCCAGTGTGACCTACGTCTCTCCAAATACCTGTTCCACCCTGCAAAATATTGCCATCGAAACGCAGCCATGAGCACTGCGACACACCAGCGAGCTTCTCCCCCTTGACAGCAAACATGTTCAAAGCCAGACCTTAAAGAGCGTTCCCAGGTCATGAGCGGGCACGGTGCTCTCCCACGGCCCTGCCTCTGAAACGGCATTTACTGTGCAGCAGGCAGAGAACGCCGAGGAGCGGGGTGGATTCATCGCACTAACATTAATCACAGTAATAAAGCTGCCCAGGGATGCTCGGGGCGGGCAGGGCTGTGTGCCGCCGCGCTGCGACCCTCGCAGTCTCGCCGGAGCCTCCCGGCGCCGAAGCGAATCTCGGGCCAGGGCGGCCGAGGGCTGTCGGAGGATTGAGTGACGGGTCCTGTCAGGGCCACGGTGACTGCTCGTCGGCGCATGGTTCCACGCCTCGTCCCTTCGCGGAAGTCGCATCAAGCCCCGCTCTGCTGCGGGTGAGGAAGGGAAGTGAGCATCCCTGGCTTTTGCACAGTGGGGGCTGCGTGTGACTCCCCGAGCGAGGGGGACAGCTGCGTGCCCTGCCGTCCCCTGCCCTGCCGAGGGGCGGCCGCAGCTAGCCCTCGCTGCCTTTCGGACGTGGGTTGTTGCTGAGCGCTTCCCCTGAAATGAATTCACCTTGGCCATTCATCATCACCACAGGCAATCTAATTACGGGCCTGTCTGAAAAGGAGAGGCTCATTTATAATAGAGACTTCGTTATGAAGGTGTAATACTGTACCTCCAACTATTTTTTTTGCAACATTTTTTTAAAGGAAAATTAATTAATTGTCTGGTGCGCTTTAAAATAACCAGCCTCCTGAGGCCGGCGGAGGGGCACCTCTTGCCGTGTTCCCTCCCCACCCAGCCCACCTGCTGTGTGACAGTGAAATGCTAAAATTATTTTGGCAGAGGAATAGTCTCAGAGGCTGTTGTTTATTTTCCACAGCAGAGGAATATCTCAGGATGCAGCCTTCACCTCTGCCCTGTGGGACTGTCTCTAATTGCACGCAATGCACTGCTGAAGCATTCAGAATTCACTGTTCAAAAAGCAGAATTAAACATGGGGAGGGGGGCACCCACATCCAGCCTGTGCCCAGATTGATCTTTAAAAGAGGTGAATGTAAGAATACGCTTCCCTGAGAAGCGCAGAAATGGATTGTGGTCTAAGGCAGCTAATCTCCTACTGCCATGCATGCAGCACAACCACCAGTGAATCGGCCTAACAGCTGAGAGGCTCCTGCCAGCCTTTTCCACGTGTTTTTGTTCTTTCTTTGGGCCGTCTCGGTGATGGCACAGTTCAGGTGGATGCTGCTCAGTAGGGGTTTCAGACCAGCTGCAGAATGGCAGAAGGCAGAGGAAAGGTGTTTGTCCCTGTCACCGCCCAGGAGGTATGAGAGAATGCATGGCATGCACCTCACCAGCTGAAAAGCCTGGAGCAGACTGCAGCACCTCTTAATGTGAGGCAGCTTCTATTCTGAGCTGTTCTTGACCAGGACAGACCATCTCAGGTCACTCAAAAAAAAAGAAAAAAGAAAAAAAAGGTGAAAGCACTGAATGGATGCCCTTAATCTATCTCCTTTTCTTTTATCTCCTGGGCTTGCTAGATAGTCATACCTTTTCTAACCACACTTTTTCACCTTGAGAGACCAAGCATTAGATGAGGCTTTGATGCAAAGAAGCAATCGCAAAAATGATGAGTCAGCTCCCCAGACATCATGAAAGAGAAATAAACTGCAGATGTATCTGGGATGATGGATACTTCAGAAGCTCAGGAAGGGATCAACTAAGTTTTGAAGGGATCAACTGAGTTTGGAGTGAATGCTAGAAAGTAGGATGTGGAAGACAGAAAGTTACAGCACTAAAAAAGGAACTATAGTGCAAAAAGATACTGATGGAATGGTTTGCTGTTTTTCCTGGACAGTGGAGAAGAAATTGACACCTGAAATTCAAGGCAGGTAAGAAAAGAAGGTTTTCAGAGGAAAAAAACTAAGGACAGGGCAGAGAGGATAGGACCTCTTCTGAAATCTTGCTCACTGGATTTTATCTGCTGGTGGAGTGCTAAAAAGCCCAAATAGAAACCATTAGGAACAGGACCTCCAGGAGAAAGAAAGTTTTGGATGTTTTTGCCAGGTGAAGCCTTCCTGTAAGTAGCATGCCATATGAAGTATGTGCTGTATTAAGATTGTACACATCTTCTTTCACAGTGCCACTCTTTACTACCCCATTGGATCTCTGTTACCCTCATGCTCTCTCAGGTAATGCTTTTAAGGTTAATCAGATGTTTGGACTTGGGCAGAGGCTCTTGTTCTCATTGCCTGGAGGAATAAATCACAAGACACATAAAGTACAACCCGATGGCCAGTGAGAAGAACAGGTTTTGTGAGTGTTTTGCCATGTGCTGCTCTAAATTCTATCCGAAACCAAATGTACACTAGAGAGTCTCTGCACAGAGCAACCTGTTCTCCAAGGTGTCTGGACAGCTGCTGGCAATCACGGGTTTTCTATTCCCAAGGTCCACACTAACCAACACAAGCCAGCTGGGGCTGGCAGCAGTGTAACCACATTTGTGTGATGCCAAGTGTGAGCTAACAAACCAGGTCATCATCTATCCCGAGAGGTCTGCTTTGAGTACACCTTATGCCCACACATTCAGTTTGACTAAAAGACAGGCAGATGTCTTTTCAGGCTGGAGGCCTACATCCCCACAAGGACAGGGAGTAAGTGCATGACGGGGAGTGGGTGGAGAACAAGGAGGAGTGCAGTGAAGAGATTAGAGTGGCTGCCCAGCGAAGACATGCCTTCATCTCTGCAGGATTTTTTACATGCCTGCTTAATGGTTCTTACTTCACAGCGTTTTCATTATACATTCTTGTAACTTCACAGTACTAACCATGGAATGCTGCATGCTTTAACCCGTAGTTTTGCTGTTTTGATGTTGAGCTACATATCTGGTCTAATTAGGTATTCATGCAGTGATAAACACTCATTTCTTGTACACATTATGCAGAACCTTGCGTGTTTTCCTGCATTTTCTTTTATTTCTTTTGTAGTGCTTAAAGAAGGACATGATTCTTTTGAAAGAGGAAAAAGAAAGATGTTTATAAAAGGATCCTGAATACGCAGGAAAAAATGCAAAGTGTAGCCCTCATAAAACTGGAGGCCAGCCCAGAATTCAGGACCTCTAGATCTATTGCTAAGGTTTGGTGAAAAATGTCATGAAAGTGCACTAGCTTTTGCCAGGCTTATGGGATAATTTTATGAGAGTCACTTCAGCAGGCACCTGTGCAGCTCCAGGTATGCTAAACCCATCAGTTCTGTATTACAGTTGGACCTCTTGCACTTCATGACCCATATATTGCGGCTTCAGATCTTAGCAGCATGACTTTTTAGCAATGTAGGAGACCCGTTCTGCAACGGCACAACGGCGCTGGCCCGGGCAGTAGAACGGGCGGCGATGGGGGCGCGGGCAGCAGCGGGGGCAGCACGGGTGGTGGCCGTGGTGCAGGTGACAGCGGCAGTGGCAGCAAAGTCGGGCTGTGCGGCGATGGGGGCGCGGGCAGCAGCGGGGGCAGCACGGGTGGTGGCCGTGGTGCAGGTGACAGCGGCAGTGGCAGCAAAGTCGGGCTGTGCGGCGATGGGGGCGCGGGCAGCAGCGGGGGCAGCACGGGTGGTGGCCGTGGTGCAGGTGACAGCGGCAGTGGCAGCAAAGTCGGGCTGTGCGGCGATGGGGGCGCGGGCAGCAGCGGGGGCAGCACGGGTGGTGGCCGTGGTGCAGGTGACAGCGGCAGTGGCAGCAAAGTCGGGCTGTGCGGCGATGGGGGCGCGGGCAGCAGCGGGGGCAGCACGGGTGGTGGCCGTGGTGCAGGTGACAGCGGCAGTGGCAGCAAAGTCGGGCTGTGCGGCGATGGGGGCGCGGGCAGCAGCGGGGGCAGCACGGGTGGTGGCCGTGGTGCAGGTGACAGCGGCAGTGGCAGCAAAGTCGGGCTGTGCGGCGATGGGGGCGCGGGCAGCAGCGGGGGCAGCACGGGTGGTGGCCGTGGTGCGGGTGACAGCGGCAGTGGCAGCGAAGGCACGGCCGCCATTCAACGCGGAAGTCGGGCTGTGCGGGTCCCAAATAAGACCACGGGTGCGCGATAATAGGAGACCTGACTGTATTGCCTGTTTGGCAATGGTTGTAAGTGCACTCCAACAGCCCCCAAGAAATGAGGGACAGACTACCAGAACAAGAGGACATGGCCTTAAGCTACACTAGGGGAGGTTTAGACTGGATGTTAGGAAGAGCTTTTTTCACAGAGAGAGTGATCCCTCAGTGGAATGGTCTGCCCAGGGAGGTGGTGGAGTCGCCATCCCTGGAGGTGTTTAAGAAAAGACTGGATGAGGAACTCGTTGACACGGTGTAGATAACGGGATGACGGGACAGGGAATTAGGTTACATAATTTAAAAAAAAAATTGTAATGACACGACTCTGAGATTGGCTCAGATAGACAGAGCATGGTGTCCATGGCTCTGAGGTTGTGGGTTCAATCCCTGCGTGGGCATTCGCTTGGGAGTTGGACTTGATGATCCTTGTGGGTCCCTTCCAACCAACTCAGAATATTCTGTGATTCTGTGACTTCCTTCAGCAATATGGGGAACATCATGTATTTGTGGGCTTCACAATATTTGGATAACATTTATTGACTCATTTAGTTTATTCATCTGGAGCATAGTCTGCTGCTTGTGTACCCCTGGGCATAGCTGAGCAGTTCAGTTGGACCACTCTTGGTGTCCCCCTTCTGCTTGCTGTTCATTCATAGTTAACACTGCAGACCTTGTTAGCACTACAGCAGTTGGTTTCTTGGTTTTCTGGTGGAAATCTAAAGGCTGGCTAGTCTGACTTTACAAATCTGTTTGCATATTCCCAATTTTGGCCACATTCATAGGCATGTTTTCACTCCTGCCATGTGGGTTATGCCAGTATTTTAATGACACAGCCTTTGGGACTTGATTTTAGTCTCACGTTTTCTGGTATTCATTGCCAGTGTCTTCAGTGAAATAATAAACCTGCAATAATATATCATGGAATGAACAAGAGGAAAGTCAATCCTACCATTTTTAGAGGGAAAAGCATTTCTGAACTTGACAGGAACCCAAACCTCAATCCAGAATTTTACTGTTGTCATATGACCAATTTGGGGTGTTTTCTTGAGGGAAATTCACAGGCACAGACACAAAACAACTATGGGGTTTGCCTGAAAAAAAATGGATCTATTTGGAAAAAAAAAAAGAAGTAATGTTACTGATTGTTACTGTATAACATGTAATACAGCTGAAAGCTGTATGCTATGCAAAATGAAAAAGCGTGTCAGCAATAGTCTGAAAAAGTATACGCTGTACATTACATTGCTTGTTGTTGAGGTTTTTCTGAGCTAGACAAATGACACTATGTCAAAATGCTCTGTACAAAGGTAACTTTACAACCATTTACATAAAAATGATGCATTTTACAAATCTATCTGCTGGTCAAATCCTGCTCCTGTTTACACTATATATTCAAGTAACCAATTTCACACTATATACATTAATGCAAAATTTAGTGGTGCATGTATTGTGCACCTGAAAAGAAAGGAGAAGGGAAATGAGAAGAGGGACACAGAGCTCTTTCGATTTAGATTTTTAGATTGTGTGGTACATTAATTTCTTTCTAAAACCATCATGAGAAAGCAGGGAAACTACTATTAAAACAAACCTGATTTCCAGACCTATTTCAGATTGTAAACCTTCTCTGCCCTTTAGGTCTTTCTCAAGCAACCCAAAGATTAAACAGCGCCTGCAATGTTGTGAGTATTGCCACATGCATTTTTTATTAGTTGTGCTTCTTACAGCTCCAGCTTCTGGATTCATGTGCTTCCTTCAGCTTTCAGAGTAAGCCTGAATGTGTAGATTCAGGGACTGTAATGAGCTCAGAATGTTGCGAAGACTTGTCGCCTCTCCAGTGTGGGAAGTTGGATGGTAAATCCCAGAAGCTATGGGAGCTCTGCTATCACCCTCTCACATCTCTGGGCAGAGAACCAGTGGGTTGTATCCACTAGCTGTTTAGATGCTATCACGGTATGATGGGTGCTGCTGGGGATCCTCTGCTTGATGTCACTTCCACCCAGTTCTCTCTCAGTGCATGTCTAATCCTGTGATCCTCACAGCCCTTCCCTTTATTTTATTATTCTCCTCCTTAATGAGTTCTTTTTTATCGTTCTCTTCCTTTTTCCTTTAGCTCTTCCCCGTATCAGGGAAGTTTGAGGTTTTGTAAGGGCCAGCTTGCTTCTTAAAGGAGACTTGCAAAAAGTAGTGGCTACCTTGCAAGGGCAGAAGCCATGTCAGTGCCAACAGTCAGAGGACAGGAAAACATTTCTTCTCAGCGAAGCTGGAATTTTCCTTCAAGGTTATGTAAATCCATGGTACTTGGTATTGCAAACTGACAGGGGCCAGGGAAGTAAAAGGTCTCTATAGGACAGCAAAGGCTGAATGTTTCAAACCAGGGGAACTTTGCAATGTCTGGTGGAAGAAGCAGAAACGTGACTTAGAGTCAGCTCAAGACGTCAAGATCCACTTGCTTTTTAATGTGGTTCAGCTTCAGAATGCCTTCATTTCTACGAGAATTTCTAGGAAATTAGACTGTGCTTTACAATTTCAGAGTTAGGCTTTAGTTCTGGAGCCTCCAGCAGACCACATAATTGGTATGAATCCTTTCATCCATCACAGAGATGACTTGTCAGGTGTTTGGAAGCATGGAATGATGCTGCACAACACTTGGGGACAGGCAGTGAAAAATGACGTGTTCTGTGGAAGCTGTTAAGAAGGAATTAGGTAGACTGAGTTTATCCAGTGGATAGTTGGCTGGGGCACGTGCAGACTCTGAAAAATGCTGTGGTATCTTGTATCAGCAGAAACAGGTACAGACCTATTAACATGTCTCCTTCAGATGATAAGAACAGCTCTCCTTTTCAATATGCTGAAGGCAGAACACCCTGTCCACCAAACACTTCTCACAATTTCTGACCATTTAGTATTGGTCTCCAATGTTGCCTTCACAAAGCCCAGAACTTCTCAGATGATCCCTGGGGCGTTGAGGGAGTGAGGGTGTAGGCTTACAGGGAGTTGTACCAGGTCTGCTTGTGACACATTGGGCATCTTCCGTTGTTGATTTCCAGATGATCTGCTTTGATTTTTCATCTCTATCTCTGTGGATAATGAAGTAGTGGTAAATATGTCATAGAAGTCCCTATAGCTTCTTATTAGAGGAAGAGAAAAGCACATCTCCTTTAACAATGGAGGAGAGGACATGGAGGTATCAGGGGAACTGAGTGTGCAGCCAGCACTTCACTGAGAGACCTGACATGAAACAAAGAATAAAAAATTATCACCTGCTTTAGTTTTAACTGCCATGGATGAATTTTTAGGTTAGAAAATATGAGATCTGTCATAATCCATGGTAGGCTGATGACTTCAGTTGTATGGGATTCTTCTCTGACTTGAGAAGATGAGCAGGGGAGAGTTGGTGCTACAGAATTCAAGGCAAGGAGCAGGTCCCTGGGAAGTGCCCAGGTGAAGAAGAAGACAAAGATTTACATCATATGGCATTGTTGTGGGAACCTTTCAGTAGAGGAGATTGAAAAAAAGAATCGGTGGGGTGGTCTTCTCTTTTTCTGTCAAAAAGCAATTATTTTTTTGAAATGTATCAAAATTTAAAATGGGAAAATGAGAAACAATTATATTCTGACTTTCTCATTTCATTGTGACATGTAATGTCAAATTGTTTCATTTATGCAAGTGAAAATGTTTCATTCTGATTTCCTCATTTAGATCTGAATTTTTCTCTTGCAACATTTGCTATCGTATTTACATATCTCTGTCTATATATTCCTTGTTTATATTGCCTCAGTGTTCTACAAATACAGAATTTCGAGTTTTGCAGAAACAATTCTAGCTCATTTTTTGTTCTGCCTTGAAGTTAATTTATTTTTTAAAAGGTGATGTTCCCCACCCACCCTACCCCCCAAAACAGACACACAGATATTTATGTCATCTCTGCTTCTAGTGAGAAGAATGAATTTTCCCCTCAATTTTGAGTGCACCGCAAAACCTTCTGAGGCCAATGTGGTTGTATTTTGGATCAGTCCCTGTTCTGAGCTCAGGTTTTGATTCTGGTCTTATAGTGATCAAGGAGTAGTAACCAATCCCTGAATGATACCTGTCTTCCCAATTCTTTTTAATGCTGTCTTTGGGAGTCCACCCTCTGACACCCTGATGGTGCCACTCTTAGTTCCAGCAGGAGTCAAGTTACAACCCCTATGGAAATACACCCCACAGAGAGAGCAGCTGTCCAGAAAGTCTCCAATTATCTTTCTTACTGTTGCAGCACTCTTTCCTTCTTCTGAGGGGGCCAGTGTGTTGTTCATGTGCTTGCTTTCTAACCTTGCAATGCTTTTCTTTGGATTCTCTGCACCATTGCCTTGTGTTTGGGGTTGGCATTTAAAATGGCCTTCTTAACAGTGACATTGGGAAGAATTAAATGGCAATCAGAAATCAGTACTTTATAGGAAGTAACTAGGTGTGAGCAGCTTCAAAATCCTTCAGCATCAGCCTGCAATTAAGGAAAGAACAAAAGAGATTCCAGAGACTGAGATGTTTTTCCCAGGAGGGTATGTGTGTACAGAGGGGGTGAGTGCTAATTGTCCCCCCTCTGCTCCTTGTGTCCAAGCCGACCTGGCAGAGAAATCAGGTGGGATTTAGTGCACATGTAAGCCAGAGAGGCAAGAGGAGAGGTGCCTTTCCCAGCTACCGTCTTATGTTTTCCCTCCCCCAGTGGAGCCTTGGGAGGTTACTGCTGCACTGGAAGAGGATGACTGAAAGATGCATTCATAGCAGCAAAAGTCAGTTTTAAAAAATTTCCCAGGTGAGTGTCAGTGTGATGCTAATCAAATTGTGGGTTGATTGCAAAATCAAAAATGAAGCAAACGCTTTGCATAATTTGGTAGACTGCTTCTGCGTGTGTGTGTATGTGTGTATGTGTTTATAGACTCTTTCTTAAGCATTGTGAATTGAATTAATCATGGAAAGAGAAGCACTCCATGTTAATATTCTTGGTGCAGTTCCAGAGGTGTTTTGTATATTCTGGACTGGAGTTAGGCCTGGGTTAGGAAACAGAGGAGAGACCAGGCCTTGTTCTCCAGTTGCTGTATTTGTAGCCAAGATTTAAAAGCCGTTCAATGTACTATTTTTCATGACTTGGGAAATCTTAGATTGCATTCTGTATTTACAATGTAGAAATGGAAAGAGCTGTTTTATCTCAGCTTCTAGGAATTCTTCAGTTAAATGTCCATGCCGACTTGGGTAACCACAACTATTGAGATAAATCACAGGAATCCCCAGATCCAGTTGCAACACCTCAAAAGTACAACCTTAATGAACATGAGAAGTCCCCCACAAATTTCCAGTGCTCACCAAGCATCAGTCAGTGCACCTGAATCCAGCCTTACTTACATGAGCCCATAGTCTGGGCCATGAAGTAAATACATGCCCTTTCTCTCACTAAGACCTTACAAATTCCCCAGTCCTACTTAAGCCTACAGAAGTTTTGTCCCATTTATGTTGGTTTGAGTTGGATAAGTTCAGATTAAACAGAGAGTTTGGCATAGTAAGAGAGTCAACCAGTCCTTTAATGCCTTTAATTTGGCAGCAAGTAGACTGAGCTAACCCCCTTTCTCCCTATCACAGAATCACAGAATCACAGAATCAGTAAGGTTGGAAAAGACCATAGAGATCATCAAGTCCAACTTATCACCTATGAAGACTTTATGATATAAACATCTTCTGGGCAGTGGACTGCTCTTTTCAAGCCAGCCTTATTTTGTTCTGTGAGACAAAATAAAATGACCACAGCTTACTTGACTAGCTCTAGATTCATTGCTTTGACATGTTTTCTCAGTAAAGCCAAGCCCAATCAATGTCCAGTGAACTGGACACATCGCTTTTAATTCTTTTCTTTCTTTGTGGAAGGATGGAGCTTCTAAAGGGTTCCTTAAGGCCTCCTCATTCCCACTCCGCACCACCCCAGCTAATCCTGTGTTTCAGGATATCACTGCCAGTCACAGAATCACAGAATATTCGAAGTTGAAAGGGGCCCACAAGGGTCATCGAGTCCAACTTCCAAGCAAATGGCCCCCACAGGGATCGAACCCACAACGCCAGAGCCATGGACACCATGCTCTGTCTATCTGAGCCAGTCTCAGGATCATGTCATCATAATTTTTTTTATTATATAACCTAATTCCCTGTCCCATTATCATCTCATTATCTAGACCATGTGACTGAGTTC